>CAXAJY010000024.1:0-61000 GCA_963969285.1 Odontomyia ornata | reverse complement strand
TTCACTGTGTCCACAATTTCTATCCGATTGTCAAAATTTTGGTCTCATTTTGTAGCTGCCAGTCTATTCTTTACGACAAGTACAAATTTGTAATATTATTTACAAATACACTATTTTTTATGAAGGTTGAAATAGGAGAAAAAACACCAAAACTTTAAATGGCTTTTTCTCCCCTTAAACGTGCGAGTTCGGCGTTTTTACGATTTAATTTTAAGGCTTGGTAGATCTCTCGCTTTGACTGTTCACTGTGTCCACAATTTCTATCCGATTCTCAAAATTTCGGTCTCATTTTGTAGCTGCCAGTCTATTCTTTACGACAAGTACAAATTTGTAATATTATTTACAAATACACTATTTTTTATGAAGGTTGAAATAGGAGAAAAAACACCAAAACTTTAAATGGCTTTTTCTCCCCTTAAACGTGCGAATTCGGCGTTTTTACGATTTAATTTTAAGGCTTGGTAGATCTATCGCTTTGACCGTTCACTGTGTCCACAATTTCTATCCGATTGTCAAAATTTTGGTCTCATTTTGTAGCTGCCAGTCTATTCTTTACGACAAGTACAAATTTGTAATATTATTTACAAATACACTATTTTTCATGAAGGCTGAAATAGGAGAAAAAACACCAAAACTTTAAATGGCTGTTTCTCCCCTTAAACGTGCGAATTCGGCGTTTTTACGATTTAATTTTAAGGCTTGGTAGATCTCTCGCTTTGACCGTTCACTGTGTCCACAATTTCTATCCAATTGTCAAAATTTTGGTCTCATTTTGTAGCTGCCAGTCTATTCTTTACGACAAGTACAAATTTGTAATATTATTTACAAATACACTATTTTTCATGAAGGCTGAAATAGGAGAAAAAACACCAAAACTTTAAATGGCTGTTTCTCCCCTTAAACGTGCGAATTCGGCGTTTTTACGATTTAATTTTAAGGCTTGGTAGATCTCTCGCTTTGACCGTTCACTGTGTCCACAATTTCTATCCGATTGTCAAAATTTTGGTCTCATTTTGTAGCTGCCAGTCTATTCTTCACGACAAGTACAAATTTGTAATATTATTTACAAATACACTATTTTTTATGAAGGTTGAAATAGGAGAAAAAACACCAAAACTTTAAATGGCTTTTTCTCCCCTTAAACGTGCGAATTCGGCGTTTTTACGATTTAATTTTAAGGCTTCGTAGATCTCTCGCTTTGACCGTTCACTGTGTTCACAATTTCTATCCGATTCTCAAAATTTTGGTCTCATTTTGTAGCTGCCAGTCTATTCTTTACGACAAGTACAAATTTGTAATATTATTTACAAATACACTATTTTTCATGAAGGTTGAATTAGGAGAAAAAACACCAAAACTTTAAATGGCTTTTCCTACCCTTAAACGTGCGAGTTCGGCGTTTTTACGATTTAATTTTAAGGCTTGGTAGATCTCTCGCTTTGACCGTCCACTGTGTCCACAATTTCTATCCGATTGTCAAAATTTTGGTCTCATTTTGTAGCTGCCAGTCTATTCTTTACGACAAGTACAAATTTGTAATATTATTTACAAATACACTATTTTTTATGAAGGCTGAAATAGGAGAAAAAACACCAAAACTTTAAATGGCTTTTTCTCCCCTTAAACGTGCTAATTCGGCGTTTTTACGATTCAATTTTAAGGCTTGGTAGATCTCTCGCTTTGACTGTTCACTGTGTCCACAATTTCTATCCGATTCTCAAAATTTTGGTCTCATTTTGTAGCTGCCAGTCTATTCTTTACGACAAGTACAAATTTGTAATATTATTTACAAATACACTATTTTTTATGAAGGTTGAAATAGGAGAAAAAACACCAAAAACTTTAAATGGCTTTTTCCCCCCTTAAACGTGCGAATTCGGCGTTTTTACGATTTAATTTTAAGGCTTGGTAGATCTCTCGCTTTGACCGTTCACAGTGTCCACAATTTCTATCCGATTGTCAAAATTTTGGTCTCATTTTGTAGCTGCCAGTCTATTCTTTACGACAAGTAAAAATTTGTAATATTATTTACAAATACACTATTTTTTATGAAGGTTGAAATAGGAGAAAAAACACCAAAACTTTAATGGCTTTTTCTCCCCTTAAACGTGCGAGTTCGGTGTTTTTACGATTTAATTTTAAGGCTTGGTAGATATCTCGCTTTGACCGTTCACTGTGTCCACAATTTCTATCCGATTGTCAAAATTTTTGTCTCATTTTGTAGCTGCCAGTCTATTCTTTATGACAAGTACAAATTTGTAATATTATTTACAAATACACTATTTTTTATGAAGGCTGAAATAGGAAAAAAAAACCAAAACTTTAAATGGCTTTTTCTCCCCTTAAACGTGCGAATTCGGCGTTTTTACGATTTAATTTTAAGGCTTGGTAGATCTCTCGCTTTGACCGTTCACTGTGTCCACAATTTCTATCCGATTCTCAAAATTTTGGACTCATTTTGTAGCTGCCAGTCTATTCTTTATGACAAGTACAAATTTGTAATATTATTTACAAATACACTATTTTTTATGAAGGTTGAAATAGGAGAAAAAACACCAAAACTTTAAATAGCTTTTTCTCCCCTTAAACGTGCGAATTCGGCGTTTTTACGATTTAATTTTAAAGCTTGGTAGATCTCTCGCTTTGACCGTTCACTGTGTCCACAATTTCTATCCGATTGTCAAAATTGTGGTCTCATTTTGTAGCTGCCAGTCTCTTCTTTACGACAAGTACAAATTTGTAATATTATTTACAAATACACTATTTTTTATGAAGGTTGAAATAGGAGAAAAAACACCAAAACTTTAAATGGCTTTTTCTCCCCTTAAACGTGCGAATTCGGCGTTTTCTCGATTTAATTTTAAGGCTTGGTAGATCTCTCGCTTTGACCGTTCACAGTGTCCACAATTTCTATCCGATTGTCAAAATTTTGGTCTCATTTTGTAGCTGCCAGTCTATTCTTTACGACAAGTACAAATTTGTAATATTATTTACAAATACACTATTTTTTTATGAAGGCTGAAATAGGAGAAAAAACACCAAAACTTTAAATGGATTTTTCTCCCCTTAAACGTGCGAATTCGGCGTTTTTTCGATTTAATTTTAAGGCTTGGTAGATCTCTCGCTTTGACCGTTCACTGTGTTCACAATTTCTATTCGATTGTCAAAATTTTGGTCTCATTTTGTAGCTGCCAGTCTATTCTTTACGACAAGTACAAATTTGTAATATTATTTACAAATACACTATTTTTTATGAAGGCTGAAATAGGAAAAAAAACACCAAAACTTTAAATGGCTTTTTCTCCCCTTAAACGTGCGAATTCGGCGTTTTACGATTTAATTTTAAGGCTTGGTAGATCTCTCGCTTTGTCCGTTCACAGTGTCCACAATTTCTATCTGATTGTCTAAACTTTGGTCTCATTTTGTAGCTGCCAGTCTATTCTTTACGACAAGTACAAATTTGTAATATTATTTACAAATACACTATTTTTTATGAAGGTTGAAATAGGAGAAAAAACACCAAAACTTTAAATGGCTTTTTCTCCCCTTAAACGTGCGAATTCGGCGTTTTCACGATTTAATTTTAAGGCTTGGTAGATCTCTCGCTTTGACCGTTCACTGTGTCCACAAATTCTATCCGATTGTCAAAATTTTGGTCTCATTTTGTAGCTGCCAGTCTATTCTTTACGACAAGTACAAATTTGTAATATTATTTACAAATACACTATTTTTTATGAAGGTTGAAATAGGAGAAAAAACACCAAAACTTTAAATGGCTTTTTCTCCCCTTAAACGTGCGAATTCGGCGTTTTTACGATTTAATTTTAAGGCTTGGTAGATCTCTCGCTTTGACCGTTCACTGTGTCCACAAATTCTATCCGATTGTCAAAATTGTGGTCTCATTTTGTAGCTGCCAGTCTATTCTTAACGACAAGTACAAATTTGTAATATTATTTACAAATACACTATTTTTTATGAAGGCTGAAATAGGAAAAAAAACACCAAAACTCTAAATGGCTTTTTCTCCCCTTAAACGTGCGAATTCGGCGTTTTTACGATTCAATTTTAAGGCTTGGTAGATCTCTCGCTTTGACCGTTCACAGTGTCCACAATTTCTATCTGATTGTCAAAATTTTGGTCTCATTTTGTAGCTGCCAGTCTATTCTTAACGACAAGTACAAATTTGTAATATTATTTACAAATACACTATTTGTTATGAAGGTTGAAATAGGAGAAAAAACACCAAAACTTTAAATGGCTTTTTCTCCCCTTAAACGTGCGATTTCGGCGTTTTTACGATTTAATTTTAAGGCTTGGTAGATCTCTCGCTTTGACCGTTCACTGTGTCCACAATTTCTATCCGATTGTCAAAATTTTGGTCTCATTTTGTAGCTGCCAGTCTATTCTTTACGACAAGTACAAATTTGTAATATTATTTACAAATACACTATTTTTTATGAAGGTTGAAATAGGAGAAAAAACACCAAAACTTTAAATGGCTTTTTCTCCCCTTAAACGTGCGAATTCGGCGTTTTTACGATTTAATTTTAAGGCTTGGTAGATCTCTCGCTTTGACCGTTCACTGTGTCCACAAATTCTATCCGATTGTCAAAATTGTGGTCTCATTTTGTAGCTGCCAGTCTATTCTTAACGACAAGTACAAATTTGTAATATTATTTACAAATACACTATTTTTTATGAAGGCTGAAATAGGAAAAAAAACACCAAAACTCTAAATGGCTTTTTCTCCCCTTAAACGTGCGAATTCGGCGTTTTTACGATTCAATTTTAAGGCTTGGTAGATCTCTCGCTTTGACCGTTCACAGTGTCCACAATTTCTATCTGATTGTCAAAATTTTGGTCTCATTTTGTAGCTGCCAGTCTATTCTTAACGACAAGTACAAATTTGTAATATTATTTACAAATACACTATTTGTTATGAAGGTTGAAATAGGCGAAAAAACACCAAAACTTTAAATGGCTTTTTCTCCCCTTAAACGTGCGATTTCGGCGTTTTTACGATTTAATTTTAAGGCTTGGTAGATCTCTCGCTTTGACCGTTCACTGTGTCCACAATTTCTATCCGATTGTCAAAATTTTGGTCTCATTTTGTAGCTGCCAGTCTATTCTTTACGACAAGTACAAATTTGTAATATTATTTACAAATACACTATTTTTTATGAAGGTTGAAATAGGAGAAAAAACACCAAAACTTTAAATGGCTTTTTCTCCCCTTAAACGTGCGAATTCGGCGTTTTTACGATTTAATTTTAAGGCTTGGTAGATCTATCGCTTTGACCGTTCACTGTGTCCACAATTTCTATCCGATTGTCAAAATTTTGGTCTCATTTTGTAGCTGCCAGTCTATTCTTTACGACAAGTACAAATTTGTAATATTATTTACAAATACACTATTTTTCATGAAGGTTGAAATAGGAGAAAAAACACCAAAACTTTAAATGGCTTTTTCTCCCCTTAAACGTGCGAGTTCGGCGTTTTTACGATTTAATTTTAAGGCTTGGTAGATCTCTCGCTTTGACTGTTCACTGTGTCCACAATTTTCTATCCGATTCTCAAAATTTCGGTCTCATTTTGTAGCTGCCAGTCTATTCTTTACGACAAGTACAAATTTGTAATATTATTTACAAATACACTATTTTTTATGAAGGTTGAAATAGGAGAAAAAACACCAAAACTTTAAATGGCTTTTTCTCCCCTTAAACGTGCGAATTCGGCGTTTTTACGATTTAATTTTAAGGCTTGGTAGATCTATCGCTTTGACCGTTCACTGTGTCCACAATTTCTATCCGATTGTCAAAATTTTGGTCTCATTTTGTAGCTGCCAGTCTATTCTTTACGACAAGTAAAAATTTGTAATATTATTACAAATACACTATTTTTCATGAAGGTTGAAATAGGAGAAAAAACACCAAAACTTTAAATGGCTTTTTCTCCCCTTAAACGTGAGAGTTCGGTGTTTTTACGATTTAATTTTAAGGCTTGGTAGATCTCTCGCTTTGACCGTTCACTGTGTCCACAATTTCTATCCAATTGTCAAAATTTTGGTCTCATTTTGTAGCTGCCAGTCTATTCTTTACGACAAGTACAAATTTGTAATATTATTTACAAATACACTATTTTTCATGAAGGCTGAAATAGGAGAAAAAACACCAAAACTTTAAATGGCTGTTTCTCCCCTTAAACGTGCGAATTCGGCGTTTTTACGATTTAATTTTGAGGCTTGGTAGATCTCTCGATTTGACCGTTCACTGTGTCCACAATTTCTATCCGATTGTCAAAATTTTGGTCTCATTTTGTAGCTGCCAGTCTATTTTTTACGACAAGTACAAATTTGTAATATTATTTACAAATACACTATTTTTTATGAAGGTTGAAATAGGAGAAAAAACACCAAAACTTTAAATGGCTTTTTCTCCCCTTAAACGTGCGAATTCGGCGTTTTTACGATTTAATTTTAAGGCTTCGTAGATCTCTCGCTTTGACCGTTCACTGTGTTCACAATTTCTATCCGATTCTCAAAATTTTGGTCTCATTTTGTAGCTGCCAGTCTATTCTTTACGACAAGTACAAATTTGTAATATTATTTACAAATACACTATTTTTCATGAAGGTTGAATTAGGAGAAAAAACACCAAAACTTTAAATGGCTTTTCCTACCCTTAAACGTGCGAGTTCGGCGTTTTTACGATTTAATTTTAAGGCTTGGTAGATCTCTCGCTTTGACCGTCCACTGTGTCCACAATTTCTATCCGATTGTCAAAATTTTGGTCTCATTTTGTAGCTGCCAGTCTATTCTTTACGACAAGTACAAATTTGTAATATTATTTACAAATACACTATTTTTTATGAAGGCTGAAATAGGAGAAAAAACACCAAAACTTTAAATGGCTTTTTCTCCCCTTAAACGTGCTAATTCGGCGTTTTTACGATTCAATTTTAAGGCTTGGTAGATCTCTCGCTTTGACTGTTCACTGTGTCCACAATTTCTATCCGATTCTCAAAATTTTGGTCTCATTTTGTAGCTGCCAGTCTATTCTTTACGACAAGTACAAATTTGTAATATTATTTACAAATACACTATTTTTTATGAAGGTTGAAATAGGAGAAAAAACACCAAAACTTTAAATGGCTTTTTCCCCCCTTAAACGTGCGAATTCGGCGTTTTTACGATTTAATTTTAAGGCTTGGTAGATCTCTCGCTTTGACCGTTCACAGTGTCCACAATTTCTATCCGATTGTCAAAATTTTGGTCTCATTTTGTAGCTGCCAGTCTATTCTTTACGACAAGTAAAAATTTGTAATATTATTTACAAATACACTATTTTTTATGAAGGTTGAAATAGGAGAAAAAACACCAAAACTTTAATGGCTTTTTCTCCCCTTAAACGTGCGAGTTCGGTGTTTTTACGATTTAATTTTAAGGCTTGGTAGATATCTCGCTTTGACCGTTCACTGTGTCCACAATTTCTATCCGATTGTCAAAATTTTGGTCTCATTTTGTAGCTGCCAGTCTATTCTTTATGACAAGTACAAATTTGTAATATTATTTACAAATACACTATTTTTTATGAAGGCTGAAATAGGAAAAAAAAACCAAAACTTTAAATGGCTTTTTCTCCCCTTAAACGTGCGAATTCGGCGTTTTTACGATTTAATTTTAAGGCTTGGTAGATCTCTCGCTTTGACCGTTCACTGTGTCCACAATTTCTATCCGATTCTCAAAATTTTGGACTCATTTTGTAGCTGCCAGTCTATTCTTTATGACAAGTACAAATTTGTAATATTATTTACAAATACACTATTTTTTATGAAGGTTGAAATAGGAGAAAAAACACCAAAACTTTAAATAGCTTTTTCTCCCCTTAAACGTGCGAATTCGGCGTTTTTACGATTTAATTTTAAAGCTTGGTAGATCTCTCGCTTTGACCGTTCACTGTGTCCACAATTTCTATCCGATTGTCAAAATTGTGGTCTCATTTTGTAGCTGCCAGTCTCTTCTTTACGACAAGTACAAATTTGTAATATTATTTACAAATACACTATTTTTTATGAAGGTTGAAATAGGAGAAAAAACACCAAAACTTTAAATGGCTTTTTCTCCCCTTAAACGTGCGAATTCGGCGTTTTCTCGATTTAATTTTAAGGCTTGGTAGATCTCTCGCTTTGACCGTTCACAGTGTCCACAATTTCTATCCGATTGTCAAAATTTTGGTCTCATTTTGTAGCTGCCAGTCTATTCTTTACGACAAGTACAAATTTGTAATATTATTTACAAATACACTATTTTTTATGAAGGCTGAAATAGGAAAAAAAACACCAAAACTTTAAATGGATTTTTCTCCCCTTAAACGTGCGAATTCGGCGTTTTTTCGATTTAATTTTAAGGCTTGGTAGATCTCTCGCTTTGACCGTTCACTGTGTTCACAATTTCTATTCGATTGTCAAAATTTTGGTCTCATTTTGTAGCTGCCAGTCTATTCTTTACGACAAGTACAAATTTGTAATATTATTTACAAATACACTATTTTTTATGAAGGCTGAAATAGGAAAAAAAACACCAAAACTTTAAATGGCTTTTTCTCCCCTTAAACGTGCGAATTCGGCGTTTTTACGATTTAATTTTAAGGCTTGGTAGATCTCTCGCTTTGTCCGTTCACAGTGTCCACAATTTCTATCTGATTGTCTAAACTTTGGTCTCATTTTGTAGCTGCCAGTCTATTCTTTACGACAAGTACAAATTTGTAATATTATTTACAAATACACTATTTTTTATGAAGGTTGAAATAGGAGAAAAAACACCAAAACTTTAAATGGCTTTTTCTCCCCTTAAACGTGCGAATTCGGCGTTTTCACGATTTAATTTTAAGGCTTGGTAGATCTCTCGCTTTGACCGTTCACTGTGTCCACAAATTCTATCCGATTGTCAAAATTTTGGTCTCATTTTGTAGCTGCCAGTCTATTCTTTACGACAAGTACAAATTTGTAATATTATTTACAAATACACTATTTTTTATGAAGGTTGAAATAGGAGAAAAAACACCAAAACTTTAAATGGCTTTTTCTCCCCTTAAACGTGCGAATTCGGCGTTTTTACGATTTAATTTTAAGGCTTGGTAGATCTCTCGCTTTGACCGTTCACTGTGTCCACAAATTCTATCCGATTGTCAAAATTGTGGTCTCATTTTGTAGCTGCCAGTCTATTCTTAACGACAAGTACAAATTTGTAATATTATTTACAAATACACTATTTTTTATGAAGGCTGAAATAGGAAAAAAAACACCAAAACTCTAAATGGCTTTTTCTCCCCTTAAACGTGCGAATTCGGCGTTTTTACGATTCAATTTTAAGGCTTGGTAGATCTCTCGCTTTGACCGTTCACAGTGTCCACAATTTCTATCTGATTGTCAAAATTTTGGTCTCATTTTGTAGCTGCCAGTCTATTCTTAACGACAAGTACAAATTTGTAATATTATTTACAAATACACTATTTGTTATGAAGGTTGAAATAGGAGAAAAAACACCAAAACTTTAAATGGCTTTTTCTCCCCTTAAACGTGCGATTTCGGCGTTTTTACGATTTAATTTTAAGGCTTGGTAGATCTCTCGCTTTGACCGTTCACTGTGTCCACAATTTCTATCCGATTGTCAAAATTTTGGTCTCATTTTGTAGCTGCCAGTCTATTCTTTACGACAAGTACAAATTTGTAATATTATTTACAAATACACTATTTTTTATGAAGGTTGAAATAGGAGAAAAAACACCAAAACTTTAAATGGCTTTTTCTCCCCTTAAACGTGCGAATTCGGCGTTTTTACGATTTAATTTTAAGGCTTGGTAGATCTATCGCTTTGACCGTTCACTGTGTCCACAATTTCTATCCGATTGTCAAAATTTTGGTCTCATTTTGTAGCTGCCAGTCTATTCTTTACGACAAGTACAAATTTGTAATATTATTTACAAATACACTATTTTTTATGAAGGCTGAAATAGGAAAAAAAACACCAAAACTTTAAATGGCTTTTTCTCCCCTTAAACGTGCAAATTCGGCGTTTTTTCGATTTAATTTTAAGGCTTGGTAGATCTCTCGCTTTGACCGTTCACTGTGTCCACAATTTCTATCCGATTCTCAAAATTTTGGTCTCATTTTGTAGCTGCTAGTCTATTCTTTACGACAAGTACAAATTTGTAATATTATTTACAAATACACTATTTTTCATGAAGGTTGAAATAGGAGAAAAAACACCAAAACTTTAAATGGCTTTTTCTCCCCTTAAACGTGCGAATTCGGCGTTTTTACGATTTAATTTTAAGGCTTGGTAGATCTCTCGCTTTGACAGTTCACAGTGTCCACAATTTCTATCCGATTCTCAAAATGTTGGTCTCATTTTGTAGCTGCCAGTCTATTCTTTACGACAAGTACAAATTTGTAATATTATTTACAAATACACTATTTTTTATGAAGGCTGAAATAGGAAAAAAAACACCAAAACTTTAAATGGCTTTTTCTCCCCTTAAACGTGCGAATTCGGCGTTTTGACGATTTAATTTTAAGGCTTGGTAGATTTCTCGCTTTGACCGTTCACTGTGTCCACAATTTCTATCCGATTGTCAAAATTGTGGTCTCATTTTGTAGCTGCCAGTCTATTCTTTACGACAAGTACAAATTTGTAATATTATTTACAAATACACTATTTTTTATGAAGGCTGAAATAGGAAAAAAAACACCAAAATTTTAAATGGCTTTTTCTCCCCTTAAACGTGCGAATTCGGCGTTTTTACGATTTAATTTTAAGGCTTGGTAGATCTCTCGCTTTGACCGTTCACTGTGTCCACAATTTCTATCCGATTGTCAAAATTTTGGTCTCATTTTGTAGCTGCCAGTCTATTCTTTACGACAAGTACAAATTTGTAATATTATTTACAAATACACTATTTTTTATGAAGGTTGAAATAGGAGAAAAAACACCGAAACTTTAAATGGCTTTTTCTCCCCTTAAACGTGCGAATTCGGCGTTTTTACGATTTAATTTTAAGGCTTGGTAGATCTCTCGCTTTGACCGTTCATTGTGTCTACAATTTCTATCCGATTGTCAAAATTTTGGTCTAATTTTGTAGCTTCCAGTCTGTTCTTTACGACAAGTACAAATTTGTAATATTATTTACAAATACACTATTTTTTATGAAGGTTGAAATAGGAGAAAAAACACTCAAACTTTAAATGGCTTTTTCTCCCCTTAAACGTGCGAATTCGGCGTTTTTACGATTTAGTTTTAAGGCTTGGTAGATCTCTCGCTTTGACCGTTCACTCTGTCCACAATTTCTATCGATTGTCAAAATTTTGGTCTCATTTTGTAGCTGCCAGTCTATTCTTTACGACAAGTACAAATTTGTAATATTATTTACAAATACACTATTTTTTATGAAGGTTGAAATAGGAGAAAAAACACCAAAACTTTAAATGGCTTTTTCTCCCCTTAAACGTGCGAATTCGGCGTTTTTACGATTTAATTTTAAGGCTTGGTAGATCTCTCGCTTTGACCGTTCACTGTGTCCACAATTTCTATCCGATTGTCAAAATTTTGGTCTCATTTTATAGCTGCTAGTTTATTCTTTACGACAAGTACAAATTTGTAATATTATTTACAAATACACTATTTTTTATGAAGGTTGAAATAGGAGAAAAAACACCAAAACTTTAAATGGCTTTTTCTCCCCTTAAACGTGCGAATTCGGCGTTTTTACGATTTAGTTTTAAGGCTTGGTAGATCTCTCGCTTTGACCGTTCACTCTGTCCACAATTTCTATCGATTGTCAAAATTTTGGCCTCATTTTGTAGCTGCCAGTCTATTCTTAACGACAAGTACAAATTTGTAATATTATTTACAAATACACTATTTTTTATGAAGGTTGAAAACGGAGAAAAAACACCAAAACTTTAAACGGCTTTTTCTCCCCTTAAACGTGCGAGTTCGGCGTTTTTACGATTTAATTTTAAGGCTTGGTAGATTTCTCGCTTTGACCGTTCACTGTGTCCACAATTTCTATCCGATTGTCAAAATTGTGGTCTCATTTTGTAGCTGCCAGTCTATTCTTTACGACAAGTACAAATTTGTAATATTATTTACAAATACACTATTTTTTATGAAGGTTGAAATAGGAGAAAAAACACCAAAACTTTAAATGGCTTTTTCTCCCCTTAAACGTGCGAATTCGGTGTTTTTACGATTTAATTTTAAGGCTTCGTAGATCTCTCGCTTTGACCGTTCACTGTGTCCACAATTTCTATCCGATTGTCAAAATTTTGGTCTCATTTTGTAGCTGCCAGTCTATTCTTAACGACAAGTACAAATTTGTAATATGATTTACAAATACACTATTTTTTATGAAGGTTGAAAACGGAGAAATAACACCAAAACTTTAAACGGCTTTTTCTCCCCTTAAACGTGCGAATTCGGCGTTTTTACGATTTAATTTTAAGGCTTGGTAGATCTCTTGCGTTGACCGTTCACTGTGTCCACGATTTCTATCCGATTGTCAAAATTTTGGTCTCATTTTGTAGCTGCCAGTCTATTCTTTACGACAAGTACAAATTTGTAATATTATTTACAAATACATTTTTTTTTATGAAGGCTGAAATAGGAGAAAAAGCACCAAAACTTTAAATGGCTTTTTCTCCCCTTAAACGTGCGAATTCGGCGTTTTCAACGATTTAATTTTAAGGCTTGGTAGATCTCTCGCTTTGACCGTTCACTGTGTCCACAATTTCTATCCGATTGTCAAAATTTTGGTCTCATTTTGTAGCTGCCAGTCTATTCTTTACGACAAGTACAAATTTGTAATATTATTTACAAATGCACTATTTTTTATGAAGGCTGAAATAGGAAAAAAACACCAAAACTTTAAATGGCTTTTTCTCCCCTTAAACGTGCGAATTCGGCGTTTTTACGATTTAATTTTAAGGCTTGGTAGATTTCTCGCTTTGACCGTTCACTGTGTCCACAATTTCTATCCGATTCTCAAAATTTTGGTCTCATTTTGTAGCTGCCAGTCTATTCTTTACGACAAGTACAAATTTGTAATATTATTTACAAATACACTATTTTTTATGAAGGTTGAAATAGGAGAAAAAACACCAAAACTTTAAATGGCTTTTTCTCCCCTTAAACGTGCGAATTCGGCGTTTTTACGATTTAATTTTAAGGCTTGGTAGATCTCTCGCTTTGACCGTTCACTGTGTCCACAATTTCTATCCGATTGTCAAAATTTTGGTCTCATTTTGTAGCTGCCAGTCTATTCTTCACGACAAGTACAAATTTGTAATATTATTTACAAATACACTATTTTTTATGAAGGTTGAAAACGGAGAAAAAACACCAAAACTTTAAACGGCTTTTTCTCCCCTTAAACGTGCGAATTCGGCGTTTTTACGATTTAATTTTAAGGCTTGGTAGATCTCTCGCTTTGACCGTTCACTGTGTCCACAATTTCTATCCGATTGTCAAAATTGTGGTCTCATTTTGTAGCTGCCAGTCTATTCTTTACGACAAGTACAAATTTGTAATATTATTTACAAATACACTATTTTTTATGAAGGTTGAAATAGGAGAAAAAACACCAAAACTTTAAATGGCTTTTTCTCCCCTTAAACGTGCGAATTCGGCGTTTTTACGATTTAATTTTAAGGCTTCGTAGATTTCTCGCTTTGACCGTTCACTGTGTCCACAATTTCTATCCGATTGTCAAAATTTTGGTCTCATTTTGTAGCTGCCAGTCTGTTCTTAACGACAAATACAAATTTGTAATATTATTTACAAATACACTATTTTTTATGAAGGTTGAAAACGGAGAAAAAACACCAAAACTTTAAACGGCTTTTTCTCCCCTTAAACGTGCGAATTCGGCGTTTTTACGATTTAATTTTAAGGCTTGGTAGATCTCTCGCTTTGACCGTTCACTGTGTCCACAATTTCTATCCGATTGTCAAAATTTTGGTCTCATTTTGTAGCTGCCAGTCTATTCTTTACGACAAGTACAAATTTGTAATATTATTTACAAATACACTATTTTTTATGAAGGCTGAAATAGGAAAAAAAACACCAAAACTTTAAATGGCTTTTTCTCCCCTTAAACGTGCGAATTCGGCGTTTTTACGATTTAATTTTAAGGCTTGGTAGATCTCTTGCTTTAACCGTTCACTGTGTCTACGATTTCTATCCGATTGTCAAAATTTTGGTCTCATTTTGTAGCTGCGAGTCTATTCTTTACGACAAGTACAAATTTGTAATATTATTTACAAATACACTATTTTTTATGAAGGTTGAAATAGGAGAAAAAACACTAAAACTTTAAATGGCTTTTTCTCCCCTTAAACGTGCGAATTCGGCGTTTTTACGATTTAATTTTAAGGCTTGGTAGATCTCTCGCTTTGACCGTTCACTGTGTCCACAATTTCTATCCGATTTTGGTCTCATTTTGTAGCTGCCAGTCTATTCTTTACGACAAGTACAAATTTGTAATATTATTTACAAATGCACTATTTCTTATGAAGGCTGAAATAGGAAAAAAACACCAAAACTTTAAATGGCTTTTTCTCCCCTTAAACGTGCGAATTCGGCGTTTTTACGATTTAATTTTAAGGCTTGGTAGATCTCTCGCTTTGACCGTTCACTGTGTCCACAATTTCTATCCGATTCTCAAAATTTTGGTCTCATTTTGTAGCTGCCAGTCTATTCTTTACGACAAGTACAAATTTGTAATATTATTTACAAATACACTATTTTTTATGAAGGTTGAAATAGGAGAAAAAACACCAAAACTTTAAATGGCTTTTTCTCTCCTTAAACGTGCGAATTCGGCGTTTTTAAGATTTAATTTTAAGGCTTGGTAGATCTCTCGCTGACCGTTCACTGTGTCCACAATTTCTAACCGATTGTCAAAATTTTGGTCTCATTTTGTAGCTGCCAGTCTATTCTTTACGACAAGTACAAATTTGTAATATTATTTACAAATACACTATTTTTTATGAAGGTTGAAATAGGAGAAAAAACACCAAAACTTTAAATGGCTTTTTCTCCCCTTAAACGTGTGAATTCGGCGTTTTTACGATTTAATTTTAAGGCTTGGTAGATCTCTCGCCTTGACCGTTCACTGTGTCCACAATTTCTATCCGATTGTCAAAATTGTGGTCTCATTTTGTAGCTGCCAGTCTATTCTTTACGACAAGTACAAATTTGTAATATTATTTACAAATACACTATTTTTTATGAAGGTTGAAATAGGAGAAAAAACACCAAAACTTTAAATGGCTTTTTCTCCCCTTAAACGTGCGAATTCGGCGTTTTTACGATTTAATTTTAAGGCTTGGTAGATCTCTCGCTTTGACCGTTCACTGTGTCCACAATTTCTATCCGATTGTCAAAATTTTGGTCTCATTTTGTAGCTGCCAGTCTATTCTTAACGACAAGTACAAATTCGTAATATTGTTTACAAATACACTATTTTTTATGAAGGTTGAAATAGGAGAAAAAACACCAAAACTTTAAATGGCTTTTTCTCCCCTTAAACGTGCGAATTCGGCGTTTTTACGATTTAATTTTAAGGCTTGGTAGATCTCTCGCTTTGACCGTTCACTGTGTCCACAATTTCTATCCGATTGTCAAAATTTTGGTCTCATTTCGTAGCTGCCAGTCTATTCTTTACGACAAGTACAAATTTGTAATATTATTTACAAATACACTATTTTTATGAAGGTTGAAATAGGAGAAAAAACACCAAAACTTTAAATGGCTTTTTCTCCCCTTAAACGTGCGAATTCGGCGTTTTTACGATTTAATTTTAAGGCTTGGTAGATCTCTCGCTTTGACCGTTCACTGTGTCCACAGTTTCTATCCGATTATCAAAATTTTGGTCTCATTTTGTAGCTGCCAGTCTATTCTTTACGACAAGTACAAATTTGTAATATTATTTACAAATACACTATTTTTTATGAAGGTTGAAATAGGAAAAAAAACACCAAAACTTTAAATGGCTTTTTCTCCCCTTAAACGTGCAAATTCGGCGTTTTTACGATTTAATTTTAAGGCTTGGTAGATCTCTCGCTTTGACCGTTCACTGTGTCCACAATTTCTATCCGATTGTCAAAATTGTGGTCTCATTTTGTAGCTGCCAGTCTATTCTTTACGACAAGTACAAATTTGTAATATTATTTACAAATACACTATTTTTTATGAAGGTTGAAATAGGAGAAAAAACACCAAAACTTTAAATGGCTTTTTCTCCCCTTAAACGTGCGAATTCGGCGTTTTTACGATTTAATTTTAAGGCTTGGTAGATCTCTCGCTTTGACCGTTCACTGTGTCCACAATTTCTATCCGATTGTCAAAATTTTGGTCTCATTTTGTAGCTGCCAGTCTATTCTTTACGACAAGTACAAATTTGTCATATTATTTACAAATATACTATTTGTTATGAAGGTTGAAATAGGAGAAAAAACACCAAAACTTTAAATGGCTTTTTCTCCCCTTAAACGTGCGAATTCGGCGTTTTTACGATTTAATTTTAAGGCTTGGTAGATCTCTCGCTTTGACCGTTCACTGTGTCCACAATTTCTATCCGATTGTCAAAATTTTGGTCTCATTTTGTAGCTGCCAGTCTATTCTTTACGACAAGTACAAATTTGTAATATTATTTACAAATACACTATTTTTTATGAAGGCTGAAAAAGGAAAAAAAACACCAAAACTTTAAATGGCTTTTTCTCCCCTTAAACGTGCGAACTCGGCGTTTTTACGATTTTAAGGCTTGGTAGATCTCTCGCTTTGACCGTTCACTGTGTCCACAATTTCTATCCGATTGTCAAAATTTTGGCCTCATTTTGTAGCTGCCAGTCTATTCTTTACGACAAGTACAAATTTGTAATATTATTTACAAATACACTATTTTTTATGAAGGTTGAAATAGGAGAAAAAACACCAAAACTTTAAATGGCTTTTTCTCCACTTAAACGTGCGAAGTCGACGTTTTTACGATTTAATTTTAACGCTTGGTAGATCTCTCGCTTTGACCGTTCACAGTGGCCACAATTTCTATCCGGTTCTTAAAATTTTGGTCTCATTTTGTAGCTGCCAGTCTATTCTTTACGACAAGTACAAATTTGTAATATTATTTACAAATACACTATTTTTTATGAAGGTTGAAAAAGGAGAAAAAACACCAAAACTTTAAATGGCTTTTTCTCCCCTTAAACGTGCGAATTCGGCGTTTTTACGATTTAATTTTAAGGCTTGGTAGATCTCTCGCTTTGACCGTTCACAGTGTCCACAATTTTTATCCGATTGTCAAAATTTTGGTCTCATTTTGTAGCTGCCAGTCTATTCTTTACGACAAGTACAAATTTTTTAATATTATTTACAAATACACTTTTTTTTATGAAGGCTGAAATAGGAAAAAAAACACCAAAACTTTAAATGGCTTTTTCTCCCCTTAAACGTGCGAATTCGGCGTTTTTACGATTTAATTTTAAGGCTTGGTAGATCTCTCGCTTTGACCGTTCACTGTGTCCACAATTTCTATCCGATTGTCAAAATTTTGGTCTCATTTTGTAGCTGCCAGTCTATTCTTTACGACAAGTACAAATTTGTAATATTATTTACAAATACACTATTTTTTATGAAGGTTGAAATAGGAGAAAAAACACCAAAACTTTAAATGGCTTTTTCTCCCCTTAAACGTGCGAATTCGGCGTTTTTACGATTTAATTTTAAGGCTTGGTAGATCTCTCGCTATGGCCGTTCACTGTGTCCACAATTTCTATCCGATTGTCAAAATTTTGGTCTCATTTTGTAGCTGCCAGTCTATTCTTTACGACAAGTACAAATTTGTAATATTGTTTACAAATACACTATTTTTTATGAAGGTTGAAATAGGAGAAAAAACACCAAAACTTTAAATGGCTTTTTCTCCCCTTAAACGTGCGAATTCGGCGTTTTTACGATTTAATTTTAAGGCTTGGTAGATCTCTCGCTTTGACCGTTCACTGTGTCCACAATTTCTATCCGATTGTCAAAATTTTGGTCTCATTTCGTAGCTGCCAGTCTATTCTTTACGACAAGTACAAATTTGTAATATTATTTACAAATACACTATTTTTATGAAGGTTGAAATAGGAGAAAAAACACCAAAACTTTAAATGGCTTTTTCTCCCCTTAAACGTGCGAATTCGGCGTTTTTACGATTTAATTTTAAGGCTTGGTAGATCTATCGCTTTGACCGTTCACTGTGTCCACAGTTTCTATCCGATTGTCAAAATTTTGGTCTCATTTTGTAGCTGCCAGTCTATTCTTTACGACAAGTACAAATTTGTAATATTATTTACAAATACACTATTTTTTATGAAGGCTGAAATAGGAGAAAAAACACCAAAACTTTAAATGGCTTTTTCTCCCCTTAAACGTGCAAATTCGGCGTTTTTACGATTTAATTTTAAGGCTTGGTAGATCTCTCGCTTTGACCGTTCACTGTGTCCACAATTTCTATCCGATTGTCAAAATTGTGGTCTCATTTTGTAGCTGCCAGTCTATTCTTTACGACAAGTACAAATTTGTAATATTATTTACAAATACACTATTTTTTATGAAGGTTGAAATAGGAGAAAAAACACCAAAACTTTAAATGGCTTTTTCTCCCCTTAAACGTGCGAATTCGGCGTTTTTACGATTTAATTTTAAGGCTTGGTAGATCTCTCGCTTTGACCGTTCACTGTGTCCACAATTTCTATCCGATTGTCAAAATTTTGGTCTCATTTTGTAGCTGCCAGTCTATTCTTTACGACAAGTACAAATTTGTAATATTATTTACAAATATACTATTTGTTATGAAGGTTGAAATAGGAAAAAAAACACCAAAACTTTAAATGGCTTTTTCTCCCCTTAAACGTGCGAAGTCGACGTTTTTACGATTTAATTTTAACGCTTGGTAGATCTCTCGCTTTGACCGTTCACAGTGTCCACAATTTCTATCCGATTGTCAAAATTTTGGTCTCATTTTGTAGCTGCCAGTCTATTCTTTACGACAAGTACAAATTTGTAATATTATTTACAAAAACACTATTTTTTATGAAGGTTGAAATAGGAGAAAAAACACCAAAACTTTAAATGGCTTTTTCCCCCCTTAAACGTGCGAATTCAGCGTTTTTACGATTTAATTTTAAGGCTTGGTAGATCTCTCTATCCGATTGTCAATATTTTGGTCTCATTTTGTAGCTGCCAGTCTATTCTTTACGACAAGTACAAATTTTTTAATATTATTTACAAATACACTATTTTTTATGAAGGTTGAAATAGGAGAAAAAACACCAAAACTTTAAATGGCTTTTTCTCCCCTTAAACGTGCGAATTCGGCGTTTTTACGATTTAATTTTAAGGCTTGGTAGATCTCTCGCTTTGGCCGTTCACTGTGTCCACAATTTCTATCCGATTGTCAAAATTTTGGTCTCATTTTGTAGCTGCCAGTCTATTCTTTACGACAAGTACAAATTTGTAATATTATTTACAAATACACTATTTTTTATGAAGGTTGAAATAGGAGAAAAAACACCAAAACTTTAAATTGCTTTTTCTCCCCTTAAACGTGCGAATTCGGCGTTTTTACGATTTAATTTTAAGGCTTGGTAGATCTCTCGCTTTGACCGTTCACTGTGTCCACAATTTCTATCCGATTGTCAAAATTTTGGTCTCATTTTGTAGCTGCCAGTCTATTCTTTACGACAAGTACAAATTTGTAATATTATTTACAAATACACTATTTTTTATGAAGGTTGAAATAGGAGAAAAAACACCAAAACTTTAAATGGCTTTTTCTCCCCTTAAACGTGCGAATTCGGCGTTTTTACGATTTAATTTTAAGGCTTGGTAGATCTCTCGCTTTGACCGTTCACTGTGTCCACAATTTCTATCCGATTGTCAAAATTTTGGTCTCATTTTGTAGCTGCCAGTCTATTCTTTACGACAAGTACAAATTTGTAATATTATTTACAAATATACTATTTGTTATGAAGGTTGAAATAGGAAAAAAAACACCAAAACTTTAAATGGCTTTTTCTCCCCTTAAACGTGCGAAGTCGACGTTTTTACGATTTAATTTTAACGCTTGGTAGATCTCTCGCTTTGACCGTTCACAGTGTCCACAATTTCTATCCGATTGTCAAAATTTTGGTCTCATTTTGTAGCTGCCAGTCTATTCTTTACGACAAGTACAAATTTGTAATATTATTTACAAAAACACTATTTTTTATGAAGGTTGAAATAGGAGAAAAAACACCAAAACTTTAAATGGCTTTTTCCCCCCTTAAACGTGCGAATTCAGCGTTTTTACGATTTAATTTTAAGGCTTGGTAGATCTCTCTATCCGATTGTCAATATTTTGGTCTCATTTTGTAGCTGCCAGTCTATTCTTTACGACAAGTACAAATTTTTTAATATTATTTACAAATACACTATTTTTTATGAAGGTTGAAACAGGAGAAAAAACACCAAAACTTTAAATGGCTTTTTCTCCCCTTAAACGTGCGAATTCGGCGTTTTTACGATTTAATTTTAAGGCTTGGTAGATCTCTCGCTTTGGCCGTTCACTGTGTCCACAATTTCTATCCGATTGTCAAAATTTTGGTCTCATTTTGTAGCTGCCAGTCTATTCTTTACGACAAGTACAAATTTGTAATATTATTTACAAATACACTATTTTTTATGAAGGTTGAAATAGGAGAAAAAACACCAAAACTTTAAATTGCTTTTTCTCCCCTTAAACGTGCGAATTCGGCGTTTTTACGATTTAATTTTAAGGCTTGGTAGATCTCTCGCTTTGACCGTTCACTGTGTCCACAATTTCTATCCGATTGTCAAAATTTTGGTCTCATTTTGTAGCTGCCAGTCTATTCTTTACGACAAGTACAAATTTGTAATATTATTTACAAAAACACTATTTTTTATGAAGGTTGAAATAGGAGAAAAAACACCAAAACTTTAAATGGCTTTTTCCCCCCTTAAACGTGCGAATTCAGCGTTTTTACGATTTAATTTTACGGCTTGGTAGATCTCTCTATCCGATTGTCAATATTTTGGTCTCATTTTGTAGCTGCCAGTCTATTCTTTACGACAAGTACAAATTTGTAATATTATTTACAAATACACTATTTTTTATGAAGGTTGAAATAGGAGAAAAAACACCAAAACTTTAAATGGCTTTTTCTCCCCTTAAACGTGAGAATTCGGCGTTTTTACGATTTAATTTTAAGGCTTGGTAGATCTCTCGCTTTGACCGTTCACTGTGTCCACAATTTCTATCCGATTGTCAAAATTTTGGTCTCATTTTGTAGCTGCCAGTCTATTCTTTACGACAAGTACAAATTTGTAATATTATTTACAAATACACTATTTTTTATGAAGGTTGAAATAGGAGAAAAAACACCAAAACTTTAAATGGCTTTTTCTCCCCTTAAACGTGCGAATTCGGCGTTTTTACGATTTAATTTTAAGGCTTGGTAGATCTCTCGCTTTGACTGTTCACTGTGTCCACAATTTCTATCCGATTGTCAAAATTGTGGTCTCATTTTGTAGCTGCCAGTCTATTCTTTACGGCAAGTACAAATTTGTAATATTATTTACAAATACACTATTTTTTATGAAGGTTGAAATAGGAGAAAAAACACCAAAACTTTAAATGGCTTTTTCTCCCCTTAAACGTGCGAAGTCGACGTTTTTACGATTTAATTTTAACGCTTGGTAGATCTCTCGCTTTGACCGTTCACAGTGTCCACAATTTCTATCCGGTTCTTAAAATTTTGGTCTCATTTTGTAGCTGCCAGTCTATTCTTTACGACAAGTACAAATTTGTAATATTATTTACAAATACACTATTTTTTATGAAGGTTGAAATAGGAGAAAAAACACCAAAACTTTAAATGGCTTTTTCTCCCCTTAAACGTGCGAATTCGGCGTTTTTACGATTTAATTTTAAGGCTTGGTAGATCTCTCGCTTTGACCGTTCACAGTGTCCACAATTTTTATCCGATTGTCAAAATTTTGGTCTCATTTTGTAGCTGCCAGTCTATTCTTTACGACAAGTACAAATTTTTTAATATTATTTACAAATACACTATTTTTTATGAAGGTTGAAATAGGAGAAAAAACACCAAAACTTTAAATGGCTTTTTCTCCCCTTAAACGTGCGAATTCGGCGTTTTTACGATTTAATTTTAAGGCTTGGTAGATCTCTCGCTTTGGCCGTTCACTGTGTCCACAATTTCTATCCGATTGTCAAAATTTTGGTCTCATTTTGTAGCTGCCAGTCTATTCTTTACGACAAGTACAAATTTGTAATATTATTTACAAATACACTATTTTTTATGAAGGTTGAAATAGGAGAAAAAACACCAAAACTTTAAATGGCTTTTTCTCCCCTTAAACGTGCGAATTCGGCGTTTTTACGATTTAATTTTAAGGCTTGGTAGATCTCTCGCTTTGACCGTTCACTGTGTCCACAATTTCTATCCGATTGTCAAAATTTTGGTCTCATTTTGTAGCTGCCAGTCTATTCTTTACGACAAGTACAAATTTGTAATATTATTTACAAAAACACATTTTTTTATGAAGGTTGAAATAGGAGAAAAAACACCAAAACTTTAAATGGCTTTTTCCCCCCTTAAACGTGCGAATTCAGCGTTTTTACGATTTAATTTTAAGGCTTGGTAGATCTCTCGCTTTGACCGTTCACTGTGTCCACAATTTTTATCCGATTCTCAAAATTTTGGTCTCATTTTGTAGCTGCCAGTCTATTCTTTACGACAAGTACAAATTTGTAATATTATTTACAAATACACTATTTTTTATGAAGGTTGAAATAGGAGAAAAAACACCAAAACTTTAAATGACTTTTTCTCCCCTTAAACGTGCGAATTCGGCGTTTTTACGATTTAATTTTAAGGCTTGGTAGATCTCTCGCTTTGACCGTTCACTGTGTCCACAATTTTTATCCGATTCTCAAAATTTTGGTCTCATTTTGTAGCTGCCAGTCTATTCTTTACGACAAGTACAAAGTTGTAATATTATTTACAAATACACTATTTTTTATGAAGGTTGAAATAGGAGAAAAAACACCAAAACTTTAAATGGCTTTTTCTCCCCTTAAACGTGCGAATTCGGCGTTTTTACGATTTAATTTTAAGGCTTGGTAGATCTCTCGTTTCGACCGTTCACTGTGTCCACAATTTCTATCCGATTGTCAAAATTTTGGTCTAATTTTGTAGCTGCCAGTCTATTCTTTACGACAAGTACAAATTTTTAATATTATTTACAAATACACTATTTTTTATGAAGGTTGAAATAGGAGAAAAAACACCAAAACTTTAAATGGCTTTTTCTTCCCTTAAACGTGCGAATTCGGTGTTTTTACGATTTAATTTTAAGGCTTGGTAGATCTCTCGCTTTGGTCGTTCACTGTGTCCACAATTTCTATCCGATTGTCAAAATTTTGGTCTCATTTTGTAGCTGCCAGTCTATTCTTTACGACAAGTACAAATTTGTAATATTATTTACAAATACACTATTTTTTATGAAGGTTGAAATAGGAGAAAAAACACCAAAACTTTAAATGGCTTTTTCTCCCCTTAAACGTGCGAATTCGGCGTTTTTACGATTTAATTTAAATGCTGGGCAGATCTCTTGCTTTGACCGTTCACTGTGTCCACAATTTCTATCCGATTGTCAAAATTTTGGTCTCATTTTGTAGCTGCTAGTCTATTCTTTACGACAAGTACAAATTTGTAATATTATTTACAAATACACTATTTTTTATGAAGGTTTAAATGGGAGAAAAAACACCAAAACTTTAAATGGCTTTTTCTCCCCTTAAACGTGCGAATTCGGCGATTTTACGATTTAATTTTAAGGCTTGGTAGATCTCTCGCTTTGACCGTTCACTGTGTCCACAATTTCTATCCGATTGTCAAAATTTTGGTCTCATTTTGTAGCTGCCAGTCTATTCTTTACGACAAGTACAAATTTGTAATATTATTTACAAATACACTATTTTTTATGAAGGTTGAAATAGGAGAAAAAACACCAAAACTTTAAATGGCTTTTTCTCCCCTTAAACGTGCGAATTCGGCGTTTTTACGATTTAATTTTAAGGCTTGGTAGATCTCTCGCTTTGAACGTTCACTGTGTCCACAATTTCTAGCCGATTCTCAAAATTTTGGTCGCATTTTGAAGCTGCCAGTCTATTCTTTACGACAAATACAAATTTGTAATATTATTTACAAATACACTATTTTTTATGAAGGTTGAAATAGGAGAAAAAACACCAAAACTTTAAATGGCTTTTTCTCCCCTTAAACGTGCGAATTCGGCGTTTTTACGATTTAATTTTAAGGCTTGGTAGATCTCTCGCTTTGACCGTTCACTGTGTCCACAATTTCTATCCGATTGTCAAAATTTTGGTCTCATTTTTAGCTGCCAGTCTATTCTTTACGACAAGTACAAATTTGTAATATTATGTACAAATACACTATTTTTTATGAAGGTTGAAATAGGAGAAAAAACACCAAAACTTTAGATGGCTTTTTCTCCCCTTAAACGTGCGAATTCGGCGTTTTTACGATTTAATTTTAAGGCTTGGTAGATCTCTCGCTTTGACCGTTCACAGTGTCCACAATTTCTATCCGATTGTCAAAATTTTGGTCTCATTTTGTAGCTGCCAGTCTATTCTTTACGACAAGTACAAATTTGTTATATTATTTACAAATGCACTATTTTTTATGAAGGCTGAAATAGGAAAAAAAACACCAAAACTTTAAATGGCTTTTTCTCCCCTTAAACGTGCGAGTTCGGCGTTATTACGATTTAATTTTAAAGCTTGGTAGATCTCTCGCTTTGACCGTTCACTGTGTCCACAATTTCTATCCGATTGTCAAAATTGTGGTCTCATTTTGTCGCTGCCAGTCTATTCTTTACGACAAGTAAAAATTTGTAATATTATTTACAAATACACTATTTTTTATGAAGGTTGAAATAGGAGAAAAAACACCAAAACTTTAAATGGCTTTTTCTCCCCTTAAACGTGCGAATTCGGCGTTTTTACGATTTAATTTTAAGGTTCGGTAGATCTCTCGCTTTGACCGTTCACTGTGTCCACAATTTCTATCCGATTGTCAAAATTTTGGTCTCATTTTGTAGCTGCCAGTCTATTCTTTACGACAAGTACAAATTTGTAATATTATTTACAAATACACTATTTTTTATGAAGGCTGAAATAGGAAAAAAAACACCAAAACTTTAAATGGCTTTTTCTCCCCTTAAACGTGCGAATTCGGCGTTTTTACGATTTAATTTTAACGCTTGGTAGATCTCTCGCTTTGACCGTTCACTGTGTCCACAATTTCTATCCGATTGTCAAAATTTTGGTCTCATTTTGTAGCTGCCAGTCTATTCTTTACGACAAGTACAAATTTGTAATATTATTTACAAATACACTATTTTTTATGAAGGTTGAAATAGGAGAAAAAACACCAAAACTTTAAATGGCTTTTTCTCCCCTTAAACGTGCGAATTCGGCGTTTTTACGATTTAATTTTAAGGCTTGGTAGATCTCTCGCTTTGAACGTTCACTGTGTCCACAATTTCTAGCCGATTCTCAAAATTTTGGTCGCATTTTGAAGCTGCCAGTCTATTCTTTACGACAAATACAAATTTGTAATATTATTTACAAATACACTATTTTTTATGAAGGTTGAAATAGGAGAAAAAACACCAAAACTTTAAATGGCTTTTTCTCCCCTTAAACGTGCGAATTCGGCGTTTTTACGATTTAATTTTAAGGCTTGGTAGATCTCTCGCTTTGACCGTTCACTGTGTCCACAATTTCTATCCGATTGTCAAAATTTTGGTCTCATTTTTAGCTGCCAGTCTATTCTTTACGACAAGTACAAATTTGTAATATTATGTACAAATACACTATTTTTTATGAAGGTTGAAATAGGAGAAAAAACACCAAAACTTTAGATGGCTTTTTCTCCCCTTAAACGTGCGAATTCGGCGTTTTTACGATTTAATTTTAAGGCTTGGTAGATCTCTCGCTTTGACCGTTCACAGTGTCCACAATTTCTATCCGATTGTCAAAATTTTGGTCTCATTTTGTAGCTGCCAGTCTATTCTTTACGACAAGTACAAATTTGTTATATTAT
Organism: Odontomyia ornata; assembly: GCA_963969285.1. Classification (NCBI taxonomy): domain Eukaryota; kingdom Metazoa; phylum Arthropoda; class Insecta; order Diptera; family Stratiomyidae; genus Odontomyia; species Odontomyia ornata. Next base: position 34,744 of record CAXAJY010000024.1, on the reverse strand, counting down.
TTACAAATGCACTATTTTTTATGAAGGCTGAAATAGGAAAAAAAACACCAAAACTTTAAATGGCTTTTTCTCCCCTTAAACGTGCGAATTCGGCGTTTTTACGACTTAATTTTAAGGCTTGGTAGATCTCTCTATCCGATTGTCAAAATTTTGGTCTCATTTTGTAGCTGCCAGTCTATTCTTTACGACAAGTACAAATTTGTAATATTATTTACAAATACACTATTTTTTATGAAGGCTGAAATAGGAATTAAAACACCACAACTTTAAATGGCTTTTTCTCCCCTTAAACGTGCGAATTCGGCGTTTTTACGATTTAATTTTAAGGCTTGGTAGATCTCTCGCTTTGACCGTTCACTGTGTCCACAATTTCTATCCGATTGTCAAAATTTTCGTCTCATTTTGTAGCTGCCAGTCTATTTTTTACGACAAGTACAAATTTGTAATATTATTTACAAATACACTATTTTTTATGAAGGTTGAAATAGGAGAAAAAACACCAAAACTTTAAATGGCTTTTTCTCCCCTTAAACGTGCGAATTCGGCGTTTTCACGATTTAATTTTAAGGCTTGGTAGATCTCTCGCTTTGACCGTTCACTGTGTCCACAATTTCTATCCGATTGTCAAAATTTTGGTCTCATTTTGTAGCTGCCAGTCTATTCTTTACGACAAGTACAAATTTGTAATATTATTTACAAATACACTATTTTTTATGAAGGTTGAAATAGGAGAAAAAACACCAAAACTTTAAATGGCTTTTTCTCCCCTTAAACGTGCGAATTCGGCGTTTTTACGATTTAATTTTAAGGCTTGGTAGATCTCTCGCTTTGACTGTTCACTGTGTCCACAATTTCTAGCCGATTCTCAAAATTTTGGTCGCATTTTGAAGCTGCCAGTCTATTCTTTACGACAAGTACAAATTTGTAATATTATTTACAAATACACTATTTTTTATGAAGGTTGAAATAGGAGAAAAAACACCAAAACTTTAAATGGCTTTTTCTCCCCTTAAACGTGCGAATTCGGCGTTTTTACAATTTAATTTTAAGGCTTGGTAGATCTCTCGCTTTGACCGTTCACTGTGTCCACAATTTCTATCCGATTGTCAAAATTTTGGTCTCATTTTGTAGCTGCCAGTCTATTCTTTACGACAAGTACAAATTTGTAATATTATTTACAAATACACTATTTTTTATGAAGGTTGAAATAGGAGAAAAAACACCAAAACTTTAAATGGCTTTTTCTCCCCTTAAACGTGCGAATTCGGCGTTTTTACGATTTAATTTTAAGGCTTGGTAGATCTCTCGCTTTGACCGTTCACTGTGTCCACAATTTCTATCCGATTGTCAAAATTTTCGTCTCATTTTGTAGCTGCCAGTCTATTCTTTACGACAAGTACAAATTTGTTATATTATTTACAAATGCACTATTTTTTATGAAGGCTGAAATAGGAAAAAAAACACCAAAACTTTAAATGGCTTTTTCTCCCCTTAAACGTGCGAGTTCGGCGTTATTACGATTTAATTTTAAAGCTTGGTAGATCTCTCGCTTTGACCGTTCACTGTGTCCACAATTTCTATCCGATTGTCAAAATTTTCGTCTCATTTTGTAGCTGCCAGTCTATTCTTTACGACAAGTACAAATTTGTTATATTATTTACAAATGCACTATTTTTTATGAAGGCTGAAATAGGAAAAAAAACACCAAAACTTTAAATGGCTTTTTCTCCCCTTAAACGTGCGAATTCGGCGTTTTTACGATTTAATTTTAAGGCTTGGTAGATCTCTCGCTTTGACCGTTCACTGTGTCCACAATTTCTATCCGATTGTCAAAATTTTCGTCTCATTTTGTAGCTGCCAGTCTATTCTTTACGACAAGTAAAAATTTGTAATATTATTTACAAATACACTATTTTTTATGAAGGTTGAAATAGGAGAAAAAACACCAAAACTTTAAATGGCTTTTTCTCCCCTTAAACGTGCGAATTCGGCGTTTTTACGATTTAATTTTAAGGTTCGGTAGATCTCTCGCTTTGACCGTTCACTGTGTCCACAATTTCTATCCGATTGTCAAAATTTTGGTCTCATTTTGTAGCTGCCAGTCTATTCTTTACGACAAGTACAAATTTGTAATATTATTTACAAATACACTATTTTTTATGAAGGCTGAAATAGGAAAAAAAACACCAAAACTTTAAATGGCTTTTTCTCCCCTTAAACGTGCGAATTCGGCGTTTTTACGACTTAATTTTAAGGCTTGGTAGATCTCTCTATCCGATTGTCAAAATTTTGGTCTCATTTTGTAGCTGCCAGTCTATTCTTTACGACAAGTACAAATTTGTAATATTATTTACAAATACACTATTTTTTATGAAGGCTGAAATAGGAATTAAAACACCACAATTTTAAATGGCTTTTTCTCCCCTTAAACGTGCGAATTCGGCGTTTTTACGATTTAATTTTAAGGCTTGGTAGATCTCTCGCTTTGACCGTTCACTGTGTCCACAATTTCTATCCGATTGTCAAAATTTTCGTCTCATTTTGTAGCTGCCAGTCTATTTTTTACGACAAGTACTAATTTGTAATATTATTTACAAATACACTATTTTTTATGAAGGTTGAAATAGGAGAAAAAACACCAAAACTTTAAATGGCTTTTTCTCCCCTTAAACGTGCGAATTCGGCGTTTTCACGATTTAATTTTAAGGCTTGGTAGATCTCTCGCTTTGACCGTTCACTGTGTCCACAATTTCTATCCGATTGTCAAAATTTTGGTCTCATTTTGTAGCTGCCAGTCTATTCTTTACGACAAGTACAAATTTGTAATATTATTTACAAATACACTATTTTTTATGAAGGTTGAAATAGGAGAAAAAACACCAAAACTTTAAATGGCTTTTTCTCCCCTTAAACGTGCGAATTCGGCGTTTTTACGATTTAATTTTAAGGCTTGGTAGATCTCTCGCTTTGACTGTTCACTGTGTCCACAATTTCTAGCCGATTCTCAAAATTTTGGTCGCATTTTGAAGCTGCCAGTCTATTCTTTACGACAAGTACAAATTTGTAATATTATTTACAAATACACTATTTTTTATGAAGGTTGAAATAGGAGAAAAAACACCAAAACTTTAAATGGCTTTTTCTCCCCTTAAACGTGCGAATTCGGCGTTTTTACGATTTAATTTTAAGGCTTGGTAGATCTCTCGCTTTGACCGTTCACTGTGTCCACAATTTCTATCCGATTGTCAAAATTTTGGTCTCATTTTGTAGCTGCCAGTCTATTCTTTACGACAAGTACAAATTTGTAATATTATTTACAAATACACTATTTTTTATGAAGGTTGAAATAGGAGAAAAAGCACCAAAACTTTAAATGGCTTTTTCTCTCCTTAAACGTGCGAATTCGGCGTTTTTACGATTTAATTTTAAGGCTTGGTAGATCTCTCGCTTTGACCGTTCACTGTGTCCACAATTTCTATCCGATTGTCAAAATGTTGGTCTCATTTTGTAGCTGCCAGTCTATTCTTTACGACAAGTACAAATTTGTTATATTATTTACAAATACACAATTTTTTATGAAGGCTGAAATAGGAAAAAAAACAACAAAATTTTAAATGGCTTTTTCTCCCCTTAAACGTGCGAATTCGGCGTTTTTACGATTTAATTTTAAAGCTTGGTAGATCTCTCGCTTTGACCGTTCACTGTGTCCACAATTTCTATCCGATTGTCAAAATTGTGGTCTCATTTTGTTGCTGCCAGTCTATTCTTTACGACAAGTACAAATTTGTAATATTATTTACAAATACACTATTTTTTATGAAGGTTCAAATAGGAGAAAAAACACCAAAACTTTAAATGGCTTTTTCTCCCCTTAAACGTGCGAATTCGGCGTTTTTACGATTTAATTTTAAGGTTCGGTAGATCTCTCGCTTTGACCGTTCACTGTGTCCACAATTTCTATCCGATTGTCAAAATTTTGGTCTCATTTTGTAGCTGCCAGTCTATTCTTTACGACAAGTACAAATTTGTAATATTATTTACAAATACACTATTTTTTATGAAGGCTGAAATAGGAAAAAAAAACACCAAAACTTTAAATGGCTTTTTCTCCCCTTAAACGTGCGAATTCGGCGTTTTTACGACTTAATTTTAAGGCTTGGTAGATCTCCCTATCCGATTGTCAAAATTTTGGTCTCATTTTGTAGCTGCCAGTCTATTCTTTACGACAAGTACAAATTTGTAATATTATTTACAAATACACTATTTTTTATGAAGGCTGAAATAGGAAAAAAAACACCAAAACTTTAAATGGCTTTTTCTCCCCTTAAACGTCCGAATTCGGCGTTTTTACGATTTAATTTTAAGGCTTGGTAGATCTCTCGCTTTGACCGTTCACTGTGTCTACAATTTCTATCCGATTGTCAAAATTTTGGTCTCATTTTGTAGCTGCCAGTCTATTCTTTACGATAAGTACAAATTTGTAATATTATTTACAAATACACTATTTTTTATGAAGGTTGAAATAGGAGAAAAAACACCAAAACTTTAAATGGCTTTTTCTCCCCTTAAACGTGCGAATTCGGCGTTTTTACGATTTAATTTTAAGGCTTGGTAGATCTCTCGCTTTGACCGTTCACTGTGTCCACAATTTCTATCCGATTGTCAAAATTTTGGTCTCATTTTGTAGCTGCCAGTCTATTCTTTACGACAAGTACAAATTTGTAATATTATTTACAAATACACTATTTTTTATGAAGGTTGAAATAGGAGAAAAAACACGAAAACTTTAAATGGCTTTTTCTCCCCTTAAACGTGCGAATTCGGCGTTTTTACGATTTAATTTTAAGGCTTGGTAGATCTCTCGCTTTGACCGTTCACTGTGTCCACAATTTCTATCCGATTCTCAAAATTTTGGTCGCATTTTGTAGCTGCCAGTCTATTCTTTACGACAAGTACAAATTTGTAATATTATTTACAAATACACTATTTCTTATGAAGGCTGAAATAGGAAAAAAAAACACCAAAACTTTAAATGGCTTTTTCTCCCCTTAAACGTGCGAATTCGGCGTTTTTACGATTTAATTTTAAGGCTTGGTAGATCTCTCGCTTTGACCGTTCACTGTGTCCACAATTTCTATCCAATTGTCAAAATTTTGGTCTCATTTTGTAGCTGCCAGTCTATTCTTTACGACAAGTACAAATTTGTAATATTATGTACAAATACACTATTTTTTATGAAGGTTGAAATAGGAGAAAAAACACCAAAACTTTAGATGGCTTTTTCTCCCCTTAAACGTGCGAATTCGGCGTTTTTACGATTTAATTTTAAGGCTTGGTAGATCTCTCGCTTTGACCGTTCACTGTGTCCACAATTTCTATCCGATTGTCAAAATTGTGGTCTCATTTTGTCGCTGCCAGTCTATTCTTTACGACAAGTACAAATTTGTAATATTATTTACAAATACACTATTTTTTATGAAGGTTCAAATAGGAGAAAAAACACCAAAACTTTAAATGGCTTTTTCTCCCCTTAAACGTGCGAATTCGGCGTTTTTACGATTTAATTTTAAGCTTCGGTAGATCTCTCGCTTTGACCGTTCACTGTGTCCACAATTTCTATCCGATTCTCAAAATTTTGGTCTCATTTTGTAGCTGCCAGTCTATTCTTTACGACAAGTACAAATTTGTAATATTATTTACAAATACACTATTTTTTATGAAGGCTGAAATAGGAAAAAAAACACCAAAACTTTAAATGGCTTTTTCTCCCCTTAAACGTGCGAATTCGGCGTTTTTACGACTTAATTTTAAGGCTTGGTAGATCTCTCTATCCGATTGTCAAAATTTTGGTCTCATTTTGTAGCTGCCAGTCTATTCTTTACGACAAGTACAAATTTGGAATATTATTTACAAATACACTATTCTTTATGAAGGCTGAAATAGGAAAAAAAACACCAAAACTTTAAATGGCTTTTTCTCCCCTTAAACGTGCGAATTCGGCGTTTTTACGATTTAATTTTAAGGCTTGGTAGATTTCTCGCTTTGACCGTTCACTGTGTCCACAATTTCTATCCGATTGTCAAAATTTTGGTCTCATTTTGTAGCTGCCAGTCTATTCTTTACGACAAATACAAATTTGTAATATTATCTACAAATACACTATTTTTTATGAAGGTTGAAATAGGAGAAAAAACACCAAAACTTTAAATGGCTTTTTCTCCCCTTAAACGTGCGAATTCGGCGTTTTTACGATTTAATTTTAAGGCTTGGTAGATCTCTCGCTTTGACCGTTCACTGTGTCTACAATTTGTATCCGATTGTCAAAATTGTGGTCTCATTTTGTAGCTGCCAGTCTATTCTTTACGACAAGTACAAATTTGTAATATTATTTACAAATACACTATTTTTTATGAAGGTTGAAATAGGAGAAAAAACACGAAAACTTTACATGGCTTTTTATCCCCTTAAACGTGCGAATTCGGCGTTTTTACGATTTAATTTTAAGGCTTGGTAGATCTCTCGCTTTGACCGTTCACTGTGTCCACAATTTCTATCCGATTGTCAAAATTTTGGTCTCATTTTGTAGCTGCCAGTCTATTCTTTACGACAAGTACAAATTTGTAATATTATTTACAAATACACTATTTTTTATGAAGGCTGAAATAGGAAAAAAAACACCAAAACTTTAAATGGCTTTTTCTCCCCTTAAACGTGCGAATTCGGCGTTTTTACGATTTAATTTTAAGGCTTGGTAGATCTCTCGCTTTGACCGTTCACTGTGTCCACAATTTCTATCCGATTGTCAAAATTTTGGTCTCATTTTGTAGCTGCCAGTCTATTCTTTACGACAAGTACAAATTTGTAATATTATTTACAAATACACTATTTTTTATGAAGGTTGAAATAGGCGAAAAAATACCAAAACTTTAAATGGCTTTTTCTCCCCTTAAACGTGCGAATTCGGCGTTTTTACGATTTAATTTTAAGGCTTGGTAGATCTCTCGCTTTGACCGTTCACTGTGTCCACAATTTCCATCCGATTGTCAAAATTTTGGTCTCATTTTGTAGCTGCCAGTCTATTCTTTACGACAAGTACAAATTTGAAATATTATTTACAAACACACTATTTTTTATGAAGGTTGAAATAGGAGAAAAAACACCAAAACTTTAAATGGCTTTTTCTCCCCTTAAACGTGCGAATTCGGCGTTTTTACGATTTAATTTTAAGGCTTGGTAGATCTCTCGCTTTGACCGTTCACTGTGTCCACAATTTCCATCCGATTGTCAAAATTTTTGTCTCATTTTGTAGCTGCCAGTCTATTCTTTACGACAAGTACAAATTTGTAATATTATTTACAAATACACTATTTTTTATGAAGGTTGAAAAAGGAGAAAAAACACCAAAACTTTAAATGGCTTTTTACCCCCTTAAACGTGCGAATTCGGCGTTTTTACGATTTAATTTTAAGGCTTGGTAGATCTCTCGCTTTGACCGTTCACTGTGTCCACAATTTCTATCCGATTGTCAAAATTTTGGTCTCATTTTGTAGCTGCCAGTCTATTCTTTACGACAAGTACAAATTTGTAATATTATTTACAAATACACTATTTTTTATGAAGGTTGAAAACGGAGAAAAAACACCAAAACTTTAAATGGCTTTTTCTCCCCTTAAACGTGCGGACTCGGCGTTTTTACGATTTAATTTTAAGGCTTGGTAGATCTCTCGCTTTGACCGTTCACTGTGTCCACAATTTCTATCCGATTGTCAAAATTTTGGTCTCATTTTGTAGCTGCCAGTCTATTCTTTACGACAAGTACAAATTTGTAATATTATTTACAAATACATTTTTTTTATGAAGGCTGAAATAGGAAAAAAAACACCAAAACTTTAAATGGCTTCTTCTCCCCTTAAACGTGCGAATTCGGCGTTTTTACGATTTATTTTTAAGGCTTGGTAGATCTCTCGCTTTGACCGTTCACTGTGTCCACAATTTCTATGCGATTGTCAAAATTGTGGTCTCATTTTGTCGCTGCCAGTCTATTCTTTACGACAAGTACAAATTTGTAATATTATTTACAAATACTTTTTTTTTTTATGAAGGTTGAAATAGGAGAAAAAACACCAAAACTTTAAATGGTTTTTGCTCCCCTTAAACGTGCGAATTCGGCGTTTTTACGATTTAATTTTAAGGCTTGGTAGATCTCTCGCTTTGACCGTTCACTGTGTCCACAATTTCTATCCAATTGTCAAAATTTTGGTCTCATTTTGTAGCTGCCAGTCTATTCTTTACGACAAGTACAAATTTGTAATATTATTTACAAATACACTATTTTTTATGAAGGTTGAAATAGGAGAAAAAACACCAAAACTTTAAATGGCTTTTTCACCCCTAAAACGTGCGAATTCAGCGTTTTTACGATTTAATTTTAAGGCTTGGTAGATCTCTCGCTTTGACCGTTCACTGTGTCCACAATTTCTATCCGATTGTCAAAATGTTGGTCTCATTTGGTAGCTGCCAGTCTATTCTTTACGACAACAACAAATTTGTCATATTATTTACAAAAACACTATTTTTTATGAAGGCTGAAATAGGAAAAAACACCAAAACTTTAAATGGCTTTTTCTTCCCTTAAACGTGCGAATTCGGCATTTTTACGATTTAATTTTAAGGCTTGGTAGATATCTCGCTTTGACTGTTCACTGTGTCCACAATTTCTATCCGATTGTCAAAATTTTGGTCTCATTTTGTAGCTGCCAGTCTATTCTTTGCGACAAGTACAAATTTGTAATATTATTTACAAATACACTATTTTTTATGACGGTTGAAATAGGAAAAAGAACATCAAAACTTTAAATGGCTTTTTCTCCCCTTAAACGTGCGAATTCGGCGTTTTTACGATTTAATTTTAAGGCTTGGTAGATATCTCGCTTTGACTGTTCACTGTGTCCACAATTTCTATCCGATTGTCAAAATTTTGGTCTCATTTTGTAGCTGCCAGTCTATTCTTTACGACAAGTACAAATTTGTAATATTATTTACAAATACACTATTTTTTATGAAGGCTGAAATAGGAAAAAAGCACCAAAACGTTAAGTGGCTTTTTCTCCCCTCAAACGTGCGAATTCGGCGTTTTTACGATTTAATTTTAAGGCTTGGTAGATCTCTCGCTTTGACCATTCACTGTGTCCACAATTTCTATCCGATTGTCAAAATTTTGGTCTCATTTTGTAGCTGCCAGTCTATTCTTTACGACAAGTACAAATTTGTAATATTATTTACAAATACACTATTTTTTATGAAGGTTGAAATAGGAGAAAAAACACCAAAACTTTAAATGGCTTTTTCTCCCCTTAAACGTGCGAATTCGGCGTTTTTACGATTTAATTTTAAGGCTTGGTAGATCTCTCGCTTTGACCGTTCACTGTGTCCACAATTTCTATCCGATTGTCAAAATGTTGGTCTCATTTTGTAGCTGCCAGTCTATTCTTTACGACAAGTACAAATTTGTAATATTATTTACAAATACACTATTCTTTATGAAGGCTGAAATAGGAAAAAAAAACACCAAAACTTTAAATGGCTTTTTCTCCCATTAAACGTGCGAATTCGGCGTTTTTACGATTTAATTTTAAGGCTTGGTAGATTTCTCGCTTTGACCGTTCACTGTGTCCACAATTTCTATCCGATTGTCAAAATTTTGGTCTCATTTTGTAGCTGCCAGTCTATTCTTTACGACAAGTACAAATTTGTAATATTATCTACAAGTACACTATTTTTTATGAAGGTTGAAATAGGAGAAAAAACACCAAAACTTTAAATGGCTTTTTCTCCCCTTAAACGTGCGAATTCGGCGTTTTTACGATTTAATTTTAAGGCTTAGTAGATCTCTCGCTTTGATCGTTCACTAAGTCCACAATTTCTATCCGATTGTCAAAATTGTGGTCTCATTTTGTAGCTGCCAGTCTATTCTTAACGACAAGTACAAATTTGTAATATTATTTACAAAAACACTATTTTTTATGAAGGCTGAAATAGGAAAAAAAAACACCAAAACTTTAAATGGCTTTTTACCCCCTCAAACGTGCGAATTCGGCGTTTTTACGATTTAATTTTAAGGCTTGGTAGATCTCTCGCTTTGACCGTTCACTGTGTCCACAATTTCTATCCGATTGTCAAAATTTTGGTCTCATTTTGTAGCTGCCAGTCTATTCTTTACGACAAGTACAAATTTGTAATATTATTTACAAATACACTATTTTTTATGAAGGTTGAAAACGGAGAAAAAACACCAAAACTTTAAATGGCTTTTTCTCCCCTTAAACGTGCGGACTCGGCGTTTTTACGATTTAATTTTAAGGCTTGGTAGATCTCTCGCTTTGACCGTTCACTGTGTCCACAATTTCTATCCGATTGTCAAAATGTTGGTCTCATTTTGTAGCTGCCAGTCTATTCTTTACGACAAGTACAAATTTGTAATATTATTTACAAATACATTTTTTTTAATGAAGGCTGAAATAGGAAAAAAAACACCAAAACTTTAAATGGCTTTTTCTCCCCTTAAACGTGCGAATTTGGCGTTTTTACGATTTAATTTTAAGGCTTGGTAGATCTCTCGCTTTGACCGTTCACTGTGTCCACAATTTCTATGCGATTGTCAAAATTGTGGTCTCATTTTGTCGCTGCCAGTCTATTCTTTACGACAAGTACAAATTTGTAATATTATTTACAAATACACTATTTTTTATGAAGGTTGAAATAGGAGAAAAAACACCAAAACTTTAAATGGCTTTTTCTCCCCTTAAACGTGCGAATTCGGCGTTTTTACGATTTAATTTTAAGGCTTGGTAGATCTCTCGCTTTGACCGTTCACTGTGTCCACAATATCTATCCGATTGTCAAAATTTTGGTCTCATTTTGTAGCTGCCAGTCTATTCTTTACGACAAGTACAAATTTGTAATATTATTTACAAATACACTATTTTTTATGAAGGCTGAAATAGGAAAAAAAACACCAAAACTTTAAATGGCTTTTTCTCCCCTTAAACGTGCGAATTCAGCGTTTTTACGATTTAATTTTAAGGCTTGGTAGATCTCTCGCTTTGACCGTTCACTGTGTCCACAATTTCTATCCGATTGTCAAAATGTTGGTCTCATTTGGTAGCTGCCAGTCTATTCTTTACGACAAGTACAAATTTGTAATATTATTTACAAAAACACTATTTTTTATGAAGGCTGAAATAGGAAAAAACACCAAAACTTTAAATGGCTTTTTCTCCCCTTAAACGTGCGAATTCGGCGTTTTTACGATTTAATTTTAAGGCTTGGTAGATATCTCGCTTTGACCGTTCACTGTGTCCACAATTTCTATCCGATTGTCAAAATTTTGGTCTCATTTTGTAGCTGCCAGTCTATTCTTTGCGACAAGTACAAATTTGTAATATTATTTACAAATACACTATTTTTTATGAAGGTTGAAATAGGAGAAAAAACACCAAAACTTTAAATGGCTTTTTCTCCCCTTAAACGTGCGAATTCGGCGTTTTTACGATTTAATTTTAAGGCTTGGTAGATCTCTCGCTTTGACCGTTCACTGTGTCCACAATTTCTATCCGATTGTCAAAATTTTGGTCTCATTTTGTAGCTGCCAGTCTATTCTTTACGACAAGTACAAATTTGTAATATTATTTACAAATACACTATTTTTTATGAAGGCTGAAATAGGAAAAAAGCACCAAAACGTTAAGTGGCTTTTTCTCCCCTTAAACGTGCGAATTCGGCGTTTTTACGATTTAGTTTTAAGGCTTGGTAGATCTCTCGCTTTGACCATTCACTGTGTCCACAATTTCTATCCGATTGTCAAAATTGTGGTCTCATTTTGTAGCTGCCAGTCTATTCTTTACGACAAGTACAAATTTGTAATATTATTTACAAATACACTATTTTTTATGAGGGTTGAAATAGGAGAAAAAACACCAAAACTTTAAATGGCTTTTTCTCCCCTTAAACGTGCGAATTCGGCGTTTTTACGATTTAATTTTAAGGCTTGGTAGATCTCTCGCTTTGACCGTTCACTGTGTCCACAATTTCTATCCGATTGTCAAAATTTTGGTCTCATTTTGTAGCTGCCAGTCTATTCTTTACGACAAGTACAAATTTGTAATATTATTTACAAATACACTATTTTTTATGAAGGTTGAAATAGGAGAAAAAACACCAAAACTTTAAATGGCTTTTTCTCCCCTTAAACGTGCGAATTCGGCGTTTTTACGATTTAATTTTAAGGCTTGGTAGATCTCTCGCTTTGATCGTTCACTGTGTCCACAATTTCTATCCGATTGTCAAAATTGTGGTCTCATTTTGTAGCTGCCAGTCTATTCTTAACGACAAGTACAAATTTGTAATATTATTTACAAATACACTTTTTTTTTATGAAGGCTGAAATAGGAAAAAAAACACCAAAACTTTAAATGGCTTTTTCTCCCCTAAACGTGCGAATTCGATGTTTTTACGATTTAATTTTAAGGCTTGGTAGATCTCTCGCTTTGACCGTTCACTGTGTCCACAATTTCTATCCGATTGTCAAAATTGTGGTCTCATTTTGTCGCTGCCAGTCTATTCTTTACGACAAGTACAAATTTGTAATATTATTTACAAATACACTATTTTTTATGAAGGTTGAAATAGGAGAAAAAACACCAAAACTTTAAATGGCTTTTTCTCCCCTTAAACGTGCGAATTCGGCGTTTTTACGATTTAATTTTAAGGCTTGGTAGATCTCTCGCTTTGACCGTTCACTGTGTCCACAATTTCTATCCGATTGTCAAAATGTTGGTCTCATTTTGTAGCTGCCAGTCTATTCTTTACGACAAGTACAAATTCGTAATATTATTTACAAATACACTATTCTTTATGAAGGCTGAAATAGGAAAAAAAACACCAAAACTTTAAATGGCTTTTCCTCCCCTTAAACGTGCGAATTCGGCGTTTTTACGATTTAATTTTAAGGCTTGGTAAATCTCTCGCTTTGATCGTTCACTGTGTCCACAATTTCTATCCGATTGTCAAAATTTTGGTCTCATTTTGTAGCTGCCAGTCTATTCTTTACGACAAGTACAAATTTGTAATATTATTTACAAATACACTATTTTTTATGAAGGTTGAAATAGGAGAAAAAACACCAAAACTTTAAATGGCTTTTTCTCCCCTTAAACGTGCGAATTCGGCGTTTTTACGATTTAATTTTAAGGCTTGGTAGATCTCTCGCTTTGACCGTTCACTGTGTCCACAATTTCTATCCGATTGTCAAAATTGTGGTCTCATTTTGTAGCTGCCAGTCTATTCTTTACGACAAGTACAAATTTGTAATATTATTTACAAATACACAATTTTTTATGAAGGTTGAAATAGGAGAAAAAACACCAAAACTTTAAATGGCTTTTTCTCCCCTTAAACGTGCGAATTCAGCGTTTTTACGATTTAATTTTAAGGCCTGGTAGATTTCTCGCTTTGACCGTTCACTGTGTCCACAATTTCTATCCGATTGTCAAAATTTTGGTCTCATTTTGTAGCTGCCAGTCTATTCTTTACGACAAGTACAGATTTGTAATATTATTTACAAATACACTATTTTTTATGAAGGTTGAAATAGGAGAAAAAACACCAAAACTTTAAATGGCTTTTTCTCCCCTTAAACGTGCGAATTCGGCGTTTTTACGATTTAATTTTAAGGCTTGGTAGATTTCTCGCTTTGACCGTTCACTGTGTCCACAATTTCTATTCGGTTGTCAAAATTTTGGTCTCATTTTGTAGCTGCCAGTCTATTCTTTACGACAAGTACAAATTTGTAATATTATTTACAAATACACTATATTTTATGAAGGCTGAAATAGGAAAAAAAACACCAAAACTTTAAATGGCTTTTTCTCCCTTAAACGTGTGAATTCGGCGTTTTTACGATTTAATTTTAAGGCTTGGTAGATCTCTCGCTTTGACCGTTCACTGTGTCCACAATTTCTATTCGATTGTCAAAATTTTGGTGTCATTTTGTAGCTGCCAGTCTATTCTTTACGACAAGTACAAATTTGTAATATTATTTACAAAATCACTATTTTTTCTGAAGGTTGAAATAGGAGAAAAACACCAAAACTTTAAATGGCTTTTTCTCCCCTTAAACGTGCGAATTCGGCGTTTTTACGATTTAATTTTAAGGCTTGGTAGATCTCTCGCTTTGACCGTTCACTGTGTCCACAATTTCTATCCGATTGTCAAAATTTTGGTCTCATTTTGTAGCTGCCAGTCTATTCTTTACGACAAGTACAAATTTGTAATATTATTTACAAATACACTATTTTTTATGAAGGTTGAAATAGGAGAAAAAACACCAAAACTTTAAATGGCTTTTTCTCCCCTTAAACGTGCGAATTCGGCGTTTTTACGATTTAATTTTAAGGCTTGGTAGATCTCTCGCTTTGATCGTTCACTGTGTCCACAATTTCTATCCGATTGTCAAAATTGTGGTCTCATTTTGTAGCTGCCAGTCTATTCTTAACGACAAGTACAAATTTGTAATATTATTTACAAATACACTTTTTTTTTATGAAGGCTGAAATAGGAAAAAAAACACCAAAACTTTAAATGGCTTTTTCTCCCCTAAACGTGCGAATTCGATGTTTTTACGATTTAATTTTAAGGCTTGGTAGATCTCTCGCTTTGACCGTTCACTGTGTCCACAATTTCTATCCGATTGTCAAAATTGTGGTCTCATTTTGTCGCTGCCAGTCTATTCTTTACGACAAGTACAAATTTGTAATATTATTTACAAATACACTATTTTTTATGAAGGTTGAAATAGGAGAAAAAACACCAAAACTTTAAATGGCTTTTTCTCCCCTTAAACGTGCGAATTCGGCGTTTTTACGATTTAATTTTAAGGCTTGGTAGATCTCTCGCTTTGACCGTTCACTGTGTCCACAATTTCTATCCGATTGTCAAAATGTTGGTCTCATTTTGTAGCTGCCAGTCTATTCTTTACGACAAGTACAAATTCGTAATATTATTTACAAATACACTATTCTTTATGAAGGCTGAAATAGGAAAAAAAACACCAAAACTTTAAATGGCTTTTCCTCCCCTTAAACGTGCGAATTCGGCGTTTTTACGATTTAATTTTAAGGCTTGGTAAATCTCTCGCTTTGATCGTTCACTGTGTCCACAATTTCTATCCGATTGTCAAAATTTTGGTCTCATTTTGTAGCTGCCAGTCTATTCTTTACGACAAGTACAAATTTGTAATATTATTTACAAATACACTATTTTTTATGAAGGTTGAAATAGGAGAAAAAACACCAAAACTTTAAATGGCTTTTTCTCCCCTTAAACGTGCGAATTCGGCGTTTTTACGATTTAATTTTAAGGCTTGGTAGATCTCTCGCTTTGACCGTTCACTGTGTCCACAATTTCTATCCGATTGTCAAAATTGTGGTCTCATTTTGTAGCTGCCAGTCTATTCTTTACGACAAGTACAAATTTGTAATATTATTTACAAATACACAATTTTTTATGAAGGTTGAAATAGGAGAAAAAACACCAAAACTTTAAATGGCTTTTTCTCCCCTTAAACGTGCGAATTCAGCGTTTTTACGATTTAATTTTAAGGCCTGGTAGATTTCTCGCTTTGACCGTTCACTGTGTCCACAATTTCTATCCGATTGTCAAAATTTTGGTCTCATTTTGTAGCTGCCAGTCTATTCTTTACGACAAGTACAGATTTGTAATATTATTTACAAATACACTATTTTTTATGAAGGTTGAAATAGGAGAAAAAACACCAAAACTTTAAATGGCTTTTTCTCCCCTTAAACGTGCGAATTCGGCGTTTTTACGATTTAATTTTAAGGCTTGGTAGATTTCTCGCTTTGACCGTTCACTGTGTCCACAATTTCTATTCGGTTGTCAAAATTTTGGTCTCATTTTGTAGCTGCCAGTCTATTCTTTACGACAAGTACAAATTTGTAATATTATTTACAAATACACTATATTTTATGAAGGCTGAAATAGGAAAAAAAACACCAAAACTTTAAATGGCTTTTTCTCCCTTAAACGTGTGAATTCGGCGTTTTTACGATTTAATTTTAAGGCTTGGTAGATCTCTCGCTTTGACCGTTCACTGTGTCCACAATTTCTATTCGATTGTCAAAATTTTGGTGTCATTTTGTAGCTGCCAGTCTATTCTTTACGACAAGTACAAATTTGTAATATTATTTACAAAATCACTATTTTTTCTGAAGGTTGAAATAGGAGAAAAACACCAAAACTTTAAATGGCTTTTTCTCCCCTTAAACGTGCGAATTCGGCGTTTTTACGATTTAATTTTAAGGCTTGGTAGATCTCTCGCTTTGACCGTTCACTGTGTCCACAATTTCTATCCGATTGTCAAAATTTTGGTCTCATTTTGTAGCTGCCAGTCTATTCTTTACGACAAGTACAAATTTGTAATATTATTTACAAATACACTATTTTTTATGAAGGCTGAAATAGGAAAAAAAACACCAAAACTTTAAATGGCTTTTTCTCCCCTTAAGCGTGCGAATTCGGCGTTTTTACGATTTAATTTTAAGGCTTGGTAGATCTCTCGCTTTGACCGTTCACTGTGTCCACAATTTCTATCCGATTCTCAAAATTTTGGTCTCATTTTGTAGCTGCCAGTCTATTCTTTACGACAAGTACAAATTTGTAATATTACTTACAAATACACTATTTTTTATGAAGGCTGAAATAGGAAAAAAACACCAAAACTTTAAATGGCTTTTTCTCCCCTTAAACGTGCGAATTCGGCGTTTTTACGATTTAATTTTAAGGCTTGGTAGATCTCTCGCTTTGACCGTTCACTGTGTCCACAATTTCTATTCGATTGTCAAAATTTTGGTTTCATTTTGTAGCTGCCAGTCTATTCTTTACGACAAGTACAAATTTGTAATATTATTTACAAATACACTATTTTTTATGAAGGTTGAAATAGGAGAAAAAACACCAAAACTTTAAATGGCTTTTTCTCCCCTTAAACGTGCGAATTCAGCGTTTTTACGATTTAATTTTAAGGCTTGGTAGATCTCTCGCTTTGACCGTTCACTGTGTCCACAATTTCTATCCGATTGTCAAAATTTTGGTCTCATTTTGTAGCTGCCAGTCTATTCTTTACGACAAGTACAGATTTGTAATATTATTTACAAATACACTATTTTTTATGAAGGTTGAAATAGGAGAAAAAACACCAAAACTTTAAATGGCTTTTTCTCCCCTTAAACGTGCGAATTCGGCGTTTTTACGATTTAATTTTAAGGCTTGGTAGATCTCTCGCTTTGACCGTTCACTGTGTCCACAATTTCTATCCGGTTGTCAAAATTTTGGTCTCATTTTGTAGCTGCCAGTCTATTCTTTACGACAAGTACAAATTTGTAATATTATTTACAAATACACTATTTTTTATGAAGGCTGAAATAGGAAAAAAAACACCAAAACTTTAAATGGCTTTTTCTCCCCTTAAACGTGCGAATTCGGCGTTTTTACAATTTAATTTTAAGGCTTGGTAGATCTCTCGCTTTGACCGTTCACTGTGTCCACAATTTCTATCCGATTGTCAAAATTTTGGTCTCATTTTGTAGCTGCCAGTCTATTCTTTACGACAAGTACAAATTTGTAATATTATTTGTAAATACACTATTTTTTATGAAGGTTGAAATAGGAAAAAAAACACCAAAACTTTAAATGGCTTTTTCTCCCCTTAAACGTGCGAATTCGGCGTTTTTACGATTTAATTTTAAGGCTTGGTAGATCTCTCGCTTTGACCGTTCACTGTGTCCACAATTTCTATCCGGTTGTCAAAATTTTGGTCTCATTTTGTAGCTGCCAGTCTATTCTTTACGACAAGTACAAATTTGTAATATTATTTACAAATACACTATTTTTTATGAAGGTTGAAATAGGAGAAAAAACACCAAAACTTTAAATGGCTTTTTCTCCCCTTAAACGTGCGAATTCGGCGTTTTTACGATTTAATTTTAAGGCTTGGTAGATCTCTCGCTTTGACCGTTCACTGTGTCCACAATTTCTATCCGATTGTCAAAATTTTGGTCTCATTTTGTAGCTGCTAGTCTATTCTTTACGACAAGTACAAATTTGTAATATTATTTACAAATACACAATTTTTTATGAAGGCTGAAATAGGAAAAAAAACACCAAAATTTTAAATGGCTTTTGCTCCCCTTAAACGTGCGAATTCAGCGTTTTTACGATTTAATTTTAAGATTTGGTAGATCTCTCTATCCGATTGTCAAAATTTTGGTCTCATTTTGTAGCTGCCAGTCTATTCTTTACGACAAGTACAAATTTGTAATATTATTTACAAATACACTATTTTTTATGAAGGATGAAATAGGAGAAAAAACACCAAAACTTTAAATGGCTTTTTCTCCCCTTAAACGTGCGAATTCGGCGTTTTTACGATTTAATTTTAAGGCTTGGTAGATCTCTCGCTTTGACCGTTCACTGTGTCCACAATTTCTATCCGATTGTCAAAATTTTGGTCTCATTTTGTAGCTGCCAGTCTATTCTTTACGACAAGTACAAATTTGTAATATTATTGACAAATACACTATTTTTTATGAAGATTGAAATAGGAGAAAAAACACCAAAACTTTAAATGGCTTTTTCTCCCCTTAAACGTGCGAATTCGGCGTTTTTACGATTTAATTTTAAGGCTTGGTAGATCTCTCGCTTTGACCGTTCACTGTGTCCACAATTTCTATCCGATTGTCAAAATTGTGGTCTCATTTTGTAGCTGCCAGTCTATTCTTTACGACAAGTACAAATTTGTAATATTATTTACAAATACACTATTTTTTATGAAGGCTGAAATAGGAAAAAAAACACCAAAACTTTAAATGGCTTTTTCTCCCCTTAAACGTGCGAATTCGGCGTTTTTACGATTTAATTTTAAGGCTTGGTAGATCTCTCGCTTTGACCGTTCACTGTGTCCACAATTTCTATCCGATTATCAAAATTTTGGTCTCATTTTGTAGCTGCCAGTCTATTCTTCACGACAAGTACAAATTTGTAATATTATTTACAAATACACTATTTTTTATGAAGGTTGAAATAGGAGAAAAAACACCAAAACGTTAAATGGCTTTTTCTCCCCTTAAACGTGCGAATTCGGCGTTTTTACGATTTAATTTTAAGGCTTGGTAGATCTCTCGCTTTGACCGTTCACTGTGTCCACAATTTCTATCCGATTGTCAAAATTGTGGTCTCATTTTGTAGCTGCCAGTCTATTCTTTACGACAAGTTTAAATTTGTAATATTATTTACAAATGAACTATTTTTTATGAAGGTTGAAATAGGAGAAAAAACACCAAAACTTTAAATGGCTTTTTCTCCCCTTAAACGTGCGAATTCGGCGTTTTTACGATTTAATTTTAAGGCTTGGTAGATCTCTCGCTTTGACCGTTCACTGTGTCCACAGTTTCTATCCGATTGTCAAAATTGTGGTCTCATTTTGTAGCTGCCAGTCTATTCTTTACGACAAGTACAAATTTGTAATATTATTTACAAATACACTATTTTTTATGAAGGTTGAAATAGGAGAAAAAACACCAAAACATTAAATGGCTTTTTCTCCCCTTAAACGTGCGAATTCGGCGTTTTTACGATTTAATTTTAAGGCTTGGTAGATCTCTCGCTTTGACCGTTCACTGTGTCCACAATTTCTATCCGATTGTCAAAATTGTGGTCTCATTTTGTAGCTGCCAGTCTATTCTTTACGACAAGTACAAATTTGTAATATTATTTACAAAAACACTATTCTTTATGAAGGCTGAAATAGGAAAAAAAACACCAAAACTTTAAATGGCTTTTTCTCCCCTTAAACGTGCGAATTCGGCGTTTTTACGATTTAATTTTAAGGCTTGGTAGATCTCTCGCTTTGACCGTTCACAGTGTCCACAATTTCTATCCGATTGTCAAAATTTTGGTCTCATTTTGTAGCTGCCAGTCTATTCTTCA
The DNA here is from genome assembly GCA_963969285.1 of Odontomyia ornata. Classification (NCBI taxonomy): domain Eukaryota; kingdom Metazoa; phylum Arthropoda; class Insecta; order Diptera; family Stratiomyidae; genus Odontomyia; species Odontomyia ornata. The sequence continues at coordinate 14,683 of CAXAJY010000024.1, read as the reverse complement.
CGACAAGTACAAATTTGTAATATTATTTACAAATACACTATTTTTTATGAAGGCTGAAATAGAAAAAAAAACACCAAAACTTTAAATGGCCTTTTCTCCCCTTAAACGTGCGAATTCGGCGTTTTTAAGATTTAATTTTAAGGCTTGGTAGATCTCTCGCTTTGACCGTTCACTGTGTCCACAATTTCTATCCGATTGTCAAAATTTTGGTCTCATTTTGTAGCTGCCAGTCTATTCTTTACGACAAGTATAACCTTGTAATATTATTTACAAATACACTATTTTTTATGAAGGCTGAAATAGGAGAAAAAACACCAAAACTTTAAATGGCTTTTTCTCCCCTTAAACGTGCGAATTCGGCGTTTTTACGATTTAATTTTAAGGCTTGGTAGATCTCTCGCTTTGACCGTTCACTGTGTCCACAATTTCTATCCGATTGTCAAAATTTTGGCCTCATTTTGTAGCTGCCAGTCTATTCTTTACGTTAAGTACAAATTTGTAATATTATTTACAAATACACTATTTTTTATGAAGGTTGAAATAGGAGAAAAAACACCAAAACTTTAAATGGCTTTTTTTCCCCTTAAACGTGCGAATTCGGCGTTTTTACGATTTAATTTTAAGGCTTGGTAGATCTCTCGCTTTGACCGTTCACTGTGTCCACAATTTCTATCCGATTGTCAAAATTTTGGTCTCATTTTGTAGCTGCCAGTCTATTCTTCACGACAAGTACAAATTTGTAATATTATTTACAAATACACTATTTTTTATGAAGGCTGAAATAGGAAAAAAAACACCAAAACTTTAAATGGCTTTTTCTCCCCTTAAACGTGCGAATTCGGCGTTTTTAAGATTTAATTTTAAGGCTTGGTAGATCTCTCGCTTTGACCGTTCACTGTGTCCACAATTTCCATCCGATTGTCAAAATTTTGGTCTCATTTTGTAGCTGCCAGTCTATTCTTTACGACAAGTATAACCTTGTAATATTATTTACAAATACACTATTTTTTATGAAGGTTGAAATAGGAGAAAAAACACCAAAACTTTAAATGGCTTTTTCTCCCCTTAAACGTGCGAATTCGGCGTTTTTACGATTTAATTTTAAGGCTTGGTAGATCTCTCGCTTTGACCGTTCACTGTGTCCACAATTTCTATCCGATTGTCAAAATTTTGGCCTCATTTTGTAGCTGCCAGTCTATTCTTTACGTTAAGTAAAAATTTGTAATATTATTTACAAATACACTATTTTTTATGAAGGTTGAAATAGGAGAAAAAACACCAAAACTTTAAATGGCTTTTTCTCCCCTTAAACGTGCGAATTCGGCGTTTTTACGATTTAATTTTAAGGCTTGGTAGATCTCTCGCTTTGACCGTTCACTGTGTCCACAATTTCTATCCGATTGTCAAAATGTTGGTCTCATTTTGTAGCTGCCAGTCTATTCTTTACGACAAGTACAAATTTGTAATATTATTTACAAATACACTATTTTTTATCAAGGCTGAAATAGGAAAAAAAACACAAAAACATTAAATGGCTTTTTCTCCCCTTAAACGTGCGAATTCAGCGTTTTTACGATTTAATTTTAAGGCTTGGTAGATCTCTCTATCCGATTGTCAAAATTTTGGTCTCATTTTGTAGCTGCCAGTCTATTCTTTACGACAAGTACAAATTTGTAATATTATTTACAAATACACTATTTTTTATGAAGGTTGAAATAGGAGAAAAAACACCAAAACTTTAAATGGCTTTTTCTCCCCTTAAACGTGCGAATTCGGCGTTTTTACGATTTAATTTTAAGGCTTGGTAGATCTCTCGCTTTGACCGTTCACTGTGTCCACAATTTCTATCCGATTGTCAAAATTGTGGTCTCATTTTGTAGCTGCCAGTCTATTCTTTACGACAAGTACAAATTTGTAATATTATTTACAAATACACTATTTTTTATGAAGGCTGAAATAGGAAAAAAAACACCAAAACTTTAAATGGCTTTTTCTCCCCTTAAACGTGCGAATTCGGCGTTTTTACGATTTAATTTTAAGGCTTGGTAGATCTCTCGCTTTGACCGTTCACTGTGTCCACAATTTCTATCCGATTGTCAAAATTTTGGTCTCATTTTGTAGCTGCCAGTCTAGTCTTTACGACAAGTACAAATTTGTAATATTATTTACAAATACACTTTTTTTTATGAAGGCTGAAATAGGAGAAAAAACACCAAAACTTTAAATGGCTTTTTCTCCCCTTAAACGTGCGAATTCGGCGTTTTTACGATTTAATTTTAAGGCTTGGTAGATCTCTCGCTTTGACCGTTCACTGTGTCCACAATTTCTATCCGATTGTCAAAATTTTGGTCTCATTTTGTAGCTGCCAGTCTATTCTTTACGACAAGTACAAATTTGTAATATTATTTACAAATACACTATTTTTTATGAAGGTTGAAATAGGAGAAAAAACACCAAAACTTTAAATGGCTTTTTCTCCCCTTAAACGTGCGAATTCGGCATTTTTACGATTTAATTTTAAGGCTTGGTAGATCTCTCGCTTTGACCGTTCACTGTGTCCACAATTTCTATCCGATTGTCAAAATTAAGGTCTCATTTTGTAGCTGCCAGTCTATTCTTTACGACAAGTACAAATTTGTAATATTATTTACAAATACACTATTTTTTATGAAGGTTGAAATAGGAGAAAAAACACCAAAACATTAAATGGCTTTTTCTCCCCTTAAACATGCGAATTCGGCGTTCTTACGAGTTAATTTTAAGGCTTGGTAGATCTCTCGCTTTGACCGTTCACTGTGTCCACAATTTCTATCCGATTGTCAAAATTTTGGTCTCATTTTGTAGCTGCCAGTCTATTCTTTACGACAAGTACAAATTTGTAATATTATTTACAAATACACTATTTTTTATGAAGGTTAAAATAGGAGAAAAAAAACACCAAAACTTTAAATGGCTTTTTCTCCCCTTAAACATGCGAATCCGGCGTTTTTACGATTTAATTTTAAGGCTTCGTAGATTTCTCGCTTTGACCGTTCACTGTGTCCACAATTTCTATCCGATTCTCAAAATTTTGGTCTCATTTTGTAGCTGCCAGTCTATTCTTTACGACAAGTACAAATTTGTAATATTATTTACAAATACACTATTTTTTATGAAGGCTGAAATAGGAAAAAAAACACCAAAACTTTAAATGGCTTATTCTCCCCTTAAACGTGCGAATTCGGCGTTTTTACGATTTAATTTTAAGGCTTGGTAGATCTCTCGCTTTGACCGTTCACTGTGTCCACAATTTCTATCCGATTGTCAAAATTGTGGTCTCATTTTGTAGCTGCCAGTCTATTCTTTACGACAAGTACAAATTTGTAATATTATTTACAAATACACTATTTTTTATGAAGGTTGAAATGAGAGAAAAAACACCAAAACTTTAAATGGCTTTTCCTCCCCTTAAACGTGCGAATTCGGTGTTTTTACGATTTAATTTTAAGGCTTGGTAGATCTCTCGCTTTGACCGTTCACTGTGTCCACAGTTTCTATCCGATTGTCAAAATTTTGGTCTCATTTTGTAGCTGCCAGTCTATTCTTTACGACAAGTACAAATTTGTAATATTATTTACAAATACACTATTTTTTATGCAGGCTGAAATAGGAAAAAAAACACCAAAACTTTAAATGGCTTTTTCTCCCCTTAAACGTGCGAATTCGGCGTTTTTACGATTTAATTTTAAGGCTTGGTAGATCTCTCTATCCGATTGTCAAAATTTGGTCTCATTTTGTAGCTGCCAGTCTATTCTTTACGACAAGTACAAATTTGTAATATTATTTACAAATACACTATTTTTTATGAAGGTTGAAATAGGAGAAAAAAGACCAAAAGTTTAAATGGCTTTTTCTCCCCTTAAACGTGCGAATTCGGCGTTTTTACGATTTAATTTTAAGGCTTGGTAGATCTCTCGCTTGGACCGTTCACTGTGTCCACAATTTCTATCCGATTGTCAAAATTTTGGTCTCATTTTGTAGCTGCCAGTCTATTCTTTACGACAAGTACAAATTTGTAATATTATTTACAAATACACTATTTTTAATGAAGGCTGAAATAGGAAAAAAAACACCAAAACTTTAAATGGCTTTTTCTCCCCTTAAACGTGCGAATTCGGCGTTTTTACGATTTAATTTTAAGGCTTGGTAGATCTCTCGCTTTGACCGTTCACTGTGTCCACAATTTCTTTCCGATTGTCAAAATTTTGGTCTCATTTTGTAGCTGCCAGTCTATTCTTTACGACAAGTACAAATTTGTAATATTATTTACAAATACATTTTTTTTAATGAAGGCTGAAATAGGAAAAAAAACACCAAAACTTTAAATGGCTTTTTCTCCCCTTAAACGTGCGAATTCGGCGCTTTTACGATTTAATTTTAAGGCTTGGTAGATCTCTCTATCCGATTGTCAAAATTTTGGTCTCATTTTGTAGCTGCCAGTCTATTCTTTACGGCAAGTACAAATTTGTAATATTATTTACAAATACACTATTTTTTATGAAGGTTGAAATAGGAAAAAAAACACCAAAAGTTTAAATGGCTTTTTCTCCCCTTAAACGTGTGAATTCGGCGTTTTTACGATTTAATTTTAAGGCTTGGTAGATCTCTCGCTTTGACCGTTCACTTTGTCCACAATTTCTATCCGATTGTCAAAATTTTGGTCTCAGTTTGTAGCTGCCAGTATATTCTTTACGACAAGTACAAATTTGTAATATTATTTACAAATACACTATTTTTTATGAAGGTTGAAATAGGAGAAAAAACACCAAAACTTTAAATGGCTTTTTCTCCCCTTAAACGTGCGAATTCGGCGTTTTTACGATTTAATTTTAAGGCTTGGTAGATCTCTCGCTTTGACCGTTCACTGTGTCCACAATTTCTATCCGATTGTCAAAATTGTGGTCTCATTTTGTAGCTGCCAGTCTATTCTTCACGACAAGTACAAATTTGTAATATTATTTACAAATACACTATTTTTTATGAAGGCTGAATTAGGAAAAAAAAAACACCAAAACTTTAAATGGCTTTTTCTCCCCTTAAACGTGCGAATTCGGCGTTTTTACGATTTAATTTTAAGGCTTGGTAGATCTCTCGCTTGGACCGTTCACTGTGTCCACAATTTCTATCCGATTGTCAAAATTTTGGTCTCATTTTGTAGCTGCCAGTCTATTCTTTACGACAAGTACAAATTTGTAATATTATTTACAAATACACTATTTTTAATGAAGGCTGAAATAGGAAAAAAAACACGAAAACTTTAAATGGCTTTTTCCCTCCTTAAACGTGCGAATTCGGCGTTTTTACGATTTAATTTTAAGGCTTGGTAGATCTCTCGCTTTGACCGTTCACTGTGTCCACAATTTCTATCCGATTGTCAAAATTTTGCTCTCATTTTGTAGCTGCCAGTCTATTCTTTACGACAAGTACAAATTTGTAATATTATTTACAAATACACTATTTTTTATGAAGGTTGAAATAGGAGAAAAAACACCAAAACTTTAAATGGCTTTTCCTCCCCTTAAACGTGCGAATTCGGCGTTTTTACGATTTAATTTTAAGGCTTGGTAGATCTCTCGCTTTGACCGTTCACTGTGTCCACAATTTCTATCCGATTGTCAAAATTTTGGTCTCATTTTGTAGCTGCCAGTCTATTCTTTACGACAAGTACAAATTTGTAATATTATTTACAAATACACTATTTTTTATGCAGGCTGAAATAGGAAAAAAAACACCAAAACTTTAAATGGCTTTTTCTCCCCTTAAACGTGCGAATTCGGCGTTTTTACGATTTAATTTTAAGGCTTGGTAGATCTCTCTATCCGATTGTTAAAATTTTGGTCTCATTTTGTAGCTGCCAGTCTATTCTTTACGACAAGTACAAATTCGTAACATTATTTACAAATACACTATTTTTTATGAAGGTTGAAATAGGAGAAAAAACACCAAAAGTTTAAATGGCTTTTTCTCCCCTTAAACGTGCGAATTCGGCGTTTTTACGATTTAATTTTAAGGCTTGGTAGATCTCTCGCTTTGACCGTTCACTGTGTCCACAATTTCTATCTGATTGTCAAAATTTTGGTCTCATTTTGTAGCTGCCAGTCTATTCTTTACGACAAGTACAAATTTGTAATATTATTTACAAATACACTATTTTTTATGAAGGTTGAAATAGGAGAAAAATTACTAAAACTTTAAATGGCTTTATCTCCCCTTAAACGTGTGAATTCGGCGTTTTTACAATTTAATTTAAGGCTTGGTAGATCTCTCGCTTTGACCGTTCACTGTGTCCACAATTTCTATCCGATTGTCAAAATTGTGGTCTCATTTTGTAGCTGCCAGTCTATTCTTTACGACAAGTACAAATTTGTAATATTATTTACAAATACACTATTTTTTATGAAGGTTGAAATAGGAGAAAAAACACCAAAACTTTAAATGGCTTTTTCTCCCCTTAAACGTGCGAAGTCGGCGTTTTTACGATTTAATTTTAAGGCTTGGTAGATCTCTCGCTTTGACCGTTCACTGTGTCCACAATTTCTATCCGATTGTCAAAATTTTGGTCTCATTTTGTAGCTGCCAGTCTATTCTTTACGACAAGTACAAATTTGTAATATTATTTACAAATACACTTTTTTTTATGAAGGCTGAAATAGGAAAAAAAACACCAAAACTTTAAATGGCTTTTTCTCCCCTTAAACGTGCGAATTCGGCGTTTTTACGATTTAATTTTAAGGCTTGGTAGATCTCTCGCTTTGACCGTTCACTGTGCACAATTTCTATCCGATTGTCAAAATTTTGGTCTCATTTAGTAGCTGCCAGTCTATTCTTTACGACAAGTACAAATTTGTAATATTATTTGCAAACACACTATTTTTTATGAAGGTTGAAATAGGAGAAAAAAATCCAAAACTTTAAATGGCTTTTCCTCCCCTTAAACGTGTGAATTCGGCGTTTTTACGATTTAATTTTAAGGCTTGGTAGATCTCTCGCTTTGACCGTTCACTGTGTCCACAATTTCTATCCGATTGTCAAAATGTTGGTCTCATTTTGTAGCTGCCAGTCTATTCTTTACGACAAGTACAAATTTTTAATATTATTTACAAATACATTTTTTTTAATGAAGGCTGAAATAGGAAAAAAAACACCAAAACTTTAAATGGCTTTTTCTCCCCTTAAACGTGCGAATTCGGCGCTTTTACGATTTAATTTTAAGGCTTGGTAGATCTCTCTATCCGATTGTCAAAATTTTGGTCTCATTTTGTAGCTGCCAGTCTATTCTTTACGGCAAGTACAAATTTGTAATATTATTTACAAATACACTATTTTTTATGAAGGTTGAAATAGGAAAAAAAACACCAAAAGTTTAAATGGCTTTTTCTCCCCTTAAACGTGTGAATTCGGCGTTTTTACGATTTAATTTTAAGGCTTGGTAGATCTCTCGCTTTGACCGTTCACTTTGTCCACAATTTCTATCCGATTGTCAAAATTTTGGTCTCAGTTTGTAGCTGCCAGTATATTCTTTACGACAAGTACAAATTTGTAATATTATTTACAAATACACTATTTTTTATGAAGGTTGAAATAGGAGAAAGAACATCAAAACTTTAAATGGCTTTTTCTCCCCTTAAACGTGCGAATTCGGCGTTTTTACGATTTAATTTTAAGGCTTGGTAGATCTCTCGCTTTGACCGTTCACTGTGCCCACAATTTCTATCCGATTGTCAAAATTGTGGTCTCATTTTGTAGCTGCCAGTCTATTCTTCACGACAAGTACAAATTTGTAATATTATTTACAAATACACTATTTTTTATGAAGGCTGAATTAGGAAAAAAAAACACCAAAACTTTAAATGGCTTTTTCTCCCCTTAAACGTGCGAATTCGGCGTTTTTACGATTTAATTTTAAGGCTTGGTAGATCTCTCGCTTGGACCGTTCACTGTGTCCACAATTTCTATCCGATTGTCAAAATTTTGGTCTCATTTTGTAGCTGCCAGTCTATTCTTTACGACAAGTACAAATTTGTAATATTATTTACAAATACACTATTTTTAATGAAGGCTGAAATAGGAAAAAAAACACCAAAACTTTAAATGGCTTTTTCTCCCCTTAAACGTGCGAATTCGGCGTTTTTACGATTTAATTTTAAGGCTTGGTAGATCTCTCGCTTTGACCGTTCACTGTGTCCACAATTTCTATCCGATTGTCAAAATTTTGGTCTCATTTTGTAGCTGCCAGTCTATTCTTTACGACAAGTACAAATTTGTAATATTATTTACAAATACACTATTTTTTATGAAGGTTGAAATAGGAGAAAAAACACCAAAACTTTAAATGGCTTTTTCTCCCCTTAAACGTGCGAATTCGGCGTTTTTACGATTTAATTTTAAGGCTTGGTAGATCTCTCGCTTTGACCGTTCACTGTGTCCACAGTTTCTATCCGATTGTCAAAATTTTGGTCTCATTTTGTAGCTGCCAGTCTATTCTTTACGACAAGTACAAATTTGTAATATTATTTACAAATACACTATTTTTTATGCAGGCTGAAATAGGAAAAAAAACACCAAAACTTTAAATGGCTTTTTCTCCCCTTAAACGTGCGAATTCGGCGTTTTTACGATTTAATTTTAAGGCTTGGTAGATCTCTCTATCCGATTGTCAAAATTTTGGTCTCATTTTGTAGCTGCCAGTCTATTCTTTACGACAAGTACAAATTCGTAACATTATTTACAAATACACTATTTTTTATGAAGGTTGAAATAGGAAAAAAACACCAAAACTTTAAATGGCTTTTTCTCCCCTTAAACGTGCGAATTCGGCGTTTTTACGATTTAATTTTAAGGCTTGGTAGATCTCTCGCTTTGACCGTTCACTGTGTCCACAATTTCTATCTGATTGTCAAAATTTTGGTCTCATTTTGTAGCTGCCAGTCTATTCTTTACGACAAGTACAAATTTGTAATATTATTTACAAATACACTATTTTTTATGAAGGTTGAAATAGGAGAAAAATTACTAAAACTTTAAATGGCTTTATCTCCCCTTAAACGTGTGAAGTCGGCGTTTTTACAATTTAATTTAAGGCTTGGTAGATCTCTCGCTTTGACCGTTCACTGTGTCCACAATTTCTATCCGATTGTCAAAATTGTGGTCTCACTTTGTAGCTGCCAGTCTATTCTTTACGACAAGTACAAATTTGTAATATTATTTACAAATACACTATTTTTTATGAAGGTTGAAATAGGAGAAAAAACACCAAAACTTTAAATGGCTTTTTCTCCCCTTAAACGTGCGAAGTCGGCGTTTTTACGATTTAATTTTAAGGCTTGGTAGATCTCTCGCTTTGACCGTTCACTGTGTCCACAATTTCTATCCGATTGTCAAAATTTTGGTCTCATTTTGTAGCTGCCAGTCTATTCTTTACGACAAGTACAAATTTGTAATATTATTTACAAATACACTTTTTTTTATGAAGGCTGAAATAGGAAAAAAAACACCAAAACTTTAAATGGCTTTTTCTCCCCTTAAACGTGCGAATTCGGCGTTTTTACGATTTAATTTTAAGGCTTGGTAGATCTCTCGCTTTGACCGTTCACTGTGTCCACAATTTCTATCCGATTGTCAAAATTTTGGTCTCATTTAGTAGCTGCCAGTCTATTCTTTACGACAAGTACAAATTTGTAATATTATTTGCAAATACACTATTTTTTATGAAGGTTGAAATAGGAGAAAAAAATCCAAAACTTTAAATGGCTTTTTCTCCCCTTAAACGTGCGAATTCGGCATTTTTACGATTTAATTTTAAGGCTTCGTAGATCTCTAGCTTTGACCGTTCACTGTGTCCACAATTTCTATCCGATTGTCAAAATTTTGGTCTCATTTTGTAGCTGCCAGTCTATTCTTTACGACAAGTACAAATTTGTAATATTATTTACAAATACACTATTTTTTATGAAGGTTGAAATAGGAGAAAAAACACCAAAACATGAAATGGCTTTTTCTCCCCTTAAACGTGCAAATTTGGCGTTTTTACGATTTAATTTTAAGGCTTGGTAGATCTCTCGCTTTGACCGTTCACTGTGTCCACAATTTCTATCCGATTGTCAAAATTTTGGTCTCATTTTGTAGCTGCCAGTCTATTCTTTACGACAAGTACAAATTTGTAATATTATTTACAAATACACTATTTTTTATGAAGGTTGAAATGGGAGAAAAAAAACACCAAAACTTTAAATGGCTTTTTCTCCCCAGAAACGTGCGAATTCGGCGTTTTTACGATTTAATTTTAAGGCTTGGTAGATCTCTCGCTTTGACCATTCACTGTGTCCACAATTTCTATCCGATTGTCAAAGTTTTAGTCTCATTTTGTAGCTGCCAGTCTATTCTTTACGACAAGTACAAATTTGTAATATTATTTACAAATACACTATTTTTTATGAAGGCTGAAATAGGAAAAAAAAACACCAAAACTTTAAATGGCTTATTCTCCCCTTAAACTTGCAAATTCGGCGTTTTTACGATTTAATTTTAAGGCTTGGTAGATCTCTCGCTTTGACCGTTCACTGTGTCCACAATTTCTATCCGATTGTCAAAATTTTGGTCTCATTTTGTAGCTGCCAGTCTAATCTTTACGACAAGTACAAATTTGTAATATTATTTACAAATACACTATTTTTTATGAAGGCTGAAATAGGAAAAAAAACACCAAAACTTTAAATGGCTTTTTCTCCCCTTAAACGTGCGAATTCGGCGTTTTTACGATTTAATTTCAAGGCTTGGTAGATCTCTCGCTTTGACCGTTCACTGTGTCCACAATTTCTATCCGATTGTCAAAATTTTGGTCTCATTTTGTAGCTGCTAGTCTATTCTTTACGACAAGTACAAATTTGTAATATTATTTACAAATACACAATTTTTTATGAAGGCTGAAATAGGAAAAAAAACACCAAAACTTTAAATGGCTTATTCTCCCCTTAAACGTGCGAATTCGGCGTTTTTACGATTTAATTTTAAGGCTTGGTAGATCTCTCGCTTTGACCGTTCACTGTGTCCACAATTTCTATCCGATTGTCAAAATTTTGGTCTCATTTTGTAGCTGCCAGTCTATTCTTTACGACAAATACAAATTTGTAATATTATTAACAAATACACTATTTTTTATGAAGGTTGAAATAGGAGAAAAAACACCAAAACTTTAAATGGCTTTTTCTCCCCTTAAACGTGCGAATTCGGCGTTTTTACGATTTAATTTTAAGGCTTGGTAGATCTCTCGCTTTGACCGTTCACTGTGTCCACAATTTCTATCCGATTGTCAAAATTTTGGTCTCATTTTGTAGCTGCCAGTCTATTCTTTACGACAAGTACAAATTTGTAATATTATTTACAAATACACTTTTTTTTATGCAGGCTGAAATAGGAAAAAGAACACCAAAACTTTAAATGGCTTTTTCTCCCCTTAAACGTGCGAATTCGGCGTTTTTACGATTTAATTTTAAGGCTTGGTAGATCTCTCTATCCGATTGTCAAAATTGTGGTCTCATTTTGTAGCTGCCAGTCTATTCTTTACGAGAAGTACAAATTTGTAATATTATTTACAAATACACTATTTTTTATGAAGGTTGAAATAGGAGAAAAAACACCAAAACTTTAGATGGCTTTTTCTCCCCTTAAACGTGCAAATTCGGCGTTTTTACGATTTAATTTTAAGGCTTGGTAGATCTCTCGCTTTGACCGTTCACTGTGTCCACAATTTCTATCCGATTCTCAAAATTTTGGTCTCATTTTGTAGCTGCCAGTCTATTCTTTACGACAAGTGCAAATTTGTAATATTATTTACAAATACACTATTTTTTATGAAGGTTGAAATAGGAGAAAAAACACCAAAACTTTAAATGGCTTTTCCTCCCCTTAAACGTGCGAATTCGGCGTTTTTACGATTTAATTTTAAGGCTTGGTAGATCTCTCGCTTTGACCGTTCACTGTGTCCACAATTTCTATCCGATTGTCAAAATTGTGGTCTCATTTTGTAGCTGCCAGTCTATTCTTTACCACAAGTACAAATTTGTAATATTATTTACAAATACACTATTTTTTATGAAGGTTGAAATAGGAGAAAAAACACCAAAACTTTAAATGGCTTTTTCTCCCCTTAAACGTGCGAATTCGGCGTTTTTACGATTTAATTTTAAGGCTTGGTAGATCTCTCGCTTTGACCGTTCACTGTGTCCACAATTTCTTTCCGATTGTCAAAATTTTGGTCTCATTTTGTAGCTGCCAGTCTATTCTTTACGACAAATACAAATTTGTAATATTATTAACAAATACACTATTTTTTATGAAGGTTGAAATAGGAGAAAAAACACCAAAACTTTAAATGGCTTTTTCTCCCCTTAAACGTGCGAATTCGGCGTTTTTACGATTTAATTTTAAGGCTTGGTAGATCTCTCGCTTTGACCGTTCACTGTGTCCACAACTTCTATCCGATTGTCAAAATTTTGGTCTCATTTTGTAGCTGCCAGTCTATTCTTTACGACAAGTACAAATTTGTAATATTATTTACAAATACACTTTTTTTTATGCAGGCTGAAATAGGAAAAAGAACACCAAAACTTTAAATGGCTTTTTCTCCCCTTAAACGTGCGAATTCGGCGTTTTTACGATTTAATTTTAAGGCTTGGTAGATCTCTCTATCCGATTGTCAAAATTGCGGTCTCATTTTGTAGCTGCCAGTCTATTCTTTACGAGAAGTACAAATTTGTAATATTATTTACAAATACACTATTTTTTATGAAGGTTGAAATAGGAGAAAAAACACCAAAACTTTAGATGGCTTTTTCTCCCCTTAAACGTGCAAATTCGGCGTTTTTACGATTTAATTTTAAGGCTTGGTAGATCTCTCGCTTTGACCGTTCACTGTGTCCACAATTTCTATCCGATTCTCAAAATTTTGGTCTCATTTTGTAGCTGCCAGTCTATTCTTTACGACAAGTACAAATTTGTAATATTATTTACAAATACACTATTTTTTATGAAGGTTGAAATAGGAGAAAAAACACCAAAACTTTAAATGGCTTTTCCTCCCCTTAAACGTGCGAATTCGGCGTTTTTACGATTTAATTTTAAGGCTTGGTAGATCTCTCGCTTTGACCGTTCACTGTGTCCACAATTTCTATCCGATTGTCAAAATTGTGGTCTCATTTTGTAGCTGCCAGTCTATTCTTTACCACAAGTACAAATTTGTAATATTATTTACAAATACACTATTTTTTATGAAGGTTGAAATAGGAGAAAAAACACCAAAACTTTAAATGGCTTTTTCTCCCCTTAAACGTGCGAATTCGGCGTTTTTACGATTTAATTTTAAGGCTTGGTAGATCTCTCGCTTTGACCGTTCACTGTGTCCACAATTTCTATCCGATTGTCAAAATTTTGGTCTCATTTTGTAGCTGCCAGTCTATTCTTTACGACAAGTACAAATTTGTAATATTATTTACAAATACACTATTTTTTATGAAGGCTGAAATAGGAAAAAAAACACCAAAACTTTAAATTGCTTTTTCTCCCCTTAAACGTGCGAATTCGGAGTTTTTACGAGTTAATTTTAAGGCTTGGTAGATCTCTCGCTTTGACCGTTCACTAAGTCCACAATTTCTATCCGATTGTCAAAATGTTGGTCTCATTTCGTAGCTGCCAGTCTATTCTTTACGACAAGTACAAATTTGTAATATTATTTACAAATACACTATTTTTAATGAAGGCTGATATAGGAAAAAAAAAACACCAAAACTTTAAATGGCTTTTTCTCCCCTTAAACGTGCGAATTCGGCGCTTTTACGATTTAATTTTAAGGCTTGGTAGATCTCTTTATCTGATTGTCAAAATTTGGTCTCATTTTGTAGCTGCCAGTCTATTCTTTACGACAAGTACAAATTTGTAATATTATTTACAAATACACTATTTTTTATGAAGGTTGAAATAGGAGAAAAAAGACCAAAAGTTTAAATGGCTTTTTCTCCCCTTAAACGTGCGAATTCGGCGTTTTTACGATTTAATTTTAAGGCTTGGTAGATCTCTCGCTTGGACCGTTCACTGTGTCCACAATTTCTATCCGATTGTCAAAATTTTGGTCTCATTTTGTAGCTGCCAGTCTATTCTTTACGACAAGTACAAATTTGTAATATTATTTACAAATACACTATTTTTAATGAAGGCTGAAATAGGAAAAAAAACACCAAAACTTTAAATGGCTTTTTCTCCCCTTAAACGTGCGAATTCGGCGTTTTTACGATTTAATTTTAAGGCTTGGTAGATCTCTCGCTTTGACCGTTCACTGTGTCGACAATTTCTATCCGATTGTCAAAATTTTGGTCTCATTTTGTAGCTGCCAGTCTATTCTTTACGACAAGTACAATTTTGTAATATTATTTACAAATACATTAGTTTTTATGAAGGCTGAAATAGGAAAAAAAACACCAAAACTTTAAATGGCTTTTTCTCCCCTTAAACGTGCGAATTCGGAGTTTTTGCGATTTAATTTTAAGGCTTGGTAGATCTCTCGCTTTGACCGTTCACTGTGTCCACAATTTCTATCCGATTGTCAAAATTTTGGTCTCATTTTGTAGCTGCCAGTCTATTCTTTACGACAAGT
>CAXAJY010000023.1:283700-294315 GCA_963969285.1 Odontomyia ornata | reverse complement strand
AGAACGTGTCCGAAGGTACATATTGACTGTCGTGAAAGTAATATTATACCTGGTTTAGGGATGACAACATTTTAAGGAGTTGTTATGATTTTCGAAATGCCCGTGTGGGACACAAGTGCCGATGGCCTGACACAAGTGTCAGCGAGCTATAAAAAACACCGAGCTCAGCTAACTAGCTTCGCTTAACGACCGCGTACGCGTGCTTGACGATTAGCATTTGCGGGATCATATGAGGCGGGTTCTTGTCGAGCCACGAAGCTACACTACAAAATACTTATCACGCGTAATCTACTCTACAAGACGTACCGATCAATTTTTATTATCTTTAGAAATGTTCTATTAGGTGTCAATTAAGCTACTCTACAGTAATTCAATATTTTTTTGCTTCGTTAAAGTTAGCGGACACGGTTAATTGCTGATAGTACAGAGCCGAATTGAGTGTTTGGCCAGGTTCTAGCACCTCATGATAAACAATTCCCTTCCAATCCTACCATACACACAGCATAACCTTATTTGGTGTGAATCCTGGGTCTGAAGTCGTTTGCGACGATTTACCTTTTTTTGACAATGATCTTTTTCGAACGACATTCTCGTATCATACCCATTTTTCATCGCCCATAATGATTAGGTTCAAAAATGGCTCGATTTCGTTGCGTTTTATTAGCATTTCGCAAATGGAAATTTGGTCGAAAAAATTTTGTTTGTGTTAATTCATGCAAACGTCGAGCTTCTTTGTGTATCCAGATCTTACGCAAATGGTTCAAAACTGTTTGGTGATGTATAATCAGTTCCTTAGCAATGTCATGGCTGCTTATGTGTCGGTCTTCTGCAATTTTTTGTAAGATTTATCGACTTTTTCAGTGATTGGTCGATCTGAGCGAGGTGCATCTTTGACATCAAAATTTCCAGAACGAAAGCGAGGGAACCATCTCTTGGCTATGGCTTTTGGTAAAGTATCTTGACCGTAGACACCACCAATTTTTTCCTGAGCCTGCGATGCATTCTCACCTTGATCGTAGTGATATTGTAAAATATAACGAATTTTTTCAGAAATTTTACTCATTTTTAAATGAATACAACTTCTGACACGAATTACAAAATACAAAACTGTTCGTACGAAAATTGTAGACTGGAATGTCACCGTTCAAACGCAGTTTGACTCAATCTGATTAGTATTGCCCAATATATGACATCGAACACCATCTAGTGACGCAAAAAACACTTTTTAGACTATCCGTATCCATATATATATATATATATATATATATATATATATATATATATATATATATATATATATATATATATATATAAGATATATATATATATATATATATAAGATATATATATATATATATATATATATATATATATATATATATATATATATATATATATATATATATATATATATATATATATATATATATATATATATATAGATATATATATATATATATATATATATATATATATATATATATATATATATATATATATATATATATATATATATATATATATATATATAGATATATATATATATATATATATATATATATATATATATATATATATATATATATATATATATATATATATATATATATATATATATATATATATATATATATATATATATATATATATATATATATATATAGATATATATATATATATATATATATATATATATATATATAGATATATATATATATATATATATATATATATATATATATATATATAGATATATATATATATATATATATATAGATATATATATATATATATATATATATATATATATATATATTATACATATATATATATATATATATATATATATATATATATATATATATGTATATATATATATATATATATATATATATATATATATATATATGTATATATGTGTATATATATATATATATATATATATATATATGTATATATGTGTATATATATATATATATATATATATATATATATATATATATACAGTCTTCCACAAAAGTCAAGGTACAGAGAATCGGTAACTGAAAATTGTATTACTGAATCAATATTTTTATTTGAAAACCAAAAGTTATGAAATGGTAATAATACGAGTTCTGTTGAATTTAAGTTTTCATAAATTTAAAGGGATTCGGCAATAATGATCATTGAAGACAATAATTTTTTGTTGGCAATGTCTCTTTTCTATTCCACAAAAGTCTTGGTACAGTTGGAGAAAATGCCCTGTTATTTGTAAAAAGGGGAATCCCCCAAGAACATATTATCAGAGTGAGTTAACAACCGTAGGCCGCTGTCTTTAATATCGCGTCCGTATTCGTGGTGTATCTTTTATTTAATAAAATTTTTTAAAAATGAGTCGAAAGGAGTTGAGTATTAAGGAGCGTGAAATAATTATTAATCTGCATTCAAATCAGAGCAAATCATATTCTGAAATAGCTGAACTAGTGTTGCGAAGTCGGTCAACCATTCAAAAAGTGATAAATCGATTTAAGAAGGAAAATAGAGTGGAAAATGTGCCCCGAACAGGTCGTCCATCTAAACTAAGTGCAAAGGACAAGAGAAAAATTCGCGAATGGTAAAACAAGATCCATTTCTAAGCTGTAGAAAAATCTGCGATGTTCTTGGAATTAATGATAAGAAGGAGGTTAGCGCAGAAACTGTGCGTAGAGCTGTCGTAGAAGCTGGATTTTCATCTCGTACGCCTAGAAGAAAACCTCTTGTAAGTTCCATAAACAAACAAAAAAGAATAACATTTGCAAAAGCATATATTGACAAACCAATAACGTTTTGGGATAATGTTTTATTTTCGGATGAGTCTAAATTTTGTATATTTGGTGTAAATGGGCATAAGAGGGTCTGGCGAAAAGTAGGAGAAGCATTTAATCCCAAAACACTATTAAAACAGTAAAACATGGAGGCGGTGGTGTTATGGTTTGGGGTTGCATGGCTGCTGCTGGAGTTGGAAATCTGACATTCATCGAAAATACTATGGATCAGAACTCTTATTTAGAGATTCTACGAAACAACATGAAACAAAGTGCAGCCAAATTAGGTATGCGAGAAGATTTCTTGTTTCAACAGGACAATGACCCTAAGCACACTGCGCATAAAGTTCGAATGTGGCTATTGTACAATACTCGCATGCTTGCTACACCGCCTCAAAGCCCTGATTTGAACCCTATAGAGCATCTTTGGAATGAGCTTGAGACAAAAATCCGAAAAAGAGTGATATCAAGCAAGGCGCAGCTTAAGGATGTTATATTGGAGGAGTGGGCCAGAATCAGCAGCGAATTTACTAAAAAATTGGTATATTCTATGCCTAAAAGACTGAAGTCAGTAATTCAGATGAAAGGATATCCGACAAAATATTAAGAAAAGTATAATTCAAATAACTATGCAAGACTATAATTACAATTTGTATCATTTTTCTTTAGGTGTACCATGACTTTTGTGGACTTCATTCATTGACTTTCCAACACATCATATGTAATAATATATTAATACGACAGAATTTTCGTTTTGTTTTACATGAATTTAAAGTGTAATGATTATAGTTGAAGTAATACCAAAAAAAATTTTATCACTATAGGTTTTTTAAATAAAAATATCAAACAATTTTCATGATATTTATCACTGTACCTTGACTTTTGTGGAAGACTGTATATATATATACATTTATATATATATATATATATATATATATATATATATATATATATATATATATATATATATATATATATGTATATATATACTGTTACATGTACAAATAATTCTGCGAGCTACTGTCGCAATTGTTTTCACAACCATTAAGAACATCAACAAAATGAATTTACCTGAAACCACGAGAACCCACCAAGCATGATCAACATCTGAAAGTGAGTCACTGCTCCATTCATTAAACTGCTCGAATATACTAGATACCTTTCGGCAGAACATTCGCCAATGTACGAGAAATGGATTGAACGGCTAGAGACCCTATATAAAGGCGAGCTGATTGAATGGGGGGATCATTCATTACAACCGCTATAATAAAAACTGGGATAAAGGCGAGTGCGAATTAAAAGTGAAAGTGAAACCGAGATAGTAAACTGCGATATAGTGGAGCGCGAAGCAAAGGCAATAGTGATTGATTGATTGATTGTTAAGTGAACAGTTGCAATAGAAATTAATTTAAAAGTGGAAGTTAGATTTTAATTAACTTTTGTGAAATAGTTAAATTTATGATTGTGCATTTTTAGTAAATAAACTCTCTAAACTTAATTTTAAAAGACAGTGCTTTTTCACTTTCCCGGAATATAAAAATTATTAGCCGCGAACCACATAACACGCGACAGTGGTGTCAAGAAGTGAGAAAGAAAATTTTGAAAGTGAAAACGTTTAAACATTTTTAAAGTGCACAATAGTGAAAATTAACGTAAACTGGTGGAAAAATAGCCCTAACAAGAAAAATGTCAGGAAACTTACATCTACAAATTGATCAATTGACCATATCAGAGCTCAAGGAGGAGTTGGAACAGCGAAATCTGGCAACACAAGGTACAAAAGCCATACTGATTGCACGCTTGCGTGACGTGATCGAGTCGGAAGGCGTGAATCTGGATTCGGGTGAGCCCTCAGATGCGGAAAATGGCGCAGAAGGTGGAGAAGTAGAAACACCAACATTAAAGGAGCCAGAAAATGCGCTAATGCAAATGTCGCTAGGAGGTGCGACGTCTCCAGCACTACCATCACCGTGTCAAGACTACATCGTGGAGAAGCGGACTTATGCCTTCCGGGTCAAGTTGATGGAGAACATTGCACCATAACAATCGACTCTGGTGCAACCCGATCGCTTATCCGACCAGACCATGTGAGGCAACAACTACTTCAAAAGGGCAGGATTTTTTCACTACGGACAGCTACGGGAGAAATTGCACCTGTCCATGGAGAGGTCAACCTCCAGATACAGTTTTCTGGTCGCGAACATTATGGATGACTGCATTCTCGGAATGGATTTTCTGCGACCACATGGAATCACGTTGGATTTAGGCAAACGGGTATTGAAATGGCAGAATGTCGAAGTATTGATGGAGGATCCCAGCGTCCAAATTCCCAAGATGAATGTGGTAGTATGTATCGACACTGATGTACCAAAATCTTCCGAGAGAAGGTGGAGAAGTAGAAACATCGAAATCAAAGGAGCCAGAAAATGCGCTAATGCAAATGTTAATGCTGATGCAGCAAGAGTAGCGACAACAGTCTTCTAGTTTAACTGCGAAGCTGGACCAACAAGCGATCGAAATCAAGGCAGACATCACACAGAAGCTGGAGAAACAGTCAACCGAAATAAAAGCGGAGCTCGGTAGTCTGAACAAACAAATTAAAGGCGTCGAGGAAAAGGTTGACCAGGTCAGCCAGGTCGAGGAAAGAATCTACCATGAGATGGAAAACATGAAAAAGGAATTGGAAGCAGCAAAGGCAGTAGTAACCACCTCACCAGCCCCGCTTACAACCGCAGTGCATACGGTCTGGAGCATTTACAAAACCCAGTTTGATGCCGCCGCCAGGGCAAATCACTGGAATTAGCAGGAACGAGCAACTGCATTGATTCTTGCTCTAAGAGGCCCAGCTGTCGAGCTTTTGCAGACTATCCCCGTCGAGTTGCACTCAAACCTGGCTGCTATAATGAATGCGCTCGACATGCGTTATGGAGACGATCATCTGAAGCAGATTTATCGGTCACAGCTACGGCATCGGATGCAGAAGTCTGGCGAAACTTTACAGCAGCTAGCCCAAGACATTGAGCGACTGGCACTTTTGGCTTACCCAGCGTACAACCCCGAACGTCGAGATGACGCAACGACAGAAGCATTCATCAAAGCATTAAAAGACCAGGAATTGCAACAAGCCGTGCGGTTAGCTCAAAAGCAAACGGTTAAGGATGCATTGGCTTTTAGTCTGAACTTTGAGGCAGCGAAAAATGCGACTCGTACCACTGCCCGAGTCCGTGAAGTAGTGGCAGACGAGTGCAGGTGTAAGCACGTGGAAAATGAACGAGAGCCGCTAAATCGAAGGCATGGGGAGACTGGCTTCTATCTGACCCAGCTTTTGAGCGGGCACGGGTGTTTTCAGTCTTACCTACACAAGATCGGTAAGTCACGGTCTCCCGACTGTCGGTTTTGCTCAGGAGAGGAGGACAATGCCTGTCACACATTTTTTGCGTGTACAAAATGGGTCAGGCTGCGAAGGGAACTTTACAGAGAGACGGGGGAGCTCACCTCGGATAATATATTTGCGGTGATGCTCGAATCGGTTGACAAATGGAACCAGGTGGCACATTATGCTCGGGCAGTCCTAAAATATAAAAGGGACTCACAGCAGCCGGGGGCGCTGGGGCTGGGGGATCGCTCTTCTGGCAATTCTTCTTCCCCTCTCCTCTCGCGCTAGGAAAGGGATTCCCCAGCTTGAAGGCGCCCCACGGCGTAACAAAACGAGACCTGGCCCGAAGTAATGTGTCAAACGGTTCCAGGCTGGGTTCTCAGGTTGACAGAGGTGTTTAGTGGGTAGTCCAGTCGCGTGGGAGTCCCACACTCTGTGCATAAATAGCATTCACCTCCCTACCACAAAAAAAAGCGTAAGCTTGCGTAAGGAGCATGTATTTAGTAACTTATTGGCAAAGTAGAACTACATTTATTTTTTATTTTTATAGTTGTCTAAAGGTATTCATTTGAAATAATTGATAAATTCAGTAAAAGTGATATACTTATTAATCTTATTCAGTAAAACGAAAAGAGTATTTCCAATTCTTCTACACTTAAAGAAAGAAGCCATATTTTTAACTTCATTTTGAATTCAGTAATGGTGAGTGATTCTTTGATGTAATATTGTATTTTATTATAAGCTCTAGAACCAATACTCGTATATGTTATGTATCTTTGCGATTGAGTTTTCCGACAAAATTGAATAGGAATATTTGAGTGGATAAAACGAGTACTTCTTATAGGCATTACCGGGGATATTTTAATATTCTTAAATGCTCTGGTTATCGCTTTATTTAAATATATATATTTCAGTTCAAGTACTTGAACAAGATGGTATACGTTAATTGTAGGGTATTGTCGAGGTAGACTGAAAATGAGTTTTAAGTATAATTTTTTGTGTTACTCGTAAGCAGTTCAGGTGAATGTCGTAGGTTCCTCCCCAAGCTGAAATGCAATATTGCAGTGCCGACACCACTAATGCATGATACAATATTTTCAACTGCTGAAAGGTTAAGATAGGTTTCAGGTGACTGAATAAGCACATAAATTTTCTAATTTTAGTGTTCAGATATTTAATATGGGGACTCCATTTCATTTGACTGTCCACTACGATTCCTAAATATTTTACTGTGTATTCAATTTTAATTTTTCCGGAACTACAGGTATTATGGATGATATTTTTCTCTTGACAGTTTGTTGAGTGAATACATATTTCGGAGAATTCTGGTTTGCCTATAGGAGATAGATAAAAAGGAATTGCCTTAGTTTTCAAACAATTTAGTTTGAATAAGTTTGTGTTTAGCCAACTTTTTATCTTTCTCGTAGCAGTATGGGTAGGTTCGAGAGTTTCTTCCCAAGAGTCAGAAGCGATCAGCAATACAGTGTCGTCTGCAAAGGCTACTATTTTCCCCTTTGGTATGTTCCTGTCACATAGTGCATTGACGTAAATCAAGTAAAGAATTGGTGACAGTACCGTTCCCTGTGGTAGTCCATAATGAAGATTAAAAGTTAAGTTGCTGAAGGTATCTTGTAGTTTTACATGTTGAGTTCTACCATGTAAATAGCTTATGAGTAAATTCAATGGAGTTTGTCTGATTCCTATGTTTTCCATTTTTTTAATTAGCTTTTCGTGAGAAATAGTATCGAATGCTTTTGTTAGGTCCATTAATATTGCTAAAGGTTTTTTATCATGATCTAAATTTGAATATATAAAATCACTGGCTTCTAGCACTGCATCTTCCGTATTTGTTCCTGGTCGGAATCCAAATTGCTGTTTTGACAGTAGCTTGTTTTCTGTGAGATATTTGATTAATCGTTGTTTTATACAGCGTTCGAATATTTGGACGATAATTTGCTGCGTCATTTGACATGCCACCCTTAAATATAGGAACCGCTATTGCTCTTTTTAAAAACGGAGGGGAAACAACCTTCTCGGAGACATTTATTGAAGAGTAATGATAATGGTAAAGCAATATTGTCCTTGACGTATTTTAGAGTAGTTGCTGAAATATTAGCGTAGCCTGCAGCGGAGTTGTTTTTTATGTTATTGATTAAAAGCAATACTTCCTCATTTGCAATTTTGGTTAGGTGGAAATTTGAGCTAGTATTTATAGTACTATCTAGTTCCGCGTGGATTGAGTCTTCCTGAAAGTTTCAGCTATTAGTTTACCAGTATTTGAGAAGATTTCATTTTGACGATTTCCTATCATTTTATTTTTAATGTCATGAGAAGATGGTATTGACGTTAGCTGGCGTTCGGGTAGTATGGTAAGGGGAATTTCGTAATTCTGTTTAGCTTTATTAACAGATTTGTTCACAATTTCCCATAGCTTTTTATTATTTTTACGCGATTTGATTTGTTTCTGAATGTAATTTCTCTTGGCAAATTGGATGATTTTGGTCAATTTATTTCTGTGGCTTTTGTATGCGTTTTTTAGAGACGTGTTAAAAGGCTGAGCATTCAGTTGTCTTTTGAGTTTGTCCCTGTATCTAATTGAATGCATAATTCCGTAGGTGATCCATGGGTTTATTGAATTGATTTTTTTTGTATCGGTGTGGTTTGAGTTGAATTAACTATTATATTTTTCAATGTGTTGATAAATTTGTTTGCAGAAACTTCAGAATTATCTGCTGTAATAATAATATCTTCCCATTTTACTTGATTGGTCAGCTCAACAAGAGTTTCGTAGTTAAATTTTTTCATAAATCGAATGTTGGATTTTACATCAGAATTTGCATTCTCTTTAACAGATAAGCCTATTGTGTAGTGATGTCGCTGTACTTGTTGACCAGATCAGAGGCTCGCTTGAATAGCTGCACTGGCAATTTGACCTGCTTCAATATTGCAGACGTGGATTCCCGGGCTTTGTCTGCGTCTTGCCTCCTTTTCCAATGATTGTCGTGAGTGGCTTCCAAGGAGGTAATGGTGGAAACAGGCTGGCAGCTGCCGATGACTTCTCCCGCTTTGATGCTCGTGGTTGAGTCTGCGGTGTTAAGGACTCTAACCGACACGTATCCGTTACTCATAGATCTTACAAGGCTTCGTCCTACAATCAAACTGCGCAATGCGGACGTCTTCGTTGGCTCTATCAGATAAGATCGGTGGTCTCCAGAATCACCATCAAGCTTGGCCCATACAATGCTCTCGGAAGATTTTGGTACATCAGTGTCGATACATACTACCACATTCATCTTGGGAATTTGGACGCTGGGATCCTCCATCAATACTTCGACATTCTGCCATTTCAATACCCGTTTGCCTAAATCCAACGTGATTCCATGTGGTCGCAGAAAATCCATTCCGAGAATGCAGTCATCCATAATGTTCGCGACCAGAAAACTGTATCTGGAGGTTGACCTCTCCATGGACAGGTGCAATTTCTCCCGTAGCTGTCCGTAGTGAAAAAATCCTGCCCTTTTGAAGTAGTTGTTGCCTCACATGGTCTGGTCGGATAAGCGATCGGGTTGCACCAGAGTCGATTGTTATGGTGCAATGTTCTCCATCAACTTGACCCGGAAGGCATAAGTCCGCTTCTCCACGATGTAGTCTTGACACGGTGATGGTAGTGCTGGAGACGTCGCACCTCCTAGCGACATTTGCATTAGCGCATTTTCTGGCTCCTTTAATGTTGGTGTTTCTACTTCTCCACCTTCTGCGCCATTTTCCGCATCTGAGGGCTCACCCGAATCCAGATTCACGCCTTCCGACTCGATCACGTCACGCAAGCGTGCAATCAGTATGGCTTTTGTACCTTGTGTGGCCAGATTTCGCTGTTCCAACTCCTCCTTGAGCTCTGATATGGTCAATTGATCAATTTGTAGATGTAAGTTTCCTGGCATTTTTATTGTAAGGGCTATTTTTCCACCAGTTTCCACGTTAATTTTCACTATTGTGCACTTTAAAAATGTTTAAATGTTTTCACTTCCAAAATTTTCTTTCTCACTTCTTGACACCATTGTCGCGTGTTATGTGGTTCGCGGCCACTAATTTTAATGTTCCGGGAAAGTGTAAACGCCCTGTCTTTTAAATTAAGTTAAAAGAGTTAATTTACTAAAAATGCACAATTTATAATTTCACTATTTTACAAGAGTTCTATCCATTTTTACTTCAACTGTCTATCACTTGAATATCGCTTTTTAATTCGCACTCCTCCCTATCGAAGTTTTACTATATCGCGGTTGTAATGAATCCCCCCATTCATTCAGCTCGGCTTTATATAGGGTCTCTAGTCATTCAATTCATTTCTCGTACATTGGTGACCTGCCTGGAATATTCGAGCAGCTTAATGAATGGGGCAGTGACGTCACTTTCGGGCTTTGCGGGTTTTCGAGTACATTCTTTTGTTGATCATGAC
>CAXAJY010000023.1:278700-281200 GCA_963969285.1 Odontomyia ornata | reverse complement strand
GACGATCATCTGAAGCAGATTTACCGGGCACAGCTACGGAATCGGATGCAGAAGTCTGGCGAAACTTTACAGCAGCTAGCCCAAGACATTGAGCGACTGGCACTTTTGGCTTACCCAGCGTACGACCCGGAACATCGAGCTGACGCAGCAACAGAAGCATTCATCAGCGCACTGAAGGACCCGAAATTGCAAAAAGCCGTGCGATTAGCTCAAAAGCAAACGGTTAAGGACGCATTGGTTTATAGTCTGAACTATGAGGCAGCGAAAAATGCGACTCGTACCACTGCCCGAGTCCGTGAAGTAGTGGCAGACGAGTGCAGGTGTAAGCACGTGGAAAATGAACGAGAGCCGCAGGTGAATGGTGCGCCTAGATGCTGGGATTGCGGAGAAAAAGGGCACTTGCAAAGAGACTGCAAGAAGCGAAGAAAACGGAATTATTGTCTAGGATGGTGGAGATCCAGACCGTGTCAGGAGCCTAGAATGGAGGCCCATCAAACCGCAAGGGCCAACTTCGTGGGGCGTACGTTGGCTAGGAGGATCGACATCCCCAGCACCCCCATCACCGTGCCGAGGCAACATCGTGGAGAAGCTGACAGATGCCTTCCTGGTCAAGTTGATGAAGAACATTGCACCATAACAAACGACACTAGTGCAACCCGATCGATGATCCGACCAGACCTAGTGAGACCCCAACTACTTCACAAGGGCAGAGTTCATGAAAATGCTGACGCCCTATCTCGTCATCCATGTCCAGCTAACTGCAAGCATTGCCGGCGGATGGAGGAAAAGGAGCCGCCCGTTGATCTGCGATTGATAGCGGCCGAATTCAATGAAGGTTGGTCATCGGAGAAGATTCGAAATGCCCAGCTAGCCGATGAAGACATCGGACCATTGCTCGTATGGAAGGAGACAACTGGGCGACCTGAGTGGAAGGACGTTTCAACGCATGGCGCAACTCTGAAAAGCTATTGGGCACAATGGAACTCCCTTCAGGTGGAGGGTGGTGTACTCAAGCGGAAATGGGAAACGGCGGATGGCAGCTCCTATAGGATGCAAACTATACTACCCAAAAGCCGAATCCACGATGTGGTAAAGGAAATGCATGAAGGATCCTCGGGGGGCCACCTTGGTGTTAACAAGACCTTAGCGAAATTGCGGGAAAGGTTCTACTGGCTCCACGCTCGAGAAAACGTAGAGGACTGGTGTCGCAGATGCACAATTTGCGCTTCTGTCAAAGGTCCGAAACGACGACTGAGAGGACAAATCCAAACCTATAACGTGGGGGTACCGTTTGAAAGGATTGCTGTTGACATCGCTGGACCCTTTCCTGAATCTGAATGGGGAAATCGATACACGCTGGTTGTAGCTGATTATTTCAGCAAGTGGCCCGAGGTCTACCCCATTCCCAACCAGGAAGCAACTACTGTAGCCGAATAGCTAGTGTTAAATTGGGTCAGCAGGTACGGCGTGCCTTGTGAACTACATTCGGATCAAGGCCGAAACTTTGAGTCACTAGTTTTTAGCGAAATGTGCGAGCAGCTGGGAATACGGAAAACGAGGACAACACCGCTGCATCCCCAATCCGATGGAATGGTCGAACGTTTCAACGGCACGCTCAATAAACACCTTGCCAAAATGGTTGACGAGAACCAAAGGGACTGGGACCGACATATCCCACTATTTTTAATGGCGTATAGAGCCGCTGAACATGCGTCGACGGGCCAAGCCCCAGCCAAAGTCATTTTTGGAAAGACTATTAGTACAGTAAATCTATAGGTTGAGGCCGGAAATGATTGCCTAGGGGTTGAATCTTTTTTTATTCGGTGTAAAATGATGTCAATAAAGCTACCTTGAGGGTGGGCACGTGCAACTCTTCCGGCTTTTTTGAAAAACTCAAAAAAACATCCAAAAAATTTTTGAAATGCGTTTATCTCGTTTGCTATGCATTTCACAGAAAAATCGTGCACTCATTGCGTGCAACTGTATTATTGGGATTTTCATAATTCTGCAAGCTGCAACTTCAAAACGGTAAGTAATATGAAAAAATTGTTTAAATAAAAGTTGTTGATAATAAAGTAAGGAACAACTTTTGCATTTACACTTTTTTGGAGACTTTGGCGCCACCTACCGTGTGCATTTTTTGTCGTACAGCATTGCTCCAATGACATAAATTGTAGATTTTAACGTCCTCTACATTTTATCATCAATCGATTTTTCTGTGAAATGCATAGCAAACGAGATAAACGCATTTCAAAAATTTTTTGGATGTTTTTTTGAGTTTTTCAAAAAAGCCGGAAGAGTTGCACGTGGCCACCCTCAAGGTAGCTTTATTGACATCATTTTACATCGAATAAAAAAAGATTCAACCCCTAGGCAATCATTTCTGTAAAACGATTTATTTTTCGATAGATTTACTGTACTATATTCGTTTGCCAGCCGATATAAAGTTCGGAACACCCCCTGAGAAACCCCAAACGGTCTCGGAGTACGCAAGTGATCT
>CAXAJY010000023.1:261200-273700 GCA_963969285.1 Odontomyia ornata | reverse complement strand
TTCTACTCCACAAAAGTCTTGGTACAGTTGCAGAAAATGCCCTGTTATTTGTAAAAAGGGGAATCCCCCAAGTTCATATTATCAGAGTGAGTTAACAACCGTAGGCCGCTGTCTTTAATATCGCGTCCGTATTCGTGTTGTATCTTTTATTTAATAAAATTTTTAAAAAATGAGTCGAAAGGAGTTGAGTATTAAGGAGCGTGAAATAATTATTAATCTGCATTCAAATCAGAGCAAATCATATTCTGAAATAGCTGAACTAGTGTTGCGAAGTCGGTCAACCATTCAAAAAGTGATAAATCGATTTAAGAAGGAAAATAGAGTGGAAAATGTGCCCCGAACAGGTCGTCCATCTAAACTAAGTGCAAAGGACAAGAGAAAAATTTCGCGAATGGTAAAACAAGATCCATTTCTAAGCTGTAGAAAAATCTGCGATGTTCTTGGAATTAATAATAAGAAGGAGGTTAGCGCAGAAACTGTGCGTAGAGCTGTCGTAGAAGCTGGATTTTCATCTCGTACGCCTAGAAGAAAACCTCTTGTAAGTTCCATAAACAAATAAAAAAGAATAACATTTGCAAAAGCATATATTGACAAACCAATAACGTTTGGGATAATGTTTTATTTTCGGATGAGCCTAAATTTTGTATATTTGGTGTAAATGGGCATAAGAGGGTCTGGCGAAAAGTAGGAGAAGCATTTAATCCAAAGAACACTATTAAAACAGTAAAACATGGAGGCGGTGGTGTTATGGTTTGGGGTTGCATGGCTGCTGCTGGAGTTGGAAATCTGACATTCATCGAACATACTTTGGATCAGAACTCTTATTTAGAGATTCTACGAAACAACATGAAACAAAGTGCAGCCAAATTAGGTATGCGAGAAGATTTCTTGTTTCAACAGGACAATGACCCTAAGCACACTGCGCATAAAGTTCGAATGTGGCTATTGTACAATACTCGCATGCTTGCTACACCGCCTCAAAGCCCTGATTTGAACCCTATAGAGCATCTTTGGAATGAGCTTGAGACAAAAATCCGAAAAAGAGTGATATCAAGCAAGGCGCAGCTTAAGGATGTTATATTGGAGGAGTGGGCCAGAATCAGCAGCGAATTTACTAAAAAATTTGTATATTCTATGCCTAAAAGACTGAAGTCAGTAATTCAGATGAAAGGATATCCGACAAAATATTAAGAAACGTATAATTCAAATAACTATGCAAGACTATAATTACAATTTGTATCATTTTTCTTTAGGTGTACCATGACTTTTGTGGACTTCATTCATTGACTTTCCAACACATCATATGGAATAATATATTAATACGACAGAATTTTCGTTTTGTTTTACATGAATTTAAAGTGTAATGATTATAGTTGAAATAATACCAAAAAAATTTTATCACTATAGGTTTTTTAAATAAAAATATCAAACAATTTTCATGATATTTATCACTGTACCTTGACTTTTGTGGAAGACTGTATATATATATAAATATATATATATATATATATATATATATAAATATATATATATATATAAAATATATATATATATATATATATATATATATATATATATATATTTATATTTATACAATATTTATATATATATATATATATATATATATATATATATATATATATATATATATATATATGTATATATATATATATATATATATATATATATATATTTATATATATATGTATATTTATATATATATATATATATATATATATATATATATATATATTTATATATATATATATATATATATATATATATATATATATATTTATATATATATATATTTATATATATATATATATATATATATATATATATTTATATATATATATATATATATAGATATATATATATATATATATATATATTTATATATATATATATATATATATATATATATATATATATATATATATATATATATATATATATATTTATATATATATATATATATATATATATATATATATATATATATATATATATATATATATATATATATATATATATATATATATATATGGTTCGCGGCCAATAATTTTAATGTTCCGGGAAAGTGAAAACGCACTGTCTTTTAAATTAAGTTAAAAGAGTTTATTTACTAAAAAAATGCACAATCATTAACTTAACTATTTTGCCAATTTTACTTTTCACTTGTCTATAAATTTTTAATGCAACTGTCTTAACTATCAGCTAATATCGCCTTTAATTCGCACTCCACACTTGTCGCAGTTCTTACTATAGCGGTTTTATTATCGCGGTGGTAATAATCCCCCCATTCATTCAGCTCAGTTTTATATGGGGTCTCTAGCCATTCAATCCATTTCTCGTACATAGGCGAATGTTCTGACGAGAGCTCCCTGGAATATTCGAGCAACTTTGAATGGCTGCAGTGACGTCACTTTCAGATATTGATCATGCTTGGTGGATTCTTGTGCTTTCGAGTACATTCGTTTGTTGATCATGATGTTGTTAATGGTTGCGAAGACAGTTGTGACAGTAGCTCGCAGAATTATTTGCACATGTAACACTGCCCCCACCTCAGTTCTTTTCGCCCCGAAAAGATGTGTCGCCAGTTGTAGTCAAGTCTCCCTGGATGTAATATGGGTTAAGACGGTGCACGATTTTCAGTTTGGCCCTTGGCTTGCGGTGTTCGTGTATGCGATATACAACGTCGTTGATTCGCTTTGTGAGACTCGGTATCGTCCCTCCCAATTATGCTGCAACTTTGGAGGTTATATAGCCGTTGTGGGTTATATAGCCGTTGTGGGTTATATAGCCGTTGTGGGTTATATAGTCGTTGTGGGTTATAAAGCCACACCAGGTCATCTTGCTGGAAGCCAGTAGAATTCGCACTGTCCGATGTATCTGGTGCAACCGTTGCTTTAGCTCACTTGCGCACTCCGAGATCGTTTGGGGTTTTTAGGGGGTGTTCCGCACTTTATATCAGCCGGCAGACGAATAGTCTTTCCAAAAATGACTTTGGCTAGGGCTTGGCCTGTCGATGCATGTTCGGCAGCTCTGTACGCCATCAAAAATAGTGGGATGTGTCGGTCCCAGTCCCTTTGGTTCTCGTCAACCATCTTGGCCAGGTGTTTATTGAGTGTGCCGTTGAAACGATCGACCATTCCATTGGATTGGGGATGCAGTGGTGTTGTCCTCTTCTTCCGCATTCCCAGCAGCTCGCACATTTCGCCGAATGCCGTACCTGCTGGCCCAATTTAACACTAGCTGTTCGGCTACAGTAGTTGCTTCCTGGTTGGATATTTGGTAGACCTCGGGCCACTTGCTGAAAAAATCGGCGACAACCACCGTGTATCGATTTCCCCATTCGGATTCAGGAAAGGGTCCTGCAATGTCAACAGCAATCCTTTTAAACGGTACACCCACGTTGTAGGTTTGCATTTGTCCTCTCAGTTGTCGCTTTGGACCTTTGACGGAAGCGCAAATCGTGCATCGACGGCACCAGTCCTCTACGTCTTCTCGAGCGTGGAGCCCGTAGAACCTTTCCCGCAATTTCGCTAAGGTCTTGTTAACACCAAGGTGGCCTCCCGAGGATCCTTCATGCATTTCCTTAACCACATCGTGGAATCGGCTTTTAGGAAGTATAGTCTGCATCCTATAGGAGCTGCCATCTGCCGCTTCCCATTACCGCATGAGTACGCCACCCTCCACCTGAAGGGAGTTACATTGTGCCCAATAGCTTTTCAGGTTTACGCCATGCATTGAAACGTCCTTCCACTCAGGTCGCCCAGTAGTCTCCTTCCATACGAGCAATGGTCCGATGTCTTCATCGGCTAGCTGGGCATTTCGAATTTCCTCCGATTACCAACTTTCATCGAATTCGGCCGTTATCACTTGCAGATCAACGGTCGGCTCCTTTTCCTCAATCCGTCGGCAATGCTTGCAGTTAGCTGGACATGGACGACGAGATAGGGCGTCAGCATATCCATGAACTCCGCCCTTCCGATGAACAATTTCGTAGTCAAATGACTGCAATCTTTCTGGCCATATAGGTACTTGTGGAACTGTTTGGTGGCCTCTATTATAGCCAATAGCTCCTTCCTGGTCACGCAGTAGTTCCTCTCACTTTTTGAGAGAACTCGACTGTAATACGAGAGGACTCTTTCTTCGCCATCGATCTGCTGGGAGAGTACAGCTCCAATACCGCCGTTGCTCGCATCGGTGTCAACTACAAAAATTTTTCCGGGTTTTGGATATGCCAGCAGGGGTGATTCACACAGGCTCTCCTTCAAGGTCTCAAAGGCTACCTGGCATTGTGCATCTCGGTTAGCTGATGAAGACACTTAGCTTTTTTGGTAAAGTCTTTGACGAATCTTCGTTAGTGGTCGCCAGACCCAGGAAACTTCGTAGTTGGCGCTTGCTGTTTGGTGTTGGCTAGCTTTTCACGGCTTCAATTTTCCCAGGGTCTGTTTTGACCCCTTCGCTGATACGACGTGTCCCAGGTATTTTACTTCAGCTGCAAAAAGGGAACACTTGTCGGAACTAAGTTTCAAATTCGCCAGTCGCAATCGGGAGAAAACCTCTTCTAAGTTCCGCACATGATCTTCGAACGTTCTCCCGATAACAATGATGTCATCTAGGTACACCAAGAAGGTTTTTAGGTTAGGCCTCGTAGCACGTATTCCATCAGGCATTCGAAAGTGGCTGGAGCATTGCAAAGCCCAAATGGCATCACCACAAATTGCCACAATCCGGTCCCAACTGAAAATGCGGTCTTCTCTCGGTCCTTCTTATCAATTTCTACCTGCCAGTAGCACTCTTGAGATCGAGTGTAGAAAACCATTTTGCGTCAGCTAAAGTGTCCATGTTATCATCGATGCGTGGGAGCGGGTAGCTATCTTTCTTAGTGACGACTTAAGCTGCCTATAATCGACACAAAAACGGGTGCTACCATCCTTTTTCTTTACTAGAACTACTGGCGCGGCCCATGGATTGACAGAAGGTTCGATAACACCTTGTTTTTCCATGTCCGAGATCAGTGCGCTCACTTCTCCTTGTTTGGCTATAGGAAGACGTCTCGGTGCTTGTCGAATTGGCTTGGCTCCCTGTGTATCTATGACGTGAGTTACCAGACTCGTACGGCCTTGGTCTTCGGGCTTGTTGAGAAGATGTCACTGTACTTGGTGACCAGATCAGAGGCTCGCTTGAATAGGTGCACTGGCAGTTTGACCTGCTTCAATATTGCAGACGTGGATTCCCGGGCTTTGTCTGCGTCTTGCTTCCTTTTACAATGATGGTCGTGCGTAGCTTCCAAAGAGGTGATGGTGGAAACAGGCTGGCGGCTGCCGATGACTTCTCCCGCTTTGATGCTCGTGGTTGAGTCTGCGGTGTTAAGGGCTCTAACCGGCACGTATCCGTTCCTTATAGATCTTACCAGGCTTCGTCCCACAATCAAACTGCGCAATGCGGACGTCTTCGTTGGCTCTATCGGATAAGAGCGGTGGTCTCCAGAATCACCATCAAGCTTGGCCCATACAATGTTCTCGGAAGAATTCAGTACATCAGTGTCGGCACATTCTAC
The DNA here is from genome assembly GCA_963969285.1 of Odontomyia ornata. NCBI lineage: Eukaryota > Metazoa > Arthropoda > Insecta > Diptera > Stratiomyidae > Odontomyia > Odontomyia ornata. The sequence goes on along the minus strand of CAXAJY010000023.1, from coordinate 268,128 downwards.
TACATTCATCTTGGGAATTTGGACGCTGGGATCCTCCATCAATACTTCGACATTCTGCCATTTCAATACCCGTTTGCCCAAATCCAACGTGATTCCATTTGGTCGCAGAAAATCCATTCCGAGAATGCAGTCATCCATAATGTTCGCGACCAGAAAATTATGTCGGAACGCAAGGTCTCCCAACTGTATCTGGAGGTTGACCTCTCCATGGACAGGTGCAGTGTCTCCTGTCGCTGTCCGTAGTGAGAAAATCTTGCCCTTGTGAAGTAGTTGTTGCCGCACTAGGTTTGGTCGGATAAGGGATCGGGTTGCACCAGTGTCGATTGTTAAGGTGCAATGTTCTCCGTCAACTTGACCCAGAAGGCATAAGTCTGCTGCTCCACGGTGTAGTCTTGAGATGGTGATGGTGATGCTGTGGACCAACGTCCTCCTAGCCAACCTCTGCCCCACGAAGTTGGCCCCCATAGTTTGAAAAGCTTCCATTCTGGGTTCCTGACTCGGTCTGGGTCTCCTCCACCCTAGACTATAGCTCTCACCGCAATTCCAGCATCTAGGCGCACCATTTACTTGTCGGTCTCACTCAATTTCCACGCGCTCACACCTGCAGTCGTCAGTCACTTACTCGCGAACCTGGGCAGTGGTACGAGTCACATTTTTCGTTGCCTCAAGAATTAATGCAGTTGCTCGTTCCTGCTTATTTCAGTGATTTGCCCTAGCGGCGGCTTCAATTTGGGTTTTGTAAATGCTCCAGACCGTTTGCCCGTCGAATATTGGTGCTGTCACATTTCTAGATGAGCTTTGCGCTGCGTTTGTAAGCGGGGCTGGTGAGGTGGTTACTACTGCCTTCGCTGCTTCCAATTCCTTTTCACTTTTCCATCTCATTGTTGATTCTCTCCTCGACCTGGCTGACCTTTTCCTCGACCTGGTAAGCCTTTTCCTCGACGCATTTAATTTGTTTGTTCAGACTACCGAGCTCCGCTTTATTTCGATTGACTGTTTCTCCAGCTTCTGTGTGATGTCTGCCTTGATTTCGAATGCTTGTTGGTCCAGCTTCGCTTATTGTTCATTTAGCTTCGCAGTTAAATTGAAAGACTGTTGTCGCTGCTCTTGCTACATCAGCATCAACATTTGCATCAGTGCATCTTCGCGTTCCTTTGATTTTGGCATTTCTGCTTCTTCCTTAAGCTCCGACATGGTAAATTCATTAATTTTTAAACGTTAGCTTCGTGGTATTTTTATTATTTCGGCTTTTATTTTTTTTGTTTCTTCCACCAGTTTTCACGTTACATTTCACTATTGTGCATTTTTTAAAAATGTTTATAAGTTTTCACTTTCAAAATTTTAATCTCACTTCTCGACACCCCCTGTCGCGTGTTATGGTTCGATGCCAATAATTTTGATGTTCCAGGAAAGTGAAAACGCACTGTCTTTTAAATTAAGTTAAAAGTGTTTATTTACTAAAAAAATGCACAATCATTAATTTAACTATTTCACCAATTTTACTTTTCACTTGTCTATAAATTTTTAATTCAACTGTCTTAACTATCAACTAATATCGTCTGTAATTCGCACTCCACACTTATCGCAGTTCTTACTATCGTGGTTTTACTATCGCGGTTGTAATAATCCTCCCATTCATTCAGCTCGGCTTTATATAGGGTCTCTAGCCGTTCAATCCATTTCTCGTACATAGGCGAATGTTCTGACGAGAGCCCCTGGAATATTCGAGCAACTTTCAATGGCCGCAGTGACGTTACTTTCAGATATTGATCATGCTTGGTGGATTCTTGTGCTTTCGAGTACATTCGTTTGTTGATCATATATATATATATATATATATATATATATATATATATATATATATATATATATATATATACTCGTATATACACACACATATATATATATATATATATATATATATATATATATATATATATATATATATATATATATATATATATATATGTATGTATATACAGAGGTGACCAAAAGTGATCGGACAATACAAGAAACAAGCAATAAAATACTTTTACGAGCATAAGCTTTGAAATGAAATAAAAATTTTTCCCTTATATAAAAGTTACTTGTATTCTCAATTAATTGCACAAAAAAATAAAACAGAAATAAAAATATTTTCACAAGAAAATTAACAACTAATTCAAATTCACATTGCATCAAGTGGACAAAAGTAATCGGACATTTTGAAAAGTGTGAAATTAGTCATTGAAGTTTGGAGCAATTCTTTGTTTTTCATTTCCGAGTTTAAAAGGGAATTCCCCTAATTATATGTTGATATGTGTTTTTCTGATATCAGTCATTTACTTGTCAGTTTTAAGTGAAGAAAGTTAAACATGGCTAAGAATCGCAAAGAAACCTGTATACATGAAAGAAAAGTTATAATAAAGTTGTATAAAGAGTAAAACCCTTTTCTGAAATATCAAAAATAATTGGAAGAAGTCGTTCGACAGTTTTCGATATCGTGAAACGGTTCAGAAAAAAAAATCATCAGGTGGAAAACGAAATTAGGAGTGGTCGACCATGTAAACTAACATCGACAGACGCACGAAAAATCTTAAGAATTGTTAAAAAGAATCCGACTACAACGTCCAGAAGTATTAGGGATCAATTAGCAGATGTAAATGGTACCAATGTTAGTGCCCGGACTATTCGTAGAGCTCTCAGCCGTGCTGGTTATCAAGCGAGAGTACCTCGAAAGAAACCACTAATTAGCAAAGTTAATAAGAAGAAAAGATTATGCTTTGCAAAAGAATTTAAAAGCAAGCCGCTCGACTTTTGGACTCGTATAATATTCTCTGATGAGAGTAAGTTTAATATCTACCACTCCGACGGCAGGTTGTTGGTGTGGAGAACTCAAAATAGTGAGCTTCATCCCAAAAACATTCAACATACAGTAAAACACGGAGGTGGCTGTGTAATGGTCTGGGGTTGCATGGCTGCCAACGGTGTAGGAGAACTTGTTTTCATTGACGAACCTATGGACAAACTAGGTTACTTGTCGATTTTGAAAGAAAATTTGAAAAAAAGTGCACAAAAATTGTGTCTTGATGGTCATTATTTGTTCCAGCAAGATAATGACCCAAAGCATACAGCTCATGATGTTCGTATGTGGCTCCTTTTCAACACTCCTGGTCAATTAAAAACACCACCGCAATCCCCAGACCTAAATCCCATCGAACATCTTTGGGATCATCTGGATAAAAAAATAAGGAACCATCACATTACTAATAAAAGTCAACTGAAGACGGTGTTATTAGAAGAATGGGACAACATTACTCCGGACGTTACCCGTAAGTTGGTACAGTCTATGCCCAATAGGTAAACAGAAGTTATACCTCTGTATATATATATATATATATATATATATATATATATATATATATATGTATATATATATGTATATATATATATATATGTATATATATATATGTATATATATATATATATGTATATATATATATATATATATGTATATATATATATATGTACGAGGTGTGTTCAAAAAGTATCGCGAATTTTGAATTTTCGCGGTTTACGTATATTCGAATTTCGATTTTTTTGTGGCGTTATGTTTGTACTCATGTCTGTCACTTATGCCGACAAGCTCGGCCATTTTGAATGTTCACTTAATTGGTGATAGCTGCTTTACTTGCACGTGTTTTCAATCGTCTTCGATTTTTACTTATTCAAAAAAATGGATCAAAGAACGTGTATCAAATTTTGTGTGAAAAACGAAATTAAGTGCGCGGATGCATTCCGAATGTTGACTGTGGCATACGGAGAAGCTACCTTGGACCGAAGCAACGTTTATCGGTGGTACAAAATGTTTTTAGAAGGCCGAGAAGATGTGAACGACGAAGAGCGTGCCGGACGCCCGAGCACTTCAACAACAGACGAAAAAATTAATGAAGTGGAGAAAATGGTATTGGCCAATCGTCGAATCACCGTTAGAGAAGTTGCTGAGGACCTAAACATATCGATTGGCTCGTGCCATTCGATTTTTATCAACGATTTGGGCATGAGACGGGTCGCCGCGAAATTCGTACCAAAATTGCTCAATTGCGATCAAAAACAGCAACGCATGAACATTGCTAATGAGATGTTAAACTCTGTCCGCGACGAACCAAATTTGCTCCAGAGGGTCATAACTGGTGACAAATCGTGGGTTTATGGTTATGACGTGGAAACCAAAGCTCAATCATCTCAATGGAAGCTGCCGCATGAACCAAGACCGAAAAAAGCGCGCCAAGTTCGGTCGAATGTGAAAGTTTTGCTGACAGTTTTCTTCGATTGCAGGGGCGTGGTGCATCATGAGTTCTTGCCACAGGGAAGAACGGTCAATAAGGAATATTACCTGCAAGTTATGCGCAATTTGCGCGAAGCAATCCGCCAGAAACGCCCGGATTTGTGGGAGAACAAAAATTGGCTTTTGCACCACGATAACGCCCTTGCTCACACATCGTTGCTTGTGCGCGACTTTTTGGCCAAAAACAACACACTAATGATGCCGCAGCCACCGTATTCCCCAGATCTGGCCCCCTGTGACTTTTTCTTGTTTCCTAAACTGAAGAGGCCCATGAAAGGACGACGTTACGCTACGCTTGACGAGATAAAGACGGCATCGAAGGAGGAGCTGAACAAGATTAAAAAAAATGATTTTTTGAAGTGCTTCGAAGATTGGAAAAAACCGTTGGCGCAAGTGTATAATATCTCATGGGGATTACTTTGAAGGGGACAAAATAGATATTCATGAACAAATAAATAATTTTTGAAAAAAAACAAAATTCGCGATATTTTTTGAACACACCTCGTATATATATATATATATATATATATATATATATATATATATATATATGTATATATATATATATATATGTATATATATATATATATATGTATATATATATATATGTATATATATATATATATATATATATATATATATATATATATATATATATATATGTATATATATATATATATATATATATATATATATATATATATATATATATATATATATATATGTATATATATACAGAGGTGGCCAAAAGTGATCGGACAATACAAGAAACAAGCAATAAAATACTTTTACGAGCATATGCTTTGAAATGAAATAAAAATTTTTCCCTTATATAAAAGTTACTTGTATTCTCAATTAATTGCACAAAAAAATAAAACAGAAATAAAAAGATTTTCACAAGAAAATTAACAACTAATTCAAATTCACATTGCATCAAGTGGACAAAAGTAATCGGACATTTTGAAAAGTGTGAAATTAGTCAGTGAAGTTTGGAGCAATTCTTTTCTTTTCATTTCCGAGTTTAAAAGGGAATTCCCCTAATTATATATTGATATGTGTTTTTCTGATATCAGTCATTTACTTGTCAGTTTTAAGTGAAGAAAGTTAAACATGGCTAAGAATCGAAAAGAAACCTGTATACATGAAAGAAAAGTTATAATAAAGTTGTATAAAGAGAAATAAATCCTTTTCTGAAATATCAAAAATTATTGTAAGAAGTCGTTCGACAGTTTTCGATATCGTGAAACGGTTCAGAAGAAAAAATCAGGTGGAAAATGAAATTAGGAGTGGTCGACCATGTAAACTAACAGAGACAGACGCACGAAAAATCTTAAGAATTGTTAAAAAGAATCCGACTACAACGTCCAGAAGTATTAGGGATCAATGAAAATAAGTTCTCCTACACCGTTGGCAGCCATGCAACCCCAGACCATTACACAGCCACCTCCGTGTTTTACTGTATGTTGAATGTTTTTGGGATGAAGCTCACTATTTTGAGTTCTCCACACCAACAACCTGCCGTCGGAGTGGAAGATATCAAACTTACTCTCATCAGAGGATATTATACGAGTCCAAAAGTCGAGCGGCTTGCTTTTAAATTCTTTTGCAAAGCATAATCTTTTCTTCTTATTAACTTTGCTAATTAGTGGTTTCTTTCGAGGTACTCTCGCTTGATAACCAGCACGGCTGAGAGCTCTACGAATAGTCCGGGCACTAACATTGGTACCATTTACATCTGCTAATTGATCCCTAATACTTCTGGACGTTGTAGTCGGATTCTTTTTAACAATTCTTAAGATTTTTCGTGCGTCTGTCTCTGTTAGTTTACATGGTCGACCACTCCTTATTTCGTTTTCCACCTGATTTTTTTTTCTGAACCGTTTCACGATATCGAAAACTGTCGAACGACTTCTTCCGATTATTTTTGATATTTCAGAAAAGGATTTATTCTCTTTATACAACTTTATTATAACTTTTCTTTCATGTATACAGGTTTCTTTTCGATTCTTAGCCATGTTTAACTTTCTTCACTTAAAACTGACAAGTAAATGACTGATATCAGAAAAACACATATCAACATATAATTAGGGGAATTCCCTTTTAAACTCGGAAATGAAAAGAAAAGAATTGCTCCAAACTTCAATGACTAATTTCACACTTTTCAAAATGTCCGATTACTTTTGTCCACTTGATGCAATGTGAATTTGAATTAGTTGTTAATTTTCTTGTGAAAATCTTTTTATTTCTGTTTTATTTTTTTGTGCAATTAATTGAGAATACAAGTAACTTTTATATAAGGGAAAAATTTTTATTTCATTTCAAAGCTTATGCTCGTAAAAGTATTTTATTGCTTGTTTCTTGTATTGTCCGATCACTTTTGGCCACCTCTGTATATATATATATATATATATATATATATATATATATATATATATATATATATATATATATATATATATATATATATATATATATATATATATATATATATATATATATATATATATATATATATATATATATATATATGTATATATATATATATATATATATGTATATATATATATATATATATGTATATATATATATATATATATATAT
>CAXAJY010000023.1:250000-261000 GCA_963969285.1 Odontomyia ornata | reverse complement strand
AGTTTTTTTGATTATATAACGTTTTTGAAACTTGCTTTATGTTTTTATAAAATTTTACTGATTTACTGAATAAAGCACTTTGAATTGAATTGAATTGTGGAACACTATTATGCGAGTTGAACCAAGTTGTTGCTATGCGGATGACATCAACATATTGTCACGCTCATTAGCAACCGCAAAATAACTCTTTCTCCAACTATAAATTCATGAGGATAAAATGATTTAGACTTCAAAGCTAACATCATCATTTCTGTAATTTCGGGCTCATTAGTTTCGGAGATTGGGGAGAACAGTAAATTTTCATATTTTTTCATGAATTACTTGGTATGTCACGCGGTACACTTTAAACAATTCTTTTTTTTTTTAACTCTCCAAAAAGTGACCACAATTTTACAAATTTAATTAACAGTTACATACCAGTGTTTGAATCACAAAACTCTATATTGGTACCAAAAAAATTTCAATTTAATCGGTCCAGTAGATACGGAGCAAAGAGAATTCTACGTCTAGCACTCGTTGCGTGTAGACGTGTTTTTAATGTCGTTGAAGCAAAAGTTTCCGACTTCAAATCAAGCCTGAACGGCCAATCAATTCTTCATTTCAATGAAACATTAACATCTGACCTCATACCGAGCTTGAATCTAATTGATTATTTTGTCAGCTATGAAGACTTGTGTTTCATATTTCGCAAGATAAACAACAAGAAATCATGTGGTAATGATGGTATTCCAAATGTAGTTCTCCGACATTTGCCTGAGGTTGCTATTAGGAACTATTGCATATTGTTCAACAACATGTTGAGCAATTCATATTTCCCAAATGAGTGGAAAAAGGCTAAGGTATTTCCGATCTTGAAGAAAGGAAAAGAATCTTCATGCCCGAAAAGCTATCGCCCAATCAGCTTGCTGCCTAACATCAGCAAGGTGTTTGAAGTGATACTCAACAGAGCATTAAACGCCCACATTGAGGAAAATGAGTTGATGCCGAATTGCCAATTTGGTTTTCGTGCCAGGCATTCGACCACACATGCAATAACGAAAGTAACCTCAGACATCTGTTGGAAACTAAATGATAGACAATGTGTTGGAGCATGTCTCATTGATATGGAGAAAGCCTTTGATACGGTATGGTTAGATGGACTTATTTTTAAACTTCTTCAGGACAAGTTCCCCAGACACCTTGTCGCCATGATGTGCAATATGTTATACGGGAAATCGTTTGTTGTAACCGATGGAAATCTGACAACAATGCGCGAGTTCAAGGTCTTGAATGGTCTACAGCAGGGAACAGTTACTGCGCCTCTGCTCTTCTCAATCTTTATTCGCAAGCTATTGAACGGCTTTGATTTTAACGTCTCGCCAAAGCGATCATTGGTAGCGTTTGCTGATGATCTGATCATCTACACGGCTGACCGAAAAGCTACAATAGTTCAGAGCAATCTCCAAAAAATGTTCAATGATGTACAGCTGTACACTGACAATTGGCGAATGAAAATCAATGCGCAGAAGTGTGAAACAATCTTGTTTCGGACAACGCTGCAGGGGGTCAGTCAAGACCTGAAACGTAATTGGAAAGATTTCCACATCATGGCTGGCGAGGGTAGTTCAGAACGAATTCCACATAAATCCTGTGTTCGATACCTCGGTGTTTATCTCAATCAGTATCTGTACTATACTGAACATGTGAAAATCATGCTCAGTAAAGCACTTAAAGTAGTCATGGCCCTTCGAAAACTCTTTCATTCCAGATACATTGATCAAAAGGTCAAAATTATCTGTTACAAGACACTGGTTAGACCAGTTTTGACCTATGGATGTCAGATCTGGTACAACCAGAGTGCTAGTACTATGGAAAAATTAAGAGTTTTCGAAAGGAAATGTCTTCGTGCATGTACTGGTTTGTACAGAAAGCCTGAGACGGATTGGAAACATTATATATCGAATAGAAGAATTTATCAAACTGCTGAAGTGACTAGAGTCGATATCTTCATATTGAAGCTTCTTCGGAATCATATCGCAAGATCTGTGACTGTGAGTGAAAACCCTTGGATTTCACAGCCGTTCCACCCTACAGACGGGTATATAGCGACTTGCCTCGCTACTGGCTTCATTCCTCCAGAAGCATTCGTGTATTTGGACATGAATGGATATGTTTTTGATTCTGACGGCGTCCCAGTCATATATCACATATATCGACGGGCCACCGATAAGAAGATAAAATATCCCCCGAACTTGAGTTCACGAGACCAACGATTTCAATGGAGGTACTCAATTGCTAGATTCGTTGAAGCTGATCGAGTTGAGACTTCGCAATCCGGGTATTGGTGGCTGAATGACAATGTCTAAATTTTTCGTGTTTGTTTTCAGTTTTGGTGTTTTTCGTTATTTAGTTTTTGAGTTTCAGCTCATTATTGCTACATTTAGTATTGTTATATATTTTTGTTAAAATCAGGTATAGGTTAGGTATATGTAATGTTTACTATATTCCGTTAGAGATAAGATTAAACACTTAGGTTAGGAACATTGTTATAGTATTTTTAGTATAAGATAAAGTTTTTTTGATTGTATTTTATTAGAAATAAGTTACAACATATTAGGTGTAGGATCAAAGTTTCACTGTTGTGTATTAATTATAAATAATTTTTGGATAGTGTTGGTTGGTTTTTTCTCCTTTTTCCAATTGAATTGTAAAAATATGTAATAATCGTAATTAATTGCATTTGCTATAGTTTTTTTTGATGAAATGAGTTTATGATAACGTACAAATTTAGAGAGCCATTTGGGCCATTAAGTTTTTTGATTGTTATTATTTGGAATTTGCTTTATATTCTTTTAAAATTTATAACGATGAGTATTAAATAAAGCGCTTTTGACTTTGACTTTGACTTTGACGTGTTTTTAATATTCTACGTCTAGCACTCGTTGCGTGTAGACGTCTTTTTAATCGCTCCTGTCATTAATTTTAAAAATTAATTAATTTTTCACAAAAGTCAGTTTCAAATAATTGAATTAATTTTGTACGAGTCAGTCAAAAGCAAGTTTTGATTTTATTGGGGAAGAATTAATCGTCGAAGGCATCGACCAACCATACCAATAAATCAAGAAAAGCAACAAACCAAAGACAACTCGGGACTGCTGTATGGAGGAGCCCGACGGCTTCCCTCCGTTGGGGGGCCCCGGGGAGAGTGACGGTGTGAAATTGGCAAGTGTCAACAAGCGGAGACACACGAGCACCCAGGATACCGCGGATGCCGGTCGCAAAACACAAGTGCTCGAAGATAGACAGGAAGTGTGTCGCCTTCGAAGTGAAATCGAAGAGCTAAAGGCAAGAATTCAAACGTACGAAGAAATGTTCAAGACGGCAAAAAAAGTTCAAGGGAGTGGTCCGATACGAAAAATCGAAAAACAGAAGAAAGCTGCAACTCCAATAATAACTGAAGAGGTATTAAGTGCTGGTGGCACCAACGAAAGCCAGAACTACTTTGCGGCGCTGGATGGACTCCAACAGGACATGGAGGTAGACGAAGGTAATAAAGACGATAATTTTATCTTATATTTAAAAAATAAAAATAATGAAAGTAGAAATAGGGAGAAGAAACCAGCCCGTAGTTCTGCTGGTCCTCCTCAAAAAGTAGCCAAGAATACCGAAAAAGTTCCGCCAATAAATGTCTTCGATCAAAACGGAAAAGACATGGTTCGGCTGTTGGCAGCCGAAAACAAATTGAAAAATTTCGAAATCAAACGAATAAATTCTGAGAAGCTGTCAATTAGAACGAAATCACTGGTTGATTTCAAATCAGCGAAAGATGCTTTGAATTCTGGGGAGGTTCCGCACTTCACTTATACCCCCAAAAGCGAGAAGAATCAGACGTTCTTGCTGAAGGGCTTGGACTGCGGAGAAAATACCGTCGATCTTCTTCAAGTTCTCAAGGAAACAGCACCACAAATTGAGTGGTCGACGGTAGAAAAAAAAAACACCGCTTTATTTGGTACAAATAACAAATAAGAGCAGTCCAAGCGCTCTTCAGCAAATTAGGTATTTAAATTTTCGAGTGGTGAGGTGGGAACGCCTCCAGAAACGAGAAATCAACCAGTGCTATCGCTGCCAACGATTTGGGCATTCGGCTGCCAACTGCGCCATGCATTACCGATGCGTTAAATGCAAAGACGTGCATGCTCCCGGTGAGTGCAAATTGGCTCAGACGGAGCCAAAAGAGAAGTTATATTGTGTGAACTGCGGTGTTTTTGGTCACCCGGCATCATATCGAGGATGCCCCCGATATCAGGATGCAAGATTGAAATCTGCCCCAAAGCAAACACAAATACACCACAGTGTCTTAGCTCCGAACTTCGTCAAGCCCGGAGTATCATTTGCACAAGCCGCTAGAGGACCAGCAGAAAATGCGGAAAATAGTGTAAATAATGTAAGTGGCAATAATGAGCTGCTTATCAAAATTTTACAGAAATTAAATTCCTTATCAGAGCGAATCGATACACAAGATTCGAAAATTAACATTGTTTTTCAGCGTTTAGGACTTTCAAATGCCTCAAAATAAGTTGTCATCCAGCCACATTCCCACGGAAAGGATTCGTCTCATCTCGATCAACGTCAACTCCATTGTTACTTTACATCGGCGTGATTATCTCCTTGAATTCATTACCAGACAAAAGCCTGACATCCTGCTTCTAACCGAAACCCACCTCAATTCATGGCACTCCATGACATTCAAGGATTTTGAATTCGTAAGAAACGATAGGGTAATAGGTGATGGGGGAGGTGGCACCGGGATATTGGTTCGAAGACCCTATCGTTTCCAAAATATTGAAAAAGTCGAATTCAAAAGCTTTGAATCTCTTGAGATGTCCGTTATCAAAATCTCACTGCCAGGTGGGGATAACCTCTTCGTTATCTCTGCCTATGCAACTGGTGGAACTGTTCTCAAGCTCAAGGAGGAGCTCAATTCCTTGTTCGAAATACTCGAATTGAAGAGGCTACATAACCATTATATTCTTGCTGGTGACCTGAACTCCAAGCATACATCATGGCTGAACGCCACCAATTCCTGAAATCGTGGATAACAGAGAACCAAATTGAATACAGGTGCACTCTATATGGGTCGGAGTTCCCAACATACCCTAGGACAAATTCATATTTGGACCTCTGCATTGCTGACGCAAGACTCGAATTCAGCTTTAATAGTCCTCAACGGAAACTGCCGGTGCTTCCTTATGATAGCGACCATAACGCAATCGTAATGGAAATCAATCATCACAGGGATGATTTCTTCCTCATTCCAGTTCAACATGAAAATCATCGGTTGAACTTCAAAACAACAGACTGGGGAAAGTTTCAAAAGAAGTTTAATCGGGAGCACCAGAAGCAATGTCCCCCTTCTGATGGTGGCAACTCTTGCTCAATGGTTCCTAATGACAGAAATCTAACTAACGATGAAATAGATGTCTATTTGTCGAAGCTAGAGAAGCTGACGTTGGAAACGATTGAGAAAGCAGTTCCCAAGATTAAACTTCGAAACAATATGGAAAGATATGAAACAGCAACCATCGCAAGGTTAAAAAGATTGAAAAGCCTTCTTCTCACACGCGTCAACAATATTTATCGACGATTTTTGGACTACAACCATCCCTCGTTGTCTTTGTTGAAATTACATCTGAAGAATGTCCGGAACTTAATCCGGTCATACTTCAGGAGTGAGGTCAGCAATCAATGGTCGGAAAAATTCAGGGGTATTAGCCCACAGGACCCAGACGGCGTGTTTGCGAAAGTGAATAGCATATTCCGCAAGAAGTCTCGAGTGAAGGTATCGAATCTTGAAGTCACTAGTGATGAGATAAATCTTCTCAATAGGGCTGGTATCGAAATTGATAGTACGACTCCGGCTAGAAATGGAAACAGGATTATTTGTGAAGGATTGGATAAACTTGCCCTAATTGGAACACATTTTGAATTGGTTCATCTACCAAACCCTGAGAGAGGGAACGAAATTTTTTCAGAAGTCGTTGAAGCACAAGTTTCCGACTTCAAATCAAGCCTGAACGGCCAATCAATTCTTCATTTCAATGAAACATTAACATCTGACCTCATACCGAGCTTGAATCTTATTGATTATTTTGTCAGCTATGAAGACTTGTGTTTCATATTTCGCAAGATAAACAACGAGAAATCATGTGGTACTGATGGTATTCCAAATGTAGCTCTCCGACATTTGCCGGAGGTTGCTATTAGGAACTATTGCATATTGTTCAACAACATGTTGAGCAATTCATATTTCCCAAATGAGTGAAAAAAGGCTAAGGTATTTCCAATCTTGAAGAAAGGAAAAGAATCTTCATGCCCCAAAAGCTATCGCCCAATCAGCTTGCTGCCTAACATCAGCAAGGTGTTTGAAGTGATACTCAACAGAGCATTAAACGCCCACATTGAGGAAAATGAGTTGATGCCGAATTGCCAATTTGGTTTTCGTGCCAGGCATTCGACCACACATGCAATAACAAAAGTAACCTCAGACATCTGTTGGAAACTAAATGATAGACAATGTGTTGGAGAATGTCTCATTGATATGGAGAAAGCCTTTGATACGGTATGGTTAGATGGACTAATTTTTAAACTCCTTCAGGACAAGTTCCCCAGACATCTTGTCGCCATGATGTGTAATATGTTATACGGGAAATCGTTTGTTGTAACTGATGGAAATCTGACAACAATGCGCGAGTTCAAGGTCTTGAATGGTCTACAGCAGGGAACAGTTACTGCGCCTCTGCTCTTTTCAATCTTCATTCGCAAGCTATTGAACGGCTTTGATTTTAACGCCTCGCCAACGCGATCATTGGTAGCGTTTGCTGATGATCTGATCATCTATACGGCAGACCGAAAAGCTACAATAGTTCAGAGCAATCTCCAAAAAATGTTCAATGATGTACAGCTGTACACTGACAATTGGCGAATGAAAATCAATGCGCAGAAGTGTGAAACAATCTTGTTTCGGACAACGCTGCAGGGGGTCAGTCAAGACCTGAAACGTAATTGGAAAGATTTTGGAATTTGCTCTAGTGTTTTTTTTTTGATGATATGACGTACAAATTTAGAGAGCCATTTGGGCCATTAAGTTTTTTGATTGTTATTGTTTGAAATTTCTTTATATTCTTTTAAAATTTATAACGATTAGTATTAAATAAAGCGCTTTTGACTTTGACTTTGACTTTGACCTGAAACGTAATTGGAAAGATTTCCACATCATGGCTGGTGAGAGCAGTCTAAACCGAGTTCCACATAAATCCTGTGTTCGATACCTTATCTCGATCAGTATCTGTACTATACTGAACATGTGAAAATCATGCTCAGTAAAGCACTTAAAGTAGTCATGGCCCTTCGAAAACTCTTCCATTCCAGATACATTGATCAAAAGGTCAAAATTATCTGTTACAAGACACTGGTTAGACCAGTTTTGACATATGGATGTCAGATCTGGTACAACCAGAGCGCTAGTACTATGGAAAAATTAAGAGTTTTCGAAAGGAAATGTCTTCGTGCATGTACTGGTTTGTACAGAAAGCCTGAGACGGATTGGAAACATTATATATCGAATAGAAGAATTTATCAAACTGCTGAAGTGACGAGGGTCGATATCTTCATATTGAAACTTCTTCGGAATCATATCGCAAGATCTGTGACTGTGAGTGAAAACCCTTGGATTTCACAGCCGTTCCACCCTACAGACGGGTATATAGCGACTTGCCTCGTTACTGGCTTCATTCCTCCAGAAGCATTCGTGTATTTGGACATGAATCGATATGTTTTTGATTCTGACGGCGTCCCAGTCATATATCACATATATCGACGGGCCACCGATAAGAAGATAAAATATCCTTCTAATTTGAGTCACGAGACCAACGATTTCAATGGAGATACTCATTTGCTAGATTCGTTGAAGCTGATCGAGTTGAGACGGCGCAATGCAGGTATTGGTGGCTGAATGACAGTGTCTAAATTATTCGTGTTTATTTTCAGTTTTGGTGTTTTTCGTTATTTAGTTTTTGAGTTTCAGCTCATTATTGCTACGTTTAGTGTTATATATTTTTGTTAAAAATTAGGTAAAGGTTAGGTATATGTAATGTTTACCATATTCCGTTAGAGATCAGATTAAACACTTAGGTTAGGAAGATCGTTACAGAATTTTTTAGTATAAGATAAAGTTTTTTTTTATTGTATTTTATTAGAAATAAGTTACAACATATTAGGTGTAGGATCAAAGTTTCACTGTTGTGTTTTAATTATAAATAATTTTAGGATAGTGTTGGTTGGTTTTTTCTCCTTATTCCAATTGAATTTTAAAAATATGTAACAATCTTCATTGATTTCAATTTGCTAGAGTTTTTTTTTTCTAAAAGTGTTTAATGATAACGTACAAATTTAGAGAGCCATTTGGGCTATTAACTTTTTTTGATTGTTATTGTTTGGATTTTGCTTTATATTCTTTTAAAATTTATAACGATTAGTATTAAATAAAGCGCTTTTGACTTTGACTTTGACTTTGACTTTACGGAGCAAAGATATGGGGGAACGAACGGTCAATTTTTCTGAATAACAATGAAACCAATAATTTTTAAATTATAAAAAAACTCGACTTGACATACAGTGGCTCACACCTTATTTGATGCACTTCAATAAAAATTAAACAAAGTGTTGTCCTTATACAAATACATGTAAATTTAGAAATATTTTGATGCAGATTTTAAAGCGAATACAACTGAAGTTCGAAGCGCACTAGAAAGTGAGAAAAAATGTTTTAAATTTTCCGTTAGCATTAAAGAAGCAAAAGCATTTGCATAGGATAGCTCACAGCTTATTTGATGCAGTTAGTTTCTTTGTCTCCCACCATTAAAAGGGTACGTTTCAATGAGTTTCTTATTTTATTCCTAAAAAATTATTTGACCGCGATAGTTAAAAAGTTGATAAAATGTGTCATATTTTCAAAGGGGTCGTAGGACAACACTTGAACAGCGAGAATTAATAATTTATCGTTTTAAAAATAGTGAATCTCAACGTAAAATGAGCGAAGTTGTTAATTTAAGCCCAGCATATAATTTAAAGGCGTTCCGATGAATATAATTTAAAGGCGTTCCAATGAAAAAGATTGGAAAATAAGGATAGAAATGCACCAAACAAAATCTTGAACGAGTCTGATAAACGATGGATTGTCAGAAAAATAAAGCAAAACCCTATGTTTTCACCTCCTTATTTGGCAAATGAAGTGTTTACTGGGATTGGTAAATAATTCAGTGCTGAAACCATATGTCGTGTGTTAAAAACGCATGATTCTAACGGCCGAATTGGACGGATGAAGCCGTTCATCAAAAACAAAAATCAACAAACCCACCTGAGCTTTACTACTGAGCATATTTCAAAGGATTTGACTTTTGGAAAATCGACATTTTTGCTAGTGACTCCAAATTCAACACATTTGGCTCCGATGGAATGACGTGCGTTTCCAGAAAACTAAAAACAGAGCTCAAAAAATTAAAATCTGCATGAGTCTTTTAGGCACGATAATGTCAGCGCAATAGTTTAGGCCTGTAAGTCAGCAGCCGGAGTTCGAAAACTGCCCGTATCTATAAGATCATGTTCATTAATATCCTAAAGGAAAACATACTCTAAAGTGACGATGAGCTCGGAATTTGGTGTGAATTTTGATTCCAACATGAACATGATAACGACCCTAACCATGTAAGACAAGAACCGTGCAGTCCTGACTAATTTGGAACTGTTTTCATTTGATGGCTCCCCTGGTTCAGTCACCCAACTTAAATGTGTTTGAGAATTTATAGGCAATTTTGGAGAAAAAAATTCTTAAACACTTAATTTACAACAAAAATGATTTACCCAAAGCTTTGTTCGAAGAAGGGAATAAAATAACCCCAGAAATAACACGAAAGCTAGTTGAACCGATTCCAAATAGACTCAAAGTTGTTACTTGATTACTTGAAATTTTAGATTCGGTGAGATTCGGTTAACCTATGAAAATGCTTCAAACAGGGTTTTATCTGTGTTATTTTAAATTTTGCTTAGCAACAATATTAACTTAAACAGAAAAAAAATCTAGAAAATGTCAATAGCTATTGTTTCCACCAGGAAGCCCTAAAAAAATTTAAAATAACCAAGAAAAACCCTGTTTTAATCATTTTCATAGGTTAACCGAGTCTAAACGAATCTCAAGATTTCAAGTAAATGCAAAGTGCAAACGCTAAATGTAAATTGAGTACTTATATTTTATTGACCACTACGTTCCTTTTTATCACATAATATTTATGTTAGAAAAACAGATAAATATATATATATATATATATATATATATATATATATATGTATATATATTCATATATATATATATATATATATATATATATATATATATATATATATATATATATATATATATATATATATATATATATATATATATATATATATATATATATATATATATATATATATATATATATATATATATATATATATATATATATATATATATATATATATATATATATATATATATATATATATATATATATATATATATATATATATATATATTCATATATATACATATATATATATATATTTATATATATATATATATATATATATATATATATATATAAACATATATATATATATATATATATATATATATATATATATATATATACTTATATATATAGATATATATATATATATATATATATATATATATATATATATATATATATATATAGATAGATATATATTAATAAATATATATATATATATATATATATATATATATATATATATATATATATATATATATATATATATATACAGAGATGGCCAAAAGTGATCGGACAATACAAGAAACAAGCAATAAAATACTTTTACGAGCATAAGCTTTGAAATGAAATAAAAATTTTTCCCTTATATAAAAGTCACTTGTATTCTCAATT
>CAXAJY010000023.1:242500-245000 GCA_963969285.1 Odontomyia ornata | reverse complement strand
AAGGTGATCCCTGAGCACCGAACCCACACGAAACCATCCCCCCGTCCACAACTCTCCGCCTGAAAGTCACTGTTCCGAACCCAGATAGCGGCAGTACCAGAATACCATAATGTAGGACTTTTATTATGGTGTTGCTCACTCAGCAGCAAGAGGTCGACTTTCATGTCCCTCGCAAATTGCTCAAGCAGATTTTGGGCGGTTGAACTGCGGAGTAGGTTTAGCTGCAGGATGCGGGTCATCGAAGCTCTGATTTTGCCTGGACTAGGGCTTCCTGGAACACCCGGCATTTTCCTGATCCCAAGACGTGTCCAAAATCAGGTTTTGGGTCAGCATCCTTGCAAAGAATACAGTGTGCCTCCTTCGTACACTCTTTTCTTTTATGTCCCATTTCGCCGGATTTGTAACATAGGGAACTCCTATCGGGTCCTTTGCATACTTGTGTGGGGTGACCATAACCAAGGCATTTGAAACATTGAAGAGGCGTTGCTCTTCGCCGTATCCTACAGACAACCCACCCAATTCGTACTTTTGTTTGCTCCAGTTTTGTTGGGTCCCCCCTCGGAGCCGCAATCTCCGTTCGTGTGTGTAGTCGCCTTTTTGGTCCCATGGTTATCTTTGCAGACCAGGGAGGCCATGCGAGGGTTGGCACAAGCCCTTATGGGGACAAGTGCTCAGAGCCAGACCAGCGCTAATCGGGAGTCCGTCTCAACCGAACCTACACCACCAACTCAATGGTGCGAACTTCGAACGTACTCCGAGGCCTACCAAGGTTTTACCGGAACGGATCCGTTTAAAAGCCAAATTCTTCCAAATCTGGCTGATTAATATTCACGCCCCGACCGAAGAAAAGGACGAAGAAACGAAGGAAACGTTCTACAATCACCTGTCGACGCATTGCCTACAAACGACACAAAAATAATTCTGGGTGATTTCAACGCTAAGGTTGGCAATGAGCTATATCCTCCACGATGAAACAAATGACAACGGCCAGCGCCTGATTGACTTTGCATGTAGCAGAAATCTAGTCATACGTTGGACTTGCTTCCCACATCGACGCATTCATAAAATGACCTGGATATCACCGGATGGCAACACACAAAACCAGAGCGATCATATTCTGATCCAACAACGTTGGGCCTCGAGTATACTTGACGTCCGTACATACCGAGGAGCCAATTGTAACTCAGACCACTACTTGATCAAATTAACCTATCGCATATTCGACGAAGACCAGCCCGCTGCAAAAATTTGACATCGAAAGGCTCCAAACGGCGTCTGTGGCCGAAAATTTCACGGAGACCCTCGACAACCAGCTGGCTCCCATCTTATCAGACGCATCGTTAAAGACGAGCAATGAGCTCTGGATGGAAGTGAAAGCGGCTATTAGGACCGTGGAAGAACAGACGATCGGACATCAAGCCCGGCGCAAGAGGAATGATTGGTTCAATGATGAGTGCCAGAATGCGTTAGATAAAAAGAATTAGGCGTACAAAGAATACGTAGGAAACCAGGACGAAGAGAGAACACTATGAAAATCTCAAAAGAGTAGCGAATAAGATAATTAGGATTAAGAAAAGACTACTATGTCGACCAGTTGAGAAGTATAGATGTAAGTTTAGCGAGCAACAACACAAGGCAAGCATACAAAGTAGTGAAAAGCATGAAACGTGGTTACCAGCCCAAAACTACACTCTGTCGTGATGACATCGGCAATATCATCGCTGATGAAACAAATATTAAGGAAAGATGGGCATCATATTTTAAGAACTTCCTTAATCCTCCGCACAGCTCCAGAGCATCGGAGCCTATAGATGTCTGCGGAGGGCATCCATTGGCCCCACCAACTCTGGATGAAGTTTATTCCGCCATCAAAGCCCAAAAGAATAATAAAGCGCCGGGCATCGATGAGATTCCAGTGGAGCTCATCAAATATGGTGGCAGTAGTGTTCATCAAGATATTCACAAAGTCATCCAGTACATTTGGCAACAAGAACATATGCCGAAAAAGTGGAGCCCATCAATTATATTCCCTATCCACAAAAAAGGTGACAAGCTACAGTGCGAAAACTATAGAGACATATCACTACTTTGTACGGCGTACAAAATATTTTCAAAGATCTTAAAGAATAAAATCGGATCATACACCAACAGTATTATTGGGGAGTATCAAGGTGGTATTAGAGCATTCAGATCGACGATAGACCAATTGTCAGTCAAGCAGGTACTTGAAAAGTGGTGGAAGTTCCACATAGTCGTTCACCAAATTTTCGTTGACTTTAAGTAAGCATACGACAATATTGATTGTAACGTACTGTACCAAATAATGCTTTGCTTTGGCATCCCAGCCAAATTAGTCCGTCTTTACAAAATGACAATGATGTCGACGACCTCCAAGTCCGCTTCAATAACCAACTCGCCGATGCCTTTGACACAAATATCGAAATAAAGCAGAGAGATGGGCTGGTCCCATTGCTATTCAATTTCGCTGTAGAGTACGTCA
>CAXAJY010000023.1:27500-235000 GCA_963969285.1 Odontomyia ornata | reverse complement strand
ATCGAGCAGTCACACAAGCAAACTGCTCGAAAACCTTCCTAACACTTATCCGAAATTTAAATTGCAGACTTGGGAAAAATTTCATTACCTGTTTATTGAAAACCACATTTAAAAACGTTGTCAAATTTTTTTGAATGAATATCAGTTTTCATGGATATAAATATCTAATTACAAAAGAATTGTAATTCTTCTCTGCTTATTGAACTAGTTCTCAACTACTTGTACCGGATAAGATCGAGCAATAAATTGAATCCATTGGGAAAAATGACAACTCGTTAGACTTATACAAAGATAAAACTTTTTATCGAATTATTATTGTTCAAATATAATTTGAAGATTATAATTAGGAACAATCGTTAAAGTAAAAAATTTCTAAATGCATATATATGTTATATCGTCAAGGAAACAAAGCTGTTTCAAAATATTTCAATTTTTCTTATGCCCCTGAAACTGATAGCAAATATTTTGTTATAATATATATTGAAACTTAATAAAGGCAAAAAGTGTAATGTACCAAAGAAATGAAATCAAAAGAGAAATAAAAGAAAATATGAATTGCTAAAAGAACTCAAACTGGGTCTTTCCCTTTCTTTCGACCTGACCGGGTGTAGGTCCCGCAACGATGGCAGGCTCCTCCTCTGAAATGGGCTAGCCATCGGGCGCGCTCTTCCTTTTTTTTAATTTTTTTTTTTTTTTTGCTTAACTGGGGCTCTTGCCGGGTAGAGTGGCCTTCCGCTCGCGTGCCCTTTTATGATATAGAGTTATGTGATTCCATTGCATAGCGCTATAACATAAATTGGTTTTGGTTACGTTTGTATTCCTCATTTGGGGGAAAGAGTCATGTAAAGTACGTTTGTATGAGTTTTCACTCAAATGGGAAATACATGGCCACGTCTACATTAGGACCTTGATCCCGTTGTGAGGATGCGAAAGGGCACCGCTACCAGCTGGATGCCCCACTCTTATTTGTGGGCCATAAGTATCGTCGGTAACGATGAAGTCTCCGCAAGTCCGTCCGTTTTTGCCCGCCCTAATTTGTTCGTCGAACATGCATTTCAACCCTTAGTAGGTTACCTCGGCCTCGAACCAAGTCGATCGGCATGTTGACCTTTTTAATACGTGAATGCGAAATTTTTTATAATGGGTCCTTGTGCTAGGGGGAAAGAACCCGCCTCACGACACCGCAACGCTAGCTTGCCAGCGTATTCACGCGTCCCCACACAAGGCCAATCTCGGTGGATCTCAACATCCCCTTTCGCCGAGGCAGCAGACCATCGCTGCAGTATATATCTACCTGCATCACTACAAAATGGCGCCAAACGTGGGGCCCGAAAAGCCCGGCTGTATCATCAGTCTTGAGCACGAGACAGTCCAACGTCTCTACGTGGCCCTACAAGGTGTCCATATTGTTGGCGGGTAGGTAACCACTAAGGGATATTGCACTAATCGTGCCCCAGCAACTTAATAACTTCCTGACGTGTGTTGTCCTCGGACATCAATATCGTTTGGACCTGCTTTTAATTTATACTTTGGTGGTTTACCACCATTGAATGACTAGTAAGGCCAAATGATATTAGAGTCCTTATGTGCATTCGGAAGTTTATACCCAACATCATTTTTGCGGCGGATTCTGATCTGCACCCCAAACCAAGCGGTTTCCACGTGTCTTCCATTACATAGATTTTGATTTCACGTGATTGGCTGCTCAGCTAGTCCGTGACTATCCATGATAAAACACGCGCTGCTTGCGGGTCAGAATTCACCCTGGGCTGACAAATTGTACCTTGTGAAAACATTCGAATGAGGGAGCACTTCCGAACCCTGATTCTTATGGTGCCTCAAGAGAGTAATCCCTGTAACGCAACGGGAAGAGCGTACCATTGGTGTCCTTGACTGGGAAGGAGAAAACGAAATGGAAAGGATGAATTTTTATGATAAATACCTAACTAATTTCCTTGCATAAATTTTTTTGATAGGAGTTGTCATATTTCGCCACTTCCGGCCACTCTATTTTTTAAATATTCTTAACTTTTTACGTATATACGTTTAGTATCAAATTCTTTTCAGGGTTGAATTTCATTTTAGGAACAAAGTTGTTACGGGAATATGTCCACTAAACGCACACCAGATAAACGGCGTTTGCAGTCAGACGCAGGTGTACGTTATTTCTGCTACACTGAAACACCAGCTGCACAAGGGGCGGTGTCTAAACATAATGATCGCCGGGAACGAGGTTCGTCAATACCGGACGATCTTGACACGACGGCAGGAGCGAAGCAGTTCCGCCTGTTGAAGGGCAGAGCTTAACTGTACCCGTGGAGGTGACAGTCCGGCAGGATCTGATGGCCCTAATGCAGGGTTTGACCACCCGGATAGCCGCTCTGGAGAGCAAGCAGGAAAAGCCACCTCCAGCACGTCCACGAACGCCTCCGATGTGGGACTTGGACCTAAACCCTTGGGATTTTCCATTAGACGCGGAACGCGAGCCCGAACGAAATAGATCCAGCTCATCGATGAATCCCATTGCTCCGGTGTACCGGCCTAGGCTGAGCCAAGTGCAACCACCGACTCTGGCTCCAGTGGCTCCTCCGGACCAACGCGGTCCTTCACATACACCGGATCGGTTGAAGCCGACGCAGATCCCCAGCATCGTTCAGGGCTGGAATCTCCACTTTAGCGGGGAGCCGAACTCAATGTGGAAGTCTTCTTTGGTCGGGTGGAGTCCTTGATAGACCAGATGTTGGCAGGAGACCACACGGCGCTGGCCGGCTACTTACCGATGCTGCTTAGGGGAGCAGCGCTGGAAACCTACTGGCGGATACATGCTACTCCACCATCTCAACGCTGGTCACGGTTGAAGGAGGTACTCCTTATTCAGTATCCCACAGTTAACATGGACGAGAGGGTATTAAACAACATTCATGCCAGATGGCAACGTCCAGACGAGCCCTTCCATTGGTACCGAGCCGACATCTTACGGTTAAACAACCAGTTATCTGAGCCGATGACGCAAACAGAACTGATGCAGGTGTTGAAGCGAAATTTGAGGCCGGAACTTCGCCGTCATGTCGCGAACTCAGACCCTCAGGATATGTAGAGGAATGCTCCCGAGAACGGCCATATCTGTTAGCGAGAACGGGTCCGCGGCGCGGAATTGCGGAAGTGGTACAAGAGCCCAACACTCCAGATCTGGAAGATACCGACATGGAGTCAGACGGACTTACGGTAGCCGCAACCTGCTGGAACTGCAAGCAAACCGGACATCGGTTTATTGTATGTCGGGCAAAGCGTATGGTTTTCTGCTACGGATGCGGTAGGCCTGACACCTACTTCCCGGATTGCCCAGATTGCGCCACTTCAAAAAACGGACGAGCGAGTACCCGACCACCTCAGCGGTACCATCCTTGTCAATTATGACTGCGGAGGTTCCCTATCTTCTGAAAGCCTCTCCAACGACACTGTTGAAGCGACCACCGCAGTTAATGCCTGAAGTACCCCGGGAGCCACGAATTCACGTACTAAAGCCATATCATGTTCGAGTGCAGGAATACCGTGCGGCCCGAGAGCGAATCTTTGCGTCCGAAGAAGTTCCCTCCCGGTCGCGCAAAGTAAAATGGTCAACTCGTCATTGGCGGAGTTTCCGCAAGAGAGTGCGCACCTGCCGTCAAACCTTAAACTTATCCTGTGTTTTCATTTTTTCCATTTAAACGCTATTATTTTGTTTTTTCCGACAAATATATATTTCGGGAGTAAGTTGCTCCCTTCTTCAGTATCAATTAAAATAAGAAGAGAAAATAATTAACCCTGTAGAAGGGAGCAACTTACTCCCGAAACATATATTTGTCGGAAAAAACAAAATTATAGCGTTTAAATGGAAAAGATGAAAACATAGGATAGTCTGGAAGCGCTAAACATGGGAAAATACACAAAGTACTTAAACTTATGCAACATCTCGGAGGTTCCCGAAAACAATACCAGACCTTACACCCCAATCAAAGTGTTGGGCGAAATCGATATTCCACTGATTAACACGGGTGCAAGTATCAGCTGCCTTGCCTCGAGCCTCGGCTCAACAACCAGTTATCTGAGCCGATGACGCAAACAGAACTGATGCAGGTGTTGAAGCGAAATTTGAGGCCGGAACTTCGCCGTCATGTCGCGAACTCAGACCCTCAGGATATGTAGAGGAATGCTCCCGAGAACGGCCATATCTGTTAGCGAGAACGGGTCCGCGGCGCGGAATTGCGGAAGTGGTACAAGAGCCCAACACTCCAGATCTGGAAGATACCGACATGGAGTCAGACGGACTTACGGTAGCCGCAACCTGCTGGAACTGCAAGCAAACCGGACATCGGTTTATTGTATGTCGGGCAAAGCGTATGGTTTTCTGCTACGGATGCGGTAGGCCTGACACCTACTTCCCGGATTGCCCAGATTGCGCCACTTCAAAAAACGGACGAGCGAGTACCCGACCACCTCAGCGGTACCATCCTTGTCAATTATGACTGCGGAGGTTCCCTATCTTCTGAAAGCCTCTCCAACGACACTGTTGAAGCGACCACCGCAGTTAATGCCTGAAGTACCCCGGGAGCCACGAATTCACGTACTAAAGCCATATCATGTTCGAGTGCAGGAATACCGTGCGGCCCGAGAGCGAATCTTTGCGTCCGAAGAAGTTCCCTCCCGGTCGCGCAAAGTAAAATGGTCAACTCGTCATTGGCGGAGTTTCCGCAAGAGAGTGCGCACCTGCCGTCAAACCTTAAACTTATCCTGTGTTTTCATTTTTTCCATTTAAACGCTATTATTTTGTTTTTTCCGACAAATATATATTTCGGGAGTAAGTTGCTCCCTTCTTCAGTATCAATTAAAATAAGAAGAGAAAATAATTAACCCTGTAGAAGGGAGCAACTTACTCCCGAAACATATATTTGTCGGAAAAAACAAAATTATAGCGTTTAAATGGAAAAGATGAAAACATAGGATAGTCTGGAAGCGCTAAACATGGGAAAATACACAAAGTACTTAAACTTATGCAACATCTCGGAGGTTCCCGAAAACAATACCAGACCTTACACCCCAATCAAAGTGTTGGGCGAAATCGATATTCCACTGATTAACACGGGTGCAAGTATCAGCTGCCTTGCCTCGAGCCTCGGCTCAAAGGTACTCCATCAACATCCTACTGTGAGAAAACCCTGGCGCTCTGAAATCAGCACCGCTGATGGCACCAAGCAATCTATCCAGGGTAGATTGACCACACCCTTGACGTTCCGAGGTCAAACTAAGGATATTACCTTCTTCATTATGCCTTCTCTGACTCAGAACGTGTACCTTGGCGTCGATTTCGTCCTTCAATTTGGTTTGGGTCCAGACTTATTCACCGACTTACTCTTAAACACTAGATATATCAACGAACTCGCTTCTACACCCGACAGGCATGAATTAACGCCTAACCAACGACAACGTCTGGAAGCATGTATCGCTGCTTTTCTTTCTTACGCTACGCAAGGCCTTGACCGCACCACTCTAGTCTCACATGTCATCGATGTTGGCGATAGTAAGCGAATAAAACACAGACACTTTGCCATCTCACCGGCCATGGAAAAGCTAGTGTACGCAGAGTTGGACAGAATGCTAGAGTTGGGGGTTATAGAGGAGTCCCAAAGTGCCGGTAACCGGTAACCTTGGTGGTGAAGCCAGGTAAAATCCGTCTTTGTTTAGATGCCCGGAAAGTCAATGCAGTGACCGTTAAATATGCTTACCCTCTTCCGCTCATTGATGGAATTATGGGGAAACTGCCGAAAGCAAACTACATTACAATTCCACTCGATGAAGTGTCGAGGGATAAGACTGCTTTTACAGTGCCCGGACGACCATTATACCAGTTCGTCACAATACTTTTTGGCCTGTGTAACGCTCCGCAAATGATGACATGGCTGATGGACAAAATAATTCCACCTCATCTTAAACCCCAAATGTTCGTGTACCTGGATGATCTTCTACTCGTCACGGAAATGTTTGACCAGCATCTTCTACTGTTACATGAAGTAGCCCTGTATATCAGTAAGGCGGGACTCACCATCAACGTCCAGAAAAGTAAGTTTGTTATGAGCGAAGTCCGATATCTCGGACATGTCATCGGAGATGGCACCATCAAAACGGTTCCGGACAAAATTCGGGCGATTGATGAGTTTCCCTTACCGAAAACCGTTAAGCAGCTACGACGTTTCCTTGGAGTGTGCGGTTGGTACCGAAGGTTCGTTCGGAATTACGCAACAGTATCAGCGCCTCTTTCGGACATGCTCCCGAAAGGAAAGTTCATTTGGACCGAACTCAGTCGAAAAGCATTTGAAGAGCTCAAACAAGCCTTAACATCTGCTCCAGTCTTGCACAGCCTCGATTTTCAGAAACCCTTCTCCATTCATTGTGGCGCAAGTCAACATGGAGTTGGAGCCGTACTTGTGCAATTGAACGAAGAGGGTGAGGGAACTCCCATTGCTTTCATGTCCAGTAAACTGAAGTCGGCCCAAAGGAACTACACTGTATCCGAGCAACAATGTTTGGCAGCGGTGATGGCTGTAAAGAAATGCCCAGCGTACATCGAAGGCTACCAGTTTGAAATCATCACAGACCACGCTTCGCTACAATGGCTGATGAACCAAGCGGACATACAAGGACGTCTGGCCCGATGGGCTCTTAAACTGCAAGGGTTCAAGTTTTCCATCAAACACCGAAAAGGGACCGAGAACATCGTGCCCGATACTCTCTCGCGAATGTTTTCACCCGAGGGAGCAGAATTGACAGTGAATGACGACGACCCCATTGAGATAGACCTAGACAGCCCGCATTTTAAGTCAGACAGCTACAACGAGTTGAGGCAAACCATCGTAACCCAACAAACACAGTTGCCTGATTTGAAAGTGATAGACGGCTATGTGTATCGATATAATGAATACGCCACCGGTGATTCATTACAGGAAGAAGAGTCCTAGAAACTCTGGCTGCTGAAGGAAATGACTCACAACCTGATCTTTCGCGCACACAACCATCCTCTAAGTGCCCACGGTGGTTACGGTCGGACGCTTACGCGCCCTAAGAAGTACTTCTTTTAGCCTAAAATGTCATTCCAGGTCAAAGACTATTTGAGTGCCTATGAGACTTGTAAAGGAACTAAAGCCCCCAACCAGCCTCTTTCACCTCCCATGAGTCAACTCAACGTTCCGGAGCGCGTATTCCAACGTGTGTATGTAGATCTACTGGGTCCATATCCTCGTTCTTCTATGGGACACATCGGAGCTATCATTGTGTTAGACCAGCTCTCGAAAAATTCCCACTGGTGGAACGTATTCGCAAATTCACGACTCCACCCATCGTGCAATTTTTAGAGATTCGAGTATTCCACGTGTTCGGGGTACTCGGACAACGGAGTACAGTTCGGATCTCGGCAGTTTAAGGGTCTACTCGAACAGTACGGTGTCGAACACCAACTGATGCTCGTATACTCTCCGCAATCTAACGCATCATTACGTCTGAATCGCACACTGTTAGCCGCGATCCGTTCTTATGTCCATCCAACTCAGAACGATTGGGAACGCAGATTGTCCGCCATTACTTGCGCTCTGCGGTCGTCTTATCATTCCGTCACCGGTGTCTCGCCTTACTTTGCCACCTTCGGACAGCACATGATTTGCGATGGCAAATCATACAGGCTACTACGGCAATTGAAGTGTTTGGGAGATCCCGTCGTTGCGCTGGAGCCCCACGAGCGTTTGGGAGACCTCCGCCAACAAATCGAACAGAAGATAAAGGCCGCAGGACGTGCAAATGAGGCGCATTGTAACCTCAGGGCACGACCTTCCGATTTTAAAGAAGAGGATGAGGTTTTCCGTCGAAATTTCCACCAAAGGGACTCCGCTGGGCATTATCATGCCAAGCAAGACCGGCGTTTCCTGAAAAGCCGTATACAGAAGTTGTAGGACCCAATCGTTACCTCCTCACCGACCTATCGGAGAAAGAAGTCGGGGTATATCACGCAAAAGAGCTGCGCCGATAGTTAAATATACACAGTGTGTCCGTTCGCTAATCGTTTTCTTCTATCGTCCCACTCCGCGTTCCGACCCCGAAAACAATCTATTCTCCACCTGAAGATCCTTCAGCTCCTTTTTCGCAATCTTCGTCGCCCTGGGATCGCGAGAAAGAAGTAATCGAGCAGTAACATAAGCAAACTACTCGAAAACCTTCCTAACACTTATCCGAAATTTAAATTGCAGATTTGGGAAAAAATTTCATTACCTCCATTCATACTTCTTCTTTCTTCTTTGTAGCCCTACAGCCCCTTTCGGGCCTTCGCTTAGAGATAGTTAGAGTATCTCATTGTCATGATCAAATGTATCGGCACTCCACAAGGTGATATGATCATTATCACGCTTTGGCCGTGTATCCGTCGACCCAGCTGCGATACGTTCTGATTTTAAACCAGCACGTATCATAACTGAACAGGCTTATAGTCCGTCCGAAGAACCACTCGAACTAAATCTCGTGGACGCAAACGAGACTTGAACCAGAGACCTTCGGCTTACGGGCTTAGTGCTCTCACCACTAAGCCACGCGGACTACATTCATAGTTATAAATTACAAAATATTTTTTTATTATTGTTATTAAATGTAAATTTTATATAATTTTCCTTTATATTAAATTTAAACGTTTCCTTTTAATTATATTCTTTATGATATTTAACTTTTTATTATTATGGGACATCTTGTTCATTTTTCTTTACTACTGTTAATTAAAAAAAAATTCAAATCTGCTAATTAAAATTTCGGACATGAGAACACTGATTTAGTGCATCCCATCCGTTCAGTGCATTGCCGAAGGCAGTTTAACTTGGCTGAGCGAGCAGTACAATTCGATGTACAATTGCG
The DNA here is from genome assembly GCA_963969285.1 of Odontomyia ornata. NCBI lineage: Eukaryota > Metazoa > Arthropoda > Insecta > Diptera > Stratiomyidae > Odontomyia > Odontomyia ornata. Next base: position 226,078 of record CAXAJY010000023.1, on the reverse strand, counting down.
ACACAGGGAAATTATGAAAAAATTTGGACGGATCGTGGAGTCCGCTTCAAATCGCCAAGCAGCGAGGTCGGGAGGATCGCGCCGGTGTGACGCCCTGACTACGAGTGTGAATGTGATCTTAAAAGTTTCACAGCAAGTAACGTCAGTTCGCGGAGTTTACCTTTAGATTAGCGAATGGATTCGAAAAAGAATATGAATAGGTTGACGCGGTATAGCGAATGGATTCGAAAAAGAATATGAATAGGTTGACGCGATCGCAACTAGATTTTTGAAATATCACACTCAATATTGAGCGACAAAGATGTTCCGTGTTTGTATCAAACGGAAAGTTTTTAGTTCTGTCATATCCTTGTCCCCATGATTTAGAATTAACAGAATCCAAGTATGGCATTAATTTTCACAATAATAAGTTTGTGAATAGCGTTCTTTATTAAATTTCGATTTGTGCGATTCTTAGTGCTCGCCTTCGGATCCACGACATCGAGACGGGGGTCGCTATTTGATCTGGCCGGGTGATCTTGCGACAGAAAATTTGTCAAGAAATTTGCACAGAAAATTATCGATCATAGAAACTTTTGTGCGTTTCGGAACGGAGAAGGAGTTTATGGTCAGTTTTCGCGCATAGATGCATCCGCGAGCGTTGTAACGAGTGTTGGAAAGTGCAATCGTGAATTGCAAAGTCGCGACGATGTAGTGAAGTAAACGCCCCGAAAAATGTTAAATCAGACGACGGAAAGAAGAAAATTTGCAGTTTGCCGTAGCGGATTTACAAACTCCTGTCAGATGGATCAAGGGCAAACGAAATATTCGTATTTTGATATTTCGTCGGTAGAACCGTAATAGTTGTAAACTTTGTGCTAAGTACTAAAGTTCTGCATTAAATCGCTTCAAAGACGTCTGCAGTTGAAGACTATTTGAATTGGCATGTCACATGTATGACAGTGGGACGAGTGGCACGTAGGAGAAGGTTCACTTTAAGAAGCCGCATTCATGTACAGTGAAAATTCGCGAATATGATATAGAATTCTATTTTTTAAATATTCTTAACTTTTTACGTATATACGTTTAGTATCAAATTCTTTTCAGGGTTGAATTTCATTTTAGGAACAAAGTTGTTACGGGAATATGTCCACTAAACGCACACCAGATAAACGGCGTTTGCAGTCAGACGCAGGTGTACGTTATTTCTGCTACACTGAAACACCAGCTGCACAAGGGGCGGTGTCTAAACATAATGATCGCCGGGAACGAGGTTCGTCAATACCGGACGATCTTGACACGACGGCAGGAGCGAAGCAGTTCCGCCTGTTGAAGGGCAGAGCTTAACTGTACCCGTGGAGGTGACAGTCCGGCAGGATCTGATGGCCCTAATGCAGGGTTTGACCACCCGGATAGCCGCTCTGGAGAGCAAGCAGGAAAAGCCACCTCCAGCACGTCCACGAACGCCTCCGATGTGGGACTTGGACCTAAACCCTTGGGATTTTCCATTAGACGCGGAACGCGAGCCCGAACGAAATAGATCCAGCTCATCGATGAATCCCATTGCTCCGGTGTACCGGCCTAGGCTGAGCCAAGTGCAACCACCGACTCTGGCTCCAGTGGCTCCTCCGGACCAACGCGGTCCTTCACATACACCGGATCGGTTGAAGCCGACGCAGATCCCCAGCATCGTTCAGGGCTGGAATCTCCACTTTAGCGGGGAGCCGAACTCAATGTGGAAGTCTTCTTTGGTCGGGTGGAGTCCTTGATAGACCAGATGTTGGCAGGAGACCACACGGCGCTGGCCGGCTACTTACCGATGCTGCTTAGGGGAGCAGCGCTGGAAACCTACTGGCGGATACATGCTACTCCACCATCTCAACGCTGGTCACGGTTGAAGGAGGTACTCCTTATTCAGTATCCCACAGTTAACATGGACGAGAGGGTATTAAACAACATTCATGCCAGATGGCAACGTCCAGACGAGCCCTTCCATTGGTACCGAGCCGACATCTTACGGTTAAACAACCAGTTATCTGAGCCGATGACGCAAACAGAACTGATGCAGGTGTTGAAGCGAAATTTGAGGCCGGAACTTCGCCGTCATGTCGCGAACTCAGACCCTCAGGATATGTAGAGGAATGCTCCCGAGAACGGCCATATCTGTTAGCGAGAACGGGTCCGCGGCGCGGAATTGCGGAAGTGGTACAAGAGCCCAACACTCCAGATCTGGAAGATACCGACATGGAGTCAGACGGACTTACGGTAGCCGCAACCTGCTGGAACTGCAAGCAAACCGGACATCGGTTTATTGTATGTCGGGCAAAGCGTATGGTTTTCTGCTACGGATGCGGTAGGCCTGACACCTACTTCCCGGATTGCCCAGATTGCGCCACTTCAAAAAACGGACGAGCGAGTACCCGACCACCTCAGCGGTACCATCCTTGTCAATTATGACTGCGGAGGTTCCCTATCTTCTGAAAGCCTCTCCAACGACACTGTTGAAGCGACCACCGCAGTTAATGCCTGAAGTACCCCGGGAGCCACGAATTCACGTACTAAAGCCATATCATGTTCGAGTGCAGGAATACCGTGCGGCCCGAGAGCGAATCTTTGCGTCCGAAGAAGTTCCCTCCCGGTCGCGCAAAGTAAAATGGTCAACTCGTCATTGGCGGAGTTTCCGCAAGAGAGTGCGCACCTGCCGTCAAACCTTAAACTTATCCTGTGTTTTCATTTTTTCCATTTAAACGCTATTATTTTGTTTTTTCCGACAAATATATATTTCGGGAGTAAGTTGCTCCCTTCTTCAGTATCAATTAAAATAAGAAGAGAAAATAATTAACCCTGTAGAAGGGAGCAACTTACTCCCGAAACATATATTTGTCGGAAAAAACAAAATTATAGCGTTTAAATGGAAAAGATGAAAACATAGGATAGTCTGGAAGCGCTAAACATGGGAAAATACACAAAGTACTTAAACTTATGCAACATCTCGGAGGTTCCCGAAAACAATACCAGACCTTACACCCCAATCAAAGTGTTGGGCGAAATCGATATTCCACTGATTAACACGGGTGCAAGTATCAGCTGCCTTGCCTCGAGCCTCGGCTCAAAGGTACTCCATCAACATCCTACTGTGAGAAAACCCTGGCGCTCTGAAATCAGCACCGCTGATGGCACCAAGCAATCTATCCAGGGTAGATTGACCACACCCTTGACGTTCCGAGGTCAAACTAAGGATATTACCTTCTTCATTATGCCTTCTCTGACTCAGAACGTGTACCTTGGCGTCGATTTCGTCCTTCAATTTGGTTTGGGTCCAGACTTATTCACCGACTTACTCTTAAACACTAGATATATCAACGAACTCGCTTCTACACCCGACAGGCATGAATTAACGCCTAACCAACGACAACGTCTGGAAGCATGTATCGCTGCTTTTCTTTCTTACGCTACGCAAGGCCTTGACCGCACCACTCTAGTCTCACATGTCATCGATGTTGGCGATAGTAAGCGAATAAAACACAGACACTTTGCCATCTCACCGGCCATGGAAAAGCTAGTGTACGCAGAGTTGGACAGAATGCTAGAGTTGGGGGTTATAGAGGAGTCCCAAAGTGCCGGTAACCGGTAACCTTGGTGGTGAAGCCAGGTAAAATCCGTCTTTGTTTAGATGCCCGGAAAGTCAATGCAGTGACCGTTAAATATGCTTACCCTCTTCCGCTCATTGATGGAATTATGGGGAAACTGCCGAAAGCAAACTACATTACAATTCCACTCGATGAAGTGTCGAGGGATAAGACTGCTTTTACAGTGCCCGGACGACCATTATACCAGTTCGTCACAATACTTTTTGGCCTGTGTAACGCTCCGCAAATGATGACATGGCTGATGGACAAAATAATTCCACCTCATCTTAAACCCCAAATGTTCGTGTACCTGGATGATCTTCTACTCGTCACGGAAATGTTTGACCAGCATCTTCTACTGTTACATGAAGTAGCCCTGTATATCAGTAAGGCGGGACTCACCATCAACGTCCAGAAAAGTAAGTTTGTTATGAGCGAAGTCCGATATCTCGGACATGTCATCGGAGATGGCACCATCAAAACGGTTCCGGACAAAATTCGGGCGATTGATGAGTTTCCCTTACCGAAAACCGTTAAGCAGCTACGACGTTTCCTTGGAGTGTGCGGTTGGTACCGAAGGTTCGTTCGGAATTACGCAACAGTATCAGCGCCTCTTTCGGACATGCTCCCGAAAGGAAAGTTCATTTGGACCGAACTCAGTCGAAAAGCATTTGAAGAGCTCAAACAAGCCTTAACATCTGCTCCAGTCTTGCACAGCCTCGATTTTCAGAAACCCTTCTCCATTCATTGTGGCGCAAGTCAACATGGAGTTGGAGCCGTACTTGTGCAATTGAACGAAGAGGGTGAGGGAACTCCCATTGCTTTCATGTCCAGTAAACTGAAGTCGGCCCAAAGGAACTACACTGTATCCGAGCAACAATGTTTGGCAGCGGTGATGGCTGTAAAGAAATGCCCAGCGTACATCGAAGGCTACCAGTTTGAAATCATCACAGACCACGCTTCGCTACAATGGCTGATGAACCAAGCGGACATACAAGGACGTCTGGCCCGATGGGCTCTTAAACTGCAAGGGTTCAAGTTTTCCATCAAACACCGAAAAGGGACCGAGAACATCGTGCCCGATACTCTCTCGCGAATGTTTTCACCCGAGGGAGCAGAATTGACAGTGAATGACGACGACCCCATTGAGATAGACCTAGACAGCCCGCATTTTAAGTCAGACAGCTACAACGAGTTGAGGCAAACCATCGTAACCCAACAAACACAGTTGCCTGATTTGAAAGTGATAGACGGCTATGTGTATCGATATAATGAATACGCCACCGGTGATTCATTACAGGAAGAAGAGTCCTAGAAACTCTGGCTGCTGAAGGAAATGACTCACAACCTGATCTTTCGCGCACACAACCATCCTCTAAGTGCCCACGGTGGTTACGGTCGGACGCTTACGCGCCCTAAGAAGTACTTCTTTTAGCCTAAAATGTCATTCCAGGTCAAAGACTATTTGAGTGCCTATGAGACTTGTAAAGGAACTAAAGCCCCCAACCAGCCTCTTTCACCTCCCATGAGTCAACTCAACGTTCCGGAGCGCGTATTCCAACGTGTGTATGTAGATCTACTGGGTCCATATCCTCGTTCTTCTATGGGACACATCGGAGCTATCATTGTGTTAGACCAGCTCTCGAAATTCCCACTGGTGGAACGTATTCGCAAATTCACGACTCCACCCATCGTGCAATTTTTAGAGATTCGAGTATTCCACGTGTTCGGGGTACTCGGACAACGGAGTACAGTTCGGATCTCGGCAGTTTAAGGGTCTACTCGAACAGTACGGTGTCGAACACCAACTGATGCTCGTATACTCTCCGCAATCTAACGCATCATTACGTCTGAATCGCACACTGTTAGCCGCGATCCGTTCTTATGTCCATCCAACTCAGAACGATTGGGAACGCAGATTGTCCGCCATTACTTGCGCTCTGCGGTCGTCTTATCATTCCGTCACCGGTGTCTCGCCTTACTTTGCCACCTTCGGACAGCACATGATTTGCGATGGCAAATCATACAGGCTACTACGGCAATTGAAGTGTTTGGGAGATCCCGTCGTTGCGCTGGAGCCCCACGAGCGTTTGGGAGACCTCCGCCAACAAATCGAACAGAAGATAAAGGCCGCAGGACGTGCAAATGAGGCGCATTGCAACCTCAGGGCACGACCTTCCGATTTTAAAGAAGAGGATGAGGTTTTCCGTCGAAATTTCCACCAAAGGGACTCCGCTGGGCATTATCATGCCAAGCAAGACCGGCGTTTCCTGAAAAGCCGTATACAGAAGTTGTAGGACCCAATCGTTACCTCCTCACCGACCTATCGGAGAAAGAAGTCGGGGTATATCACGCAAAAGAGCTGCGTCGATAGTTAAATATACACAGTGTGTCCGTTCGCTAATCGTTTTCTTCTATCGTCCCACTCCGCGTTCCGACCCCGAAAACAATCTATTCTCCACCTGAAGATCCTTCAGCTCCTTTTTCGCAATCTTCGTCGCCCTGGGATCGCGAGAAAGAAGTAATCGAGCAGTAACATAAGCAAACTACTCGAAAACCTTCCTAACACTTATCCGAAATTTAAATTGCAGATTTGGGAAAAAATTTCATTACCTCCATTCATACTTCTTCTTTCTTCTTTGTAGCCCTACAGCCCCTTTCGGGCCTTCGCTTAGAGATAGTTAGAGTATCTCATTGTCATGATCAAATGTATCGGCACTCCACAAGGTGATATGATCATTATCACGCTTTGGCCGTGTATCCGTCGACCCAGCTGCGATACGTTCTGATTTTAAACCAGCACGTATCATAACTGAACAGGCTTATAGTCCGTCCGAAGAACCACTCGAACTAAATCTCGTGGACGCAAACGAGACTTGAACCAGAGACCTTCGGCTTACGGGCTTAGTGCTCTCACCACTAAGCCACGCGGACTACATTCATAGTTATAAATTACAAAATATTTTTTTATTATTGTTATTAAATGTAAATTTTATATAATTTTCCTTTATATTAAATTTAAACGTTTCCTTTTAATTATATTCTTTATGATATTTAACTTTTTATTATTATGGGACATCTTGTTCATTTTTCTTTACTACTGTTAATTAAAAAAAAATTCAAATCTGCTAATTAAAATTTCGGACATGAGAACACTGATTTAGTGCATCCCATCCGTTCAGTGCATTGCCGAAGGCAGTTTAACTTGGCTGAGCGAGCAGTACAATTCGATGTACAATTGCGACACAGGGAAATTATGAAAAAATTTGGACGGATCGTGGAGTCCGCTTCAAATCGCCAAGCAGCGAGGTCGGGAGGATCGCGCCGGTGTGACGCCCTGACTACGAGTGTGAATGTGATCTTAAAAGTTTCACAGCAAGTAACGTCAGTTCGCGGAGTTTACCTTTAGATTAGCGAATGGATTCGAAAAAGAATATGAATAGGTTGACGCGGTATAGCGAATGGATTCGAAAAAGAATATGAATAGGTTGACGCGATCGCAACTAGATTTTTGAAATATCACACTCAATATTGAGCGACAAAGATGTTCCGTGTTTGTATCAAACGGAAAGTTTTTAGTTCTGTCATATCCTTGTCCCCATGATTTAGAATTAACAGAATCCAAGTATGGCATTAATTTTCACAATAATAAGTTTGTGAATAGCGTTCTTTATTAAATTTCGATTTGTGCGATTCTTAGTGCTCGCCTTCGGATCCACGACATCGAGACGGGGGTCGCTATTTGATCTGGCCGGGTGATCTTGCGACAGAAAATTTGTCAAGAAATTTGCACAGAAAATTATCGATCATAGAAACTTTTGTGCGTTTCGGAACGGAGAAGGAGTTTATGGTCAGTTTTCGCGCATAGATGCATCCGCGAGCGTTGTAACGAGTGTTGGAAAGTGCAATCGTGAATTGCAAAGTCGCGACGATGTAGTGAAGTAAACGCCCCGAAAAATGTTAAATCAGACGACGGAAAGAAGAAAATTTGCAGTTTGCCGTAGCGGATTTACAAACTCCTGTCAGATGGATCAAGGGCAAACGAAATATTCGTATTTTGATATTTCGTCGGTAGAACCGTAATAGTTGTAAACTTTGTGCTAAGTACTAAAGTTCTGCATTAAATCGCTTCAAAGACGTCTGCAGTTGAAGACTATTTGAATTGGCATGTCACATGTATGACAGTGGGACGAGTGGCACGTAGGAGAAGGTTCACTTTAAGAAGCCGCATTCATGTACAGTGAAAATTCGCGAATATGATATAGAAATAGGAGCACAGGAAGAAGAATGTCGGGATTAAAACAATAAATGTCGGAACTACAATGCATGGTTGGATCGGGTTTGTCCCTTTTTCGTTCTAGAGATGATCTCACCAAAACTCTCAATACAACACGTTCCTAAGTGGTGGATATTGAGTTAAAATTGTATGACATGTTAATTCCACTCCTTGGAGTCCTTATTATCGCCGTCGATGGTATTATCGTTGCTTCTAGTGGATTAGTTTTGTATCGAGTTTAATATAAATTATATAACTAATTAGAAAATTAATATATTTGTAGTTACAACTTATAAAAATTGATTATATTTAATCGCACGGTACGAAGTTGTTGGATTTCTCTACCATGCATCACCACATCATCAGCGGGCGCCCGGCGAGGATGTAGGTGAGGACACCGTTTGTTTTGACTTTTTTGTTTAAATATTTTACTAAATATTTATATGTATTATTATAGCCTCTTCAAAAACAACAAACAAAAATAAAAATGTTGATAGATAAAAGATATAAATATCTAATTACAAAAGAATTGTAAGTGTTCTCTGCTTATTGAACTAGTTCTCAACTACATGTGCCGGATAAGATTGAGCAATAAATTGAATTCATGGGGAAAAATGACAACTCGTCACTTATTTATACATACAAAGATAAGACTGAATCGAATTATTATTGTTCAAATATTATAATTTAAAGATTATAATAAGAAATAATCGTTAAAGTAAAAAACTTCTAAATGCATATATATGTTATACCGTCAAGGATAAAAAAGCTGTTTCAAAATATTTCAATTTTTCTTATGCCCCTGAAACTGATAGGACCCGCAACGATGGCAGGCTCCTCCTCTAAAATTTTTTACAAAGACCTAAGTTCGCGACCTGTCTGTCCATCTGCCCGTGCGTCACAGCTAGTTTCCTCAGAAACTATAGAAGCTAGAATGCTCAAACTTTGTGAAAAGGTCAGAAGTGATGGTCTCTCAAAAGTTAAGACCTTACCAAAAATTTAAAATTTTTTAAAGGAGGTCCCCCCTAATATCGAATTAGCCCTTAAACATTTTTTTTAATCAAAGGTAGTCGTGTGGGGTATCAAATGTAAGGTTTTAATTAGAACTTTCAGAATCTGTCCAGTGGAAGGCAAAATGCACCAAAAATTTGGATCCCCCCTCGCGATTGGACAACTTTGAGCCGACAAACCTGAAAATTATCAAGAATATGGGCCTTTATAAGTACAAAGGCAACAAACACCTCAGAAATCGAAATTCACTCAACTTTGTTAATAATAGTATGATTTGCAGATTTTACATATTCGCCCATAAAATCAAAACGGTACCTTTGAACTTCTTGAAATTTTGCAATTATATAGACTAATATAAGATATTAACGTTCACGAAATTTGATTGAGATCGAATGATAATCAACTGAGTTATAGCCATGTCAAAAAGTTTGTATTAGATGAAGATTTGTTTAAATTGTTTCTGGGTTTAAACACCGATATACTCCCTATTGAGCTAAATTTAACTTTGTCTGTGTATCTTACCCATTTGGGGTAATTTTTACTGGTGGCTAGAGCACATAGCACATTTGCAAGTTTCCTGGCAATCAATTTTTGTGCCATTAGCACATTTGTTCTCTTTTTACCTGCAATTTGGAGTAGTGTCACCCAATCGCAAGCATTTAGTGCACTGTCTCGGTTTGTAGAGGAAGTGTTGAACTTAGATCGGTCCCCAGGCGAACCATATGACATCGGGTGATAGAATACCCGCAAAAGTTAATTTTAAGAAGTTTGTGTGTTGCAGTCTCTCGGGATTCTCAGGGGCTCTGCTAGAGGTATTGATATTGAGGGGGGGGGGGGGCTTCTTTTAATATTTCTTCCTCTGTTCTGTAAATAAAATAATTGGGAATCAACATGTTTCACTTAACTAATGAAGTTCGGATTCTTTGTCGCTTTGTTGGGTTTATATCTTCCAATCGACATCTAGAATGTTACGAATTTGGAGAAACTTCTTTAGTTGGCAGGATTTTAAAATAGCACCTTCAAGATTTAGGAGAGGAATGTAATAATATGTTGTATTATCAACAGCTTTCTTATACTAATTATACTATCCTGCCAAAATTCCTTTAGTAAAGTTACATCATTATTCGAATCAGATTAGAATATCAAAGATAATACAAACGAATGTTTATGTTATGCGGTGAAAGTTTATTTAATTTTGTTCGGCATTAGTAATATTCACAATACATTGGATTTAAATCTCCAGAAAAAAATTCTTAATAATCAATCAATGGAACAGATTTCAAGTTAAAGATAACACTGGCGCATGTTTATGTTTCATGCGTTGCCTTAATAAATGACACCGCCTAATGCTTAGGCTATAAGCGCCGATACCAAAATATAATTCCGGGGATTATTCATTTTATTTTGTTCAATGTTAACCCTACTCACGACATCCAAAGGAAATACGGTTAAATGTTTATTCATGGTCGCAATAAAATTAATTATACAAAAACAAAAAAAAATCAGACACTGAAAAGGATATATATATATATATATATATATATATATATATATATATATATGTGTGTGTGTGTGTGTGTGTGTGTGTGTGTGTGTGTGTGTGTACATGTATATATATATATATATATATATATATATATATATATATATGTATATATATATATATATATATATATATATGTGTGTGTGTGTGTGTGTGTGTGTGTGTGTGTGTGTGTGTGTGTGTGTGTGTATACATTTTGTATATATACATTACATACATATATATATATATATATATATATATATATATATATATATATATATATATATATATATATATATATATATATATATATATAGGGTTATACATTCTACGCTTGGGAAAGTAAAGCTAAAGAAAACACATAAAATATTCAGATGGAAACGAAATTTTTTATTCAATATAAAGACGCCATTATACGTGAAACACAACATCATTCAAACTTCCTCCATGGGACCTCTTACAGGCCTCTATCCTTTTGAGGTAATTTTCAATGACTTTTCGACCCATTTCCGGCAATATCTCGGCCATAACTTCACGAATATTGGTTTTCAATTGCTCAAGATTTTGAGGATTGTTCGCGTAAACACGATCTTTCGCATAGCCCCATAAAAAGAAATCGAATTGTTGGCAGATCCCGGTTTCAACCGGCCATCCCACATCTATGGCAACTTACTGGACAATGGGTTCGTTCATGGTCAGCCTTACGCACAAAACACAAAATTCGGATGGGTTCTCTTCGGATCGACTGCAAACCGATAAGAGCTCTCTATCTTTCGTAGCATCCGCAGAACTGGATAAAACTCTCAGGGGTTTTTGGGAGATTCAAGAACCGTCAACCACAATACAGCCAGCACCAGAGGATGCTCAAGTTGAAAGACATTTCTCTGAAAATACGAGTAGAAACATAGATGGAACATACACAGTTATGCTGCCATTTAAATCAAATATTAATTACAGAGAAGAACTGAAGGAATCTGTTCGCATTGCACATATTAGATTCCGACAGCTAGAGCAAAACCTTTCAAGTCATCCCGAGCGAAAAAAGGAATATCATGCGTTCATGAAAGAATATTTAAACCTTGGTCATATGGAAAAAGTGCCAGATGATTTAGTCCAGAATACAGATTGTTACTACCTTCCACACCATAAAGTCATCAAGGAGACTAGCTCCACGACAATGCAACGTGTGGTATTTAATGCATCGCAGAGGTCAATAGGTAGAAAATCCTTGAATGATCTGTTACATGTTGGTCCTACATTACAAACTAATCTCCTTCATCTGATACTGAGATGGCGAAACTACCAGTACGTTGTTGCTGCCGACATAAAAAAATGTATAGGCTAATACGAATTCATGACAGCGATCGTGACTACCAGCGCATATTGTGGAGGTTCTCTACTAAAGATAGATTGAACACAGTGACATACGGTACAGTATGGCTACTAAAATTAGGATGGGATGACGAGGCTCCTCCAACCGCAGCAAAAGATTGGAACGACACCCGCAAGCAATTACTAGTTCTCGAAAAACTTCGCATTCCTAGATGGAACAACCGCACAAATAACGCAACCATCGAACTACATGGTTTCAATTTACGTACGATTTTGGATGCAAACGGGTGCATATCTACTAGCTTGCTTAGCGCAAAATCCAGAGTTGCTTCATTGAAAACGATATCAATACCGAGGCTTGAGCTCAGCAGTGCTGTTCTCCTGTTAGAAACAATGAAACAGGTAAAACAAGCATGCAAGTGAACGAATATTAAAACATACTTTTGGACCGACTCAAAAGTTGTCTTGGCCTGGATTCAAAAACGTGCGGCAACTTGGAAGGTGTTTGTGGCGAATCGTGTGAGCCTGTTACATGAGGAGTCAGTGCCTAATGATTGGCATCACGTTTCTACAAATGAAAATTCAGCTGATCTGGCTTCAAGGGGAATCCGCCCGGAACAACTGCTTCACTCATCTCTATGAGGGCCAGTTTGGCTTACGAATCCAGTAATTCATATAACGAACAACTCAACGCTGACAGCCATTGAACAGGAAATTGTTGCGGATGAAACACGTTCAGTTGCAATAATTGCAACTGAACCCACTCCGGAGCCAGAAATATTCGGGAGATACTTGTCACTTCCAAATCTTCTTAAAGTGATGGCTTACATACGTCGATTCACTTATAATGCTTCCCATTCAAACCACAAACGGACAGGTTCTTTAACTTTCGAAGAGCTACAAGAAGCGAAAATTAAGTGCATACACTTATCCCAACAAAACGCCTTCACACAAGAATTATACATTACGCCATAAGAACGAAGTATCCAACAGCAGTAGCATTAAGACCCTTAATCCCTGGATTGACGCCCATGGAATCCTCAGGGTTGGAGGAAGATTGCAACATGCACCAATCAGTGAGGACGCCAAACATCCGGCTCTAATTTCTCGCGACTCATTTGCAAAATTGATTGTGAAACAGCATCACTTGACAACCTTACACGGAGGAATGCAACTAGTTCTGGCAGTCAACAATACTAGATTGTTAATGCACAATCTTTCGTTAAGCGCATACTGAGGGATTCCGTCACTTGCTTTAAATCCATGCCACGTCCAGGAAATCAGTTAATGGGACAACTTCCTCCACCCAGGTTTCAAATGGAGTAACCTTTTGCACAGACAGGACTAGACTACGCTGGGCCAATAACCATTAAATGGTTGTTTTACCTCCACATTGGCGTGGAGGTAAAACAACGAAAGCGTACGTCGCCGTCTTCGTCTGCTTGGCAACTAAAGCTTTCCACCTGGAAGCCGTTAGTGAACTATCGACACCGGCCTGCATCGCGGCAATCCGAAGATTTATTGCCCGAAGAGGCAAATGTCACACCATATACAGCGACTGCGGGACAAATTTCCTAGGTAGCGAAAGGCAGTTGAGGGAGGCATTCAAGGAAGCCACGAAGCACTGTGAGGAACTTCTTGTTAACGAGGAAATCCACTGGAAATTCATTCCTCCCGGCAGCCCGCACTTTGGTGGGCTCTGATGAAACGACACTTGATAAGGGCAGTTAGTCAACAGTTACTAACGACTGAAGAGCTATACACCCTCTTAGCACAAATAGAAGCCTGTCTAAGCTCGAGGCTTTTATGTGAGGTAAGCAGTGACCCCAACGACCATACATTGATTACTCCTGGGCACTTTTTGACGGGATGTAATTTGTTTGAAATACCATCCATCCCATCAAATAAATCCATCAGCTCTAAATAGGAATCAGTTCAACGAATTAAGCAACATTTCTGGAATCGGTGGAAGCTCGAATATCTCAGCACGGCCAAAATGGATGACGACACAACCCAATCTCCAGATTGGAGATCTCGTCCTCGTAAAACTTTTTCTCCACACATTGGCCACTCGCAAGAGTAACGGACGTGCATCCTGGATCAGACGGTATTGTTCGCGTTGTGTCCGTCAAACTTCACGGTAGAGTCACTAGATGTCCTATCATCAAGATTTGCCGTCTACCGTTTGCCAACACAAATCCAGAGCCTTCAACAAACCAACATATGTAGCTACCTCAAACAACTACGCTTATAACAACTACAGAAGTGAATAAAAAGAAACGACCCAAAATTGCACCAATTGGTAATACATGGTCAGAGTATTTATCAGACTACGCAAAGAAATCTAAAGGTGAATCTGTAAACCCAACTCTGAAAAAATTACAGCCCACAAGATTAGCCTCCCTACTAGTAGTCTGTTGTGTCTTCCCACAAATGAATTGCAGCGTTAATATCACACAACTTACACCTGGATTTTACATCGAGCACCTCGGAACAGCACAAATACACCGAGGATCGTTGAAGATGCAGCTGATACTACCCTGTACCAATCTTCAATATGATCAAGCTAACATAGAAGCGGTCGTAACAAAATCTCGTGGACTTTGCCAATCCAGCTCCAGCTTTTCAAGTGAAATCGGATGCTCTAAGCTAATCCACCACTTGAAAGAGTTTAAGGAAGAAATTGTCCATAAAATGTCTACCCTAAAACTGTTGCATAGCAGACTGGGGTGTGCTGGGAACTCTTTTAACTGCTGTCTTCGGTGTGAACGACGAAGTCTACAAGGACATCAACGGCTTGTCTGAAAATCAAAAGAAAATCATACGTTCCATGAACAGTCAGGACAAGCTCATGCTCAGGGCAGTGAAAACCCTCAACAGTACCTCAGGCAGAATCGGTACCCAGCTAAACCGATTTCAAGTTCAGCTGCAAAGAGGTATCGAACGAATCAATGAACTGAGCCACTGGTACAAAACCATAGATCATAATAAAATCAGCATACACCTCTTGGCTACATACCAGCTGGCAGAAAACTATCTGCAAGAAGTTCACCAAAAGTATTTTAGTTTACTATCAACCCTTGCTTCACCAACGAGCATCTGAGAATGCATCAGAGCAACCGATGGTCTTCAGGACATCAATCAAACACAAACGCTGCTTCCAGATTATATACAGATCTTATATCAGGCAATCGAAAGAATGATAGCAGTATCAACTTATTGGCATTCCTTCCCACTATCGATAAGCGCCCGTATTACTTAATAAAACGCACCTCAGTTGCAGAAAACATTGGGAACAACACATTCCAAGCATTTGATATAGCATCAGCAAGTTTGGGTGTGAATTACGCCTTGCAACAATATTTTGAAGCTTCTACTGACGACCTCTCTAGGATCGCAGCCGATCAATAGTTAGTGGATGCCAGTATACTCTTTGATGTCAATTTGAAACCAGATTGCTTTATTAATGAGATGCATAAGGTATTTGGCAGAGATCCATTTGCCGTACATACTTTCAAACTAAAGAGTATAGTCTGGAAACAACTGCACGATACTAATACCTGAGAATGTTTACAATGTCATCAGCAACCCTAGCAGAGACTATTCGTCAAGCTGATCGCAAAAACGTGATCCTCAATTATACTGGAGTAATACGACTTTCCCAGGATTGCAACCTTAGAGTCAGAAATTCACTGTTCACTGCCTCTTGGAAAGCCGCAACGAAGAACCTTTTCGCCTACCTGCTTCCACACCCACCTGTTCTCAATCAGACAATAAACCAACAAAATAATCCTAATCTTTCAGCACCAAAGATCATTACATCCGAGGAATCCTTTGGAACGTACATTCAACAAGAAAACGAGATCATCGAGGACTACCAGACTACTTCTTGGTCGACCATTGGTCAACACGGAGCAAACATCAGCCTTTCTGTCATAATCACCCTGATTATCACATCAATATGCGTTCTCTTGCTTCGGTATCGTCGCAAAAAAGTCCAAATAATAGCGAAACCGCAACGGACAACATGGTACGAAACGTCGACAAACCTTAATCACTAAGAACCTCGGACGGTTCATGACGGGCAGTAATGTCTAAGATACATCCAGTACATTGCTCTCATCACCTTTAATTCTATTGAAAACAATTTGTCTGCTCAACACACCTGCATCGGTATATTGGAAAATTCCTAAATTTCGCACGAGTACGCGTGTCAGCAATTCCATCAGCAACAAATGATGAATTCTGCACGAGTACGCGTGTCAGCATATTCACCAGCGACAAATGCATCAACTCCCCACGAACTGCAACCATCAACAAATTTTCCTATTGGAATCAACCATCGAGACAATTAATTTCTTGCACATTTCAAGTCAGCAAAATACTTAGACTTAATTAAAATGTAAGGAAATAAACTGTGTATAAATATGTAAATAGTAGTATAATATGTATACAGGGTCTGAATAATAAGTAACCGGACTGACCTCAGGAACCAGAAAATGCGCTGATGCAAATGTTGATGCTGATGTAGCAAAAGCAGCGACAAAAGTCATCTAATTTAACTGCGAAGCTAGACCAGAAGCTCGACCAACAAGCATTCGAAATCAAGGCAGACATCACACAGAAGCAGGAGGAGCAATGAACGAAGCTAAATGAACAATCAGCCAAGCTAAATGAACAATCATCAAAGCTAGACCAGAAGCTGGACCAACAAGCATTCGAAATCATGGCAGGCATCACACAGAAGCTGGAGAAACAGTCAACTGATTTGAAGGCAGATTTGCAAAAACAATCAACCGAAATAAAAGCGGAGCTCGGTAGTCTGACCAACCAAATTAAATGTGTCGAGGAAAAGGTTTACCAGATCGAGGAGAAGGTCAGCCAGGTTGAGGAGAGAATCAACCATGAGATGGAAAAAATGAAAAAAGAATTCGAAGCAGCGAACAAATTTTCCTATTGGAATCAACCATCGAGACAATTAATTTCTTGCACATTTCAAGTCAGCAAAATACTTAGACTTAATTAAAATGTAAGGAAATAAACTGTGTATAAATATGTAAACAGTAGTATAATATGTATACAGGGTCTGAATAATAAGTAACCGGACTGACCTCAGGAAATTTTTTATTGACAAAATATGTACAATTTTTCTTTAGAAATCTTCAAAGTAGTCCCCATTGGAGTCGATAACACGCTGATACCGGATTTTCTAATCCCCGAACGCTCCCTGGAAGTCGGCAACCTGGATGCTGTCTAGAGCCCTCGTCATAGCACGTTGAACGTTTTCCAGAGTCCCGAACCGCGTCCCCTTAAGGTGTCTCTTGATCTTGGGGAACAGAAAGAAGTCCGCTGGTGCCATATCCGGGCAGTAGGGAGGCTGTGGCAACGTTGCCCTAGACTGTTTGGCCAACTGCTCGGTGACGAGCAGGCAGGTGTGCGACGGAGCATTGTGATGGAGGATCCACGAATCGGCAATCTCCGGACGGACTCGGCGAACCCGGGCGGTTAGTCGACGGAGCACCTCTCTGTAGTACTGGCCGTTTACAGTTTGGCCGGGTGGCACAAACTCTTTGTGAACAATGCCTTTCACGTCAAAGAAAGCAATGAGCATCGACTTCACCTTCGATTTGCTCATGCGCGCTTTTTTCGGTCGTGGTGACGCCGGTGTGTGCCACTCGCGTTTCCTCGGTTTCCCTACTGATCTCCGGCCTTCAGTTCTCCCAACGAATACCTTCATGGGTATCCATTGTTCGTCTATACGATTCATGTGTCCAACCCATTGCAGCTTCCGCAGTCTTACAATCCTTGAGACCTCCGGTTCGTCAAAAATTTCATACAGCTCATGGTTGTATCGAATTCGCCATTGGTCCCCGTCTAGTTTCGCTCCGATTATTCGCCTCAGGACCCGTCGCTCAAAGGCATTCAATATATTTGCGGATGCTTGGGTTAGGGTCTATGTTTCACACTCATAGCATAACACAGGTCTTATCACAGATTTTTATACTTGGAGCTTTGTTTTCCTGTGTATGCAGCTGGTCTTCAAGATCGTCAATACTGAATAGAATATTTTATTTACGAGCTGTATTCTTCGGCGTATTACGTCTCTTTCATTGCCCGTTTTCGTTATTTTGGCGCCTAAATACACAAATTCGCTAACATTCTCGATACTGTATTCGCTATGTGTGATATTTTGAGTATTTGAGGTATTTTTCCTCGACTGCGTCATGAACTTTGTTTTATTTTCGTTGATTTCGAGCCCTACTAGTTTTGCTTCGCTGTCGAGTTTCAGGAAGAGTTCTTTGACAGTTGTTAATGACCGTGACAGAATGTTGATGTCGTCCGCATAGGCCACTACTTGGCTCGACTTGTATAGTAATGTACCTCGCGTATCGACAAGCAGCTTGCGTATGACGTACTCCAGAGCCAAATTGAATATATATATATATATATATATATATATATATATATATATATATATATATATATATATACATATATATATATAAATATATATATATATATATATATACATATATATATATATATATATACCTAATCTAGCCATAAATATTGTTACAAGGTTTGGCAACCCTGCAGAAAGGAACTGTAATATTGCATTTCTTAAAAATCGAGCTTATCGCTAGAGTACGCTTGCGCTTGATGCATTTGTCATCATTTGAGTTTAATTTTTAGTGTAGTGAACATGGATTGGGGCGCCAAAGAAAATAGAATTGCTGTGATTGCACTTCATAAAGTAGGAATGCAACCAAGTGATATTTTTAAGACTCTGCATACCCTTGGTATAAGCCGAATGTTTGTATATCGGGCTATTGAAAGATTTAATGATATGTCTGGAGTAAGTGATCGTCAAAGAAGTGGCCGTCCGCGAACTACTCGAACACCTCAAGCGGTTAAAGCCGTGCGCGAGAGAATTCGCCGTAATCCGCTCCGGAAACAAAAAATTTTCTCGCGTGAGATGAAAATACCCCAAAGAACAATTTCACGTATCATCAAAAGTGACTTACGGTTGGGTGCTTATCGTAGATCTACCGGGCATTTACTAACAGATTCGTTAAAGAAAAAAGAGTGGAAAAATCAAAACGATTACTTTGCCGGTACGCAAACCAAGAACACCGCAAAATTTTGTTTACGGACGAAAAAGTTTTTACTGTCGAAGAAACATTTAATAAACAAAACGATAGGGTTTATGCTCGCAGTGCCAGAGAAGCTTCTCAAGTTGCCCAAAAGGTTCAAAGAGGTCATCATCCAGCCTCAGTAATGGTTTGGTGGGGTGTTAGCTACAACGGGGTGACAAAGTTGCATTTTTGTGAGAAGGGCGTCAAAACGTCTGCCAAAGTTTATCAAGAAAGTGTCCTTGAAAGTGTAGTGAAACCTCTCTACACGTCATTATTCAAAAATTAACCTTGGAGTTTCTAGCAAGATTCTGCACCAGGTCATAAGGCGAAGTCAACCCAAAAATGGCTTGAAGAAAATGTTCCAGATTTTATTAAAGCTGAAGATTGGCCTTCGTCTAGCCCAGACCTGAATCCGCTGGATTACAAATTATGGTCTGTCTTAGAGAAAATGACATGCTCTAAAAGACATTCTAATATCGAATCCTTAAAGAAGTCTCTTACACATGCAGTCGCCAACTTTCCGATTGAAGTCGTGCGTGCTTCCATAGATGAGTGGCCAGCTCGATTAAAGGCTTGTGTAAAGGCAAAAGGCAATCACTTCGAATAACTTGTTGCAATTTCCGTAGTTGACAATGCATTTGATAAATAAACAATGATTTCTTAACATATAACACCTCTTTTATTAAACAGTGCTTCAAAAAGTTTGTAACAGTATTTATGGCTAGACTATGTATATATATACATATATATATATATATATATATATATATATATATATATATATATATATATATATATATATATATATATATATATGTATATATGTATATATAGTATATATAGTATATATATGTATATATAGTATATATAGTATATATATATATATATATATATATATATATATATATATATATATATATACATATATATATATATATATGTACATATATTGTTACATGTCCAAACAATTCTGCGAGCTGATATCGCAATTGTTGTCGCAACTATTAATAACATCATTATCAACGAATGTACTCGAAAGCACAAGAACCCAATATCTCAATATCTGAAAGTGACGCCACGGCCGGGTATTCAGAATTGCTCGAATATTCCAGGTAGTTATCGCCAGAACATTCGCCAATATACGAGAAATAGATTGAATGACTAGAGACCATAGATATAGAGAGTACTGGATCCGCAACTGGTCGTGAGAGCCGAAGCAATTGGCAACCTTCGCTAAAGTTGTGTGAAGTTGAGGTTTGAAGTGATATGCTTTTGTTTTAGCACTCTACTCACGGCGAAACACATTCACATTTAAAAAGTTTTTAATTTTAAAGGTCGCGCGCGTAATCGGAACTTTAATTCACTGTTTTAATTAAAAATTTACGAAATTTCCATTCGCTTTGACACATGAGTTTTCCCGCGTGTTTCGCACTCTTTTCAATTTTCTTTTGCTTTGACGTTCGAGTTTTCCGTGAGAGTCGTTTGTTGTTTGTACTCAAACTGTTTTCCGAATGATAGCGAAGGCGCGATCGTGTGCACGTGAAATGAAATTTCGTTGGTGTGCGCGGGTGTCAGTGGGGGAACCGATTCTTCTGAAGACAGAAAAGAAAAACCTGTCTGTAAAAAAAGGGGAAGGAGAAGCAGAGGGAATCATATAGTTTCGAGAGCGTAAGTTATTTATAACTTATTTATGTGGCAAATTTGCTTCTCACATGGACGAGTGCACAGATTCTCGTTGCTCGTCCATTTGTTTATATGTCTTTGCTAGAGACTCTATATAAAGCCGAGCTGAATGAATGGGGAAGATAGAGTGAAACCGCGATAGTAAAACTGCGATAAGTGTGGAGCGTGAAGTAAAGGCGATATTGATTGATTGTGAAGTGATTTTAGCAATAGACGGTTGGAATTAAAAATTTATAGACAAGTGAAGAGTAAAATTGGTGAAATAGTTCAATTAATGAATGTGCATTTTTAGTAAATAAACTCTTTTAACTTAATTTAAAAAACAGTGCGTTTTCACTTCCCCCGGAACATTAAAATTATTGGCCGCGAACCATAACACGTGACAGTGGTGTCAGAAGTGGGATGGAAAATTTTAGAAGTGAAAACTTTTAAACATTTTTAAAATGCACAATAATGAAATTTAACGTGGAAACTGGTGAAAAAATGAAATAATAAAAATGCCAAGAAGCTTAAATTTAAAAATTAATGAATTGACCATGTCTGGGCTTAAGGAAGAGTTGGAACAGTGTAATCTGTCTACGCAAGGTACTAAGGCCACACTGATTGCAAGCTTGCGTGACGCGATTGAATCGGAAGGGGTGCATCTGGATTTGCGTGAGCCCACAGACCCGGAAAAGGGCGCATCAAAATCAAAGGAACCAGAAAATGCGCTGATGCAAATGTTGATGCTGATATAGCAAGAGCAGCGACAAAAGTCATCTAATTTAACTGCGAAGCTAGACCAGAAGCTCGACCAACAAGCATTCGAAATCAAGGCAGACATCACACAGAAGCAGGAGGAGCAATGAACGAAGCTAAATGAACAATCAGCCAAGCTAAATGAACAATCATCAAAGCTAGACCAGAAGCTGGACCAACAAGCATTCGAAATCATGGCAGGCATCACACAGAAGCTGGAGAAACAGTCAACTGATTTGAAGGCAGATATGCAAAAACAATCAACCGAAATAAAAGCGGAGCTCGGTAGTCTGACCAACCAAATTAAATGTGTCGAGGAAAAGGTTTACCAGACCGAGGAGAAGGTCAGCCAGGTTGAGGAGAGAATCAACCATGAGATGGAAAAAATGAAAAAAGAATTCGAAGCAGCGAAGGCAGTAGTAATCATCTCACCAGCCCCGCTTATAACCGCAGCGCAAAGCTCGTCCAGATATGTAAACGCACCAATATTCGACGGGCAAACGGTCTGGAGTATTTACAAAACTCAGTTCGAAGCCGCCGCTAGGAAAAATCCCTGGAATGAGCAGGAACGAGCAACTGCATTAATTCTTACTCTAAGAAGCTCAGCTGCCGAGCTTTTGCAGACTATTCCCGTTGAGTTTCACTCAAACTCGGCTGCTATAATGAATGCTTGACATGCGTTATGGAGACGATCATCTGAAGCAGATTTATCGGTCACAGCTACGGCATCGGATGCAGAAGTCTGACGAAAACCTACAGCAGCTAGCCCAAGATATAAGGCGACTGGCACTTTTGGCTTACCCAGCATACGACCCAGAACATCGAGATGACGCAGCAACAGAGGCATTCATCAGCGCATTAAAAAACCAGGAATTGCAACAAGCCGTGTGTTTGGCTCAAAACCAAACGGTTAAGGAGCATTGGCTTATAGTCTGAACTATGGGGTAGCGAAAAATATGAGTCGTACGACTGCCCGGGTTCGCGAGGTAGTGACAAGCGGATGCAGGTGTGAGCGCGTGGAAATCAAACGAGAGCCGCAGGCAAATGGTGCGCCTAGATGCTGGAATTGCGGTGAGAAGGGGCACCTGCAAAGAGGTTGCAAGAACCGAAGAAAGCCGAACTATTGTCCAGGGTGGAGAAGATCCAGACCGAGTCAGGAGCCCAGAATGGAAGCCCTTCAAACTGATGGGGTCAACTTCGTGGGGAAAGGTTGGCTAGGAGGAGCGATTTTCCCAGCACTATCATCACCGTGTCAAGACTACATCGTGGAGAAGCAGACTTATGCCTTCCGGGTCCAGTTGACGGAGAACATTGCACCATAACAATCGACACTGGTGCAACCCGATCGACTATCCGACCAGACCTAGTGAGGCAACGACTACTTCACAAGGGCAAGATTTTCTCACTACGGACAGCTACGAGAGAAACTGCACCTGTCCATGGAGAGGTCAACCTCCAGATACAGTTGGGAGACCTTGTGTCCCTACATAATTTTCTGTTCGCGAACATTATGGATGACTGCATTCTCGGAATGGATTTTCTGCGACCACATGAAATCACGTTGGATTTAGGAAAACGGGTATTGAAATGGCAGAATGTCGAAGTATTGATGGAGGATCCCAGCGTCCAAATTCCCAAGATGAATGTGTTAGTATGTACCGACGCTAATGTACCTGTATCTTCCGAGAGCATTGTATGGGCCAAGCTTGATGCTGATTCTGGAGACCACCGATCTTATCTGATAGAGCCAACGGAGACGTCGGCATTGCGCAGTTTGATTGTGGGACGAAGCCTTGTAAGATCTATAAGGAACGGATACATGCCAGTTAGAGTTCTTAACACCGCAGACAACCACCAGTATGAAAGCGGGAGAAATCATCGGCAGCTGTCAGCTTGTTTCCACCATCACCTCTTTGGAAGCTACTCATGACCATCATTGGAAAAGAGACACAGACAAAGCCCGGGAACTGACGTCTGCAGTATTGAAGCAGACCAAATTGCCAGTGCAGCTATTCAAGTAACCTTCTGATCTGGTCACTAAGTATTGTGACATTTTCTCTACAAGCCCGGATGACCAAGGCCGAACGAGTATGGTAACTCACGTCATAGATACACAGGGAGCCAAGCCGATTCGACAGGCACCGAGACATTTTCCTAAAACCAAACAATTAGAAGTGAGCGCACTGATCTCGGACATGGAAAAACAAGGTGTTATCGCGCCTTCTATCAGTCCGTTGGCGGCGCCTGTAGTTCTAGTAAAGAAAAAGGCTGGTAGCACTCGTTTTTGTGTCGACTGTAGGCAGCTTAACGACGTCACTAAGGAAGATAGTTACCCGCTTCCACGCATCGATGACATCATGGGCACTTTAGTAGACGCAAAATGGTTTTCTACACTCGATCTCAAGAGTGGCTACTGGCAGGTAGAAATCGACAAGAAGGACCGAGAGAAGACCACATTTTCAGTTTGAACCGGATTGTGACAATTTGTGGTGATGCCATTTGGGCTTTGCAATGCTCCAATCACATTCGAACGCCTGATGGAATACGTGCTACGAGGCCTAAACTGGAAAACCTGCTTGGTGTACCTAGATGATATTGTTATCGGGAGAACGTTCGAAGAGCATGTGCGAAGCTTATAAGAGGTTTTCTCCCGATTGCGACTGGCGAATTTGAAATTTAGTCCCGACAAGTGTACCCTTTTTGCAGCTGAAGTAAAATACCTGGGACACGTTGTATCAGCAGAAGGGGTCAAAAAAGACCCCGAGAAAATTGAAGCTGGCCAACACCCAACAACAAGCGCCAACTACGAAGTTTTCTGGGTCTGGCGACCTACTATCGAAGATTTGTCAAAGACTTTGCCAAAGAAGCTAAGTATCTCCATCAGCTAACAGAGAAAAATCGTCCGTATGTCTGGAATGAACAATGCCAGGTAGCCTTTGAGACCTTGAAGAAGAAGCTGTGTGAATCACCCGTACTGGCATATCCAAAGCCCGGAAAAATGATTGTAGTTGACACCGATGCGAGCAACGGCAGGATTGGAGCTGTACTCTCTCAGCAGAGCGATAGCAAAAGTCCTCTCGTATTACAGTCGAGTTATCTCAAAAAGTTAGAGGAACTACTGCGTGACCAGGAAGGAGCTATTGGCTATAATAGAGGCAACCAAGCAGTTCCACAAGTACCTATATGGCCAGAAATTTGTTCTTCGAACAGACCATCCATCGCTGAGATGGCTGCTTAACTTCAAAAACCCCGAGGGACAAGTTGCGAGATGGATCGGAAGATTGCAGTCATACGATTACAAAATTGTTGATCGGCAGGGTGGAGGTCATGGAACTGGTGACGCCCTATCTCGTCGACCATGTCCAGCTAACTGCAAGCATTGCCGGCGGATTGAGGAAAAGGAGCCGACCGTTGATCTGTGAATGATAACGGCCGAATCGATGAAGGTTGGTCATTGGAGGCGATTCGAAATGCCCAGCTAGCCGATGAAGACATCGGACCATTGCTCGTATGGAAGGAGACATTTGGGCGACCTGAGTGGAAGGACGTTTCGATGCATGGCAAAACCTTGAAAAGCTATTGGGCACAATGGAACTCCCTTTAGGTAGAGGGTGGCGTACTCAATCGGAAATGGGGAAATGGCGGTGGCAGCTCCTATAGGATGCAAACTATACTTCCAAAAAGCCGAATCCACGACGTTGTTAAGGAAATGCGCGAAGGATCCTCGGGAGGCCACCTTGGTGTTAACAAGACCATAGCGAAATTGCGGGAAAGGTTCTACTGGCTCCACGCTCGAGAAGACGTAGAGGACTGGTGTCGCAGATGCACAATTTGCGCTTCCATCAAAGGTCCAAAGCGACGACTGAGAGGACAAATGTGTAACGATTCGCCACTCGGTAATTCGCTCTGCAAAGAATATGGTTGATAATAATTATATTCAAACGTATATATGTTTGAATTACCTAACCAAGCGGCTGGGCCGCAGGGATTTCTGGATTCATGGTTACTATATATATATATATATATATATATATATATATATATATATATATATATATATATATATATATATATATATAGCGCAAAAGAGATTTTACTCTATGCGACTACCCCTTTGCACGCAACAATATTATCGCGAGGATTCCAAACAGCGTAAGGCGCAGAGAAACAGTTCCTTTCAGTTTCAGAAATCAACTGTATTTTCTTTATACTTACTTTCCTATTTATACAATTTCTTATTTGCTAATGTCGTAAATAATTTATTATTCATCGATTGTCTTACATTCAAAAACCTATTTAATTTATTACTCATAAACTTAACCCTAAGAAATTGTTATGATACTTAATCATACCTTCATTCCTCACACTTCATAAAATTGAAACCACTTGACCCAGTTCACTATTAGTTCTTCTATTTTCCATCAACCATATGGATAATTGTTTCATATAGCACGCGTCGTCACAACATGTGAAATCACGGATCAGATTGCACTTTAACATGTGCATACGATTCTACGCGCGATCATAATTTATGGTTGAAGAAATGAACAGGGATCATGTTACCGATTGTGTGAAGAATGATATGAGGTAAGTGAGAATGAACTTGAACTTAAATTCGAATGGATTTAATGCATTCTAATTTAAGTATATTTATGATTTGAATTCGAGTTCAAGAAATGAATTTGAACTTGAATTCAAATGGACTTTGTTATACATTACACCCTAATCTTCTAGATGTGTGTTGATATATTGAAATTTATATAATACAGATATATTAATACGAATCTAAAAAGAATAATATATATAGTGTAGAAACTTGAATCTATTCATATCATATGACTAACATTATTAATAGTGGCGTTATTCTAATGTTTCTATTGTTTGTTTTTACTGTCTAATACCATTATATGGTTTTATTCTGTTTTTGTGTATTGATTTTTGGAGTCCATTTATATCAATTAAAATATTACTGTTTTCAATACTTGTAACTTTGTATGGACCTTTGTAAGGGGGTTGGTGTTTCTTTCTGTTCTCATTCTTGACCAATACCAGATCTCCAATGTTTATGTGTAAAGGGTTTGTACGACCTTGCTCTTTAACTCTTTTCGCTTTAACATTTTCTATTATCTTTCTAGCTTTAGTAATAGACATTTTTAATCTTACTTTAAGTTCATTACCATAATCATCCAGATTGTAAATCTTTTCATTATCTCCAACCAAGTCATTCGGAAGGTAAGGTAGTTTACCGAAAACCAATTCATATGGTGTATAATTGGTGTCTACATGTGGTGTAGTGTTGTACGCGAAGGTGTAATACGGAACTCATCTATCCCATTGTTGATCATCAGCAAAAGAATAAATGTACTCGTTGAGAACTCGATGATTTCTCTCAACTGAACCTAATGTTTGATGATGGTATGGAGTGGAAAAATTTGTTGTATTTTTAATAACTCGCATACGAGTATATCCTTCATAAGTCTATTGGTGAATTCCGTTCCTAAATCAGATTTAAGTATTTTAAAGTGTCCATATTTTAATATAAATTCTTCTACTAGACCTACGGCTATAGTTTTTGACTCCTTATTCTCTATTGGAAAGGCAACGACAAATTTGGTTAACTCACATTGTAGTGTTAAGATGTATCTGTAATTATTCGAGATTCTTAATGGACCTACAGTGTCTATTTGCAGTCTCAAAACTTGTGGATGGTGTATCAGTTTCAACCATTCTCTCTTTTGTATGTCTCACTTGTTTGTTAGTAAGGTATGTCGCACAATTACTGATATGGGTTTTAACCATACTGTTCATATTCTTCCAACAGCATCGTTGTTTTAGCTTCAATAATGTTTTGCGAATTCCAAGATGTCCTCCATGTGGTGAGTTGTGGTACTCTTCTATTAGCTTCTTTTGCTCAATTCTATCTGTTATCTTGGTTGGCGGTTTATATATCATAATTAGTAATTTATTTTGCGTACGCTTTTCTTGTTGCAACATATGAAATATTCTTTTGAATATTGGTTTGTCTATAGACGTAAAAATAATATCGTCACAAAATAGTGAGAGTTTATTGATGTTTTCTTGATTCGCGAATCTTAATAGTTTCTCCAAGATCGAAACGAGTTTCGGATTTGGATTATCACTATTTGTTTCATCATTCTTGTTACGTTTGGTACCATTATGCATTGTTAGATTTTCTTTGATCGAAACGGGTTTCACATCTATAATATCATTTGTACGTACAATATGAACTTTTTTGTTTTTAATTTCACTGCGCAGGTTAAATTTTAATTTTGGAATACCGGTAATGTCAGACAAACTCGTGCAATCCCAACAATAGAGTTGATCAGGTTCTATCGGTGTCTGCGTGCCCTCGTTATTGACTACTTCTTCCCGTTTTTCAGTTGTATTTGCCGTACCTCTCGTAATCGCTAATAGTTTTCTTTTTGCATTTTCTGGAGGTATCATCGCTTTCAGGGTATCAGAATCCAGTTCTATCCTTGATAGCGCATCCGCATTAGTGTTCATACTACCTTTCTTATATACAATTGTGAAATCGTAGTCAGAAAGATCGACACGAATTCTAGTTAGCTTTGATGAAGGATTCTTATGGGTAAATAAAGATATTAGTGGTCTGTGATCGGTCACAACCACGAATTTTCGTCCATATAGATAGGGTCTGAAAAAGTTTATTCCCCAATGAATAGCTAGAAGCTCCTTTTCTATAGTTGGTTTGTTGATATCATGTTTAGCCAGAGATTTGCTAGCATAAGAGATTGGTAGGTCTTGGCCAATTTCTCCTTGCGATAAAACTGCGCCCAAAGCGTAGTTAGAAGCGTCTGTAGTTAAAATAAATGGTTTCTGGAAATTTGGATACTGGAGAATCGGTGGTTCTATCAGTTTTCTTTTCAAAGTCTCGTATGCTTTCTGACATTCTTCAGTCCAGATAAAAACAACATTTTTCTTTAGCAATGAATTCAAGCATTTGGCCGTTTCAGCAAAATTTGGAATAAAACGCCTATAGTAGTTGCAGAAAGCCACAAATCTGCGTACTTCGTCTGCACTCTTTGGGACCGGGTAGTTCTTGATCGTATTATTCTTAGCAGGATCAGGCTTAATACCTTCACTAGTTATTAAATGACCCAAATACACTACCTCTGATCTCAAAAACTGGCATTTTCAGGATTTAATTTCAAATTATACTGACGCAATCTTTGCAAAACCTTACGAAGATTGTCATTATCGTGTTTGATGCTACAACCGAATACTATAATGACATCGACATACAAGAATGCCTCGTGACTAAGGCCACTGAGAGCTATAGTTAGCATTCTTTGAAAACTGTTGGAGGAAATTTTAAGTCCAAATGGTAACCTCTTGAACTGATAGTGCCCATCATTGGTGGAGAATGCTGTCAATGGTCTAGACTCTTTCTCAAGCTCAATTTGATGGAAAGAGCTAGTCATGTCCAGCGTGGAGAAATATTTAGCTCTACCAAGCTTGTTTAAAACGTCTTCAAGTCTCGTTAAAGGAAACTTGTCGTTGACTATTTTATCATTAAGTTTTCTGAAATCTACAACTAGCCGCCATTTAGCTTTCCCATCAGTACTCTTTTTCGGTACAACCGATAGAGGTGAATTGTAAGGGCTAGTTGATGGCTCGATGATATCATTAGTTTCAAGATCTCTAACCTGTTGTAGGATTTCCTCATTTTGGGATTGAGGTAATCTGTAATTCTTAATATAAACTGGGTTGTTATCTAAAGTTTGTAATTTCTGTTTATAAAAATTGTTTGTTGCAAGTTTTTCCCAATTTAAATGAAATACATCTTGATATTCTTTTATTATACCAAGTAGACTGCTTATTGCAGGTTTGTCCAAACTATCCTTATCTATGACTTTCAAAAGTTGTTCAAACCGGCTTGCGTCGTATCTTTGTTTCTCTCCTTTGAAGATGTCATAATTCTTCAATGGTTCGATTTCAACATCAAAATGCTTTATGACAACATCTTCATCCGTAGTATTTAAGATTTTGATGTGTCGTACCCCTTTTACAGGTATTATTGTATTTCCCACGAATACACCTTTCTCAATTTCAGTATTTAGCACTATACTATCTTCGTCAATTTTTATGTTGACCGGAATAATCATCTCGGATCTGGCCGAAATGTTTATTTGTGAATATTCCTGCCTTCGTGTGTCCATAGGTAGTACAACTTCTTCATCATTTACGTTAAATGCTATAGTAAATGTTTCATAATCGATTCTGCATAAATAATGGACCATTAAGTCTCTGCCGATAATGCCATCTGTGCTTATCGGGAAATTGCTGTCTACAATGTGAAACGATTCTGTTACCCTATTGTTACCAATCAACAATTCTAAGCAAGAAGTACCCAATGATGTAGTTATTTTCCTAGTTATTCCCGTAAGTCTAATTTTATTCTTACTTTCTATAGCATATTCTAAATCCTTGCAAACATTATTTTTGCATATCGACACGTCCGCTTCTGTGTCAATTAAAAACAGTAAGTATCTATCAGAGTTATAATTAAAGATTCTAACAAAATTTGTACAATTTTCGGTTATTCTATATATTCTACGCTCTTTATCTACACTTTTTATACCGGGAGGTCCTCTATGTCCTCTCCGGAACTCTGGCCGTTTCCCTGGTCGGTTATAACATGTACATTTCTCCTACCTGTATTGTAAGTGTTATTGTAGTTGCTATTTTTCCGACCTTTGCGCCTACGAGGTTCATTATTTCCCTGATTACTATTACTATTACGGTAACCGTTATTCCTATTATTGCCATCATTGTTATAGTTATTTCTATCACTATTGCTATTATTATAATCGTTGTTACTGCTACTATTCCTATTGTAATCTCTGCTATTTTTCATTCAGTAATTCCTACTATCACCAGTATTCCCACTGTTGTTATTATATTTCTTACCCTTCTTATTTGTATAATTACCAACATGCATTATACTGCTCGTAGCTTGTGTCTCTGCGTTTTCCAATTCTTGAGCAAGAGACACTGCTTCTGAAAGATTTTTAGGTCTTGCTGAGAATATAGTGTTTCTTAATTGATCGTTCAGTCCATTCTTGAAGACTGTTAACGCATAGGTTTCGTTCATGCGTACGATAATTTTCCTCTCAGCTTGAGTAACTTTATTACCCAGCTCATGCACTTGCAACTGGTTAAGTTCATCTACCAGATTTAAAATTTTATCTTTGAAAGCGGTAACACTAGATTTCTTCTGAGTAGTATTGCTTAGTGTTGTGAGAATTTGTGGTACGGTCTTGTTACTCTTGTATTTTGAAATCAATTCTGACTTAAGAGATTCAAATGTTGTTATAGAACTGTTGGTTAAAGTTAGCCTAACTGTAGCACTTAACTTCACATTGGTAACGAAATCTATCAAACTAGTCTTAGCATTTGCAAACAAAGTTGTATATAGGATTTCCAAGATTTTGAGGAAAGGGTCTAGCTCCTTATATTTCCCATCAAAAACAGGGATTATCTTCATGGCTGTTTCTAAATTGAAACCACTTGACCCAGTTCACAATTAGTTCTTCTATTTTCCATCAACCATATGGATAATTGTTTCATATAGCACGCGTCGTCACAACATGTGAAATCACGGATCAGATTGCACTTTAACATGTGCATACGATTCTACGCGCGACCATAATTTATGGTTGAAGAAATGAACAGGGATCATGTTACCGATTGTGTGAAGAATGATATGAGGTAAGTAAGAATGAACTTGAACTTAAATTCGAATGGATTTAATGCATTCTAATTTAAGTATATTTATGATTTGAATTCGAGTTTAAGAAATGAATTTGAGCTTGAATTCAAATGGACTTTGTTATACATTACAAATGCAAACCTAAAACGTGTGTGTACCGTTTGAAAGGATTCCTGTTGACATCGCAGGACCCTTTCCTGAATCCGAACGGGGAAATCGATACACGCTGGTTGTCGCCGATTATTTCAGCAAGTGGCCCGAGGTCTACCCCGTTCTCAACCAGGAAGCAACTACTGTAGCCGAACAGCTAGTGTTAAATTTGGTCAGTAGGTACGGCGTACCTTGCGAACTTCATTCGGATTAAGGCCGAAACTTTGAGTCACTGGTTTTTGGAGAAATGTGCGAGCTGCTGGAAATAAGGAAAACGAGGACAACACCGCTGCATCCCCAATCCGATGTAATGGTCGAAAGTTTCAACGGCACTCTCAATAAACACCTGGCCAAGATGGTTGGCGAGAACCAAAGGGACTGGGACCGGCACATCCCATTATTCTTGATTGCGTATAGAGCTGCCGAACATGCATATACGGGCGAAGCCCCAGCCAAAGTCATTTTTGGAAAGACTATTCGTCTGCCGGCTGATATAAAGTTCGGAACACCCCCTGAGAAACCCCAAACGATCTCGGAGTACGCAAGTGAACTAAGGCAACGATTGAACCAGATACATCGGACAGTGCGAAAACAGCTCGAACCGTCTACTGACCGCATGAAGACCAGGTATGATCTAAAGGCAAATTCTACTGGCTTCCAGCAAGATGACTTGGTGTGGCTATACAACCCACAACTGCGGAAGGGCAGGTCTCCAAAGTTGCAGCATAATTGGTAGGGACCATTCCGGGTGACAAAGCGAATCAACGACGTCGTATATCGCATTCAGGAACACCGTAAGCCGAGAGCCAAAATGAAAATCGTGCACCTGGACCGTCTTGCCCCATATTACACCCAGGGAGACTTGACTACATTTTGCTTCAATTTTCGCCAAATTTTCAGAAATGGTGTCTAGTTTTGTTAATCATTCAAATTGGCTAAGCGGAAAAAATGGCGGCTGTTTTAGAAAAAATCTGTGATTTCTGTTCCGACCAAAGTAACATACTACTGTGACCAAAAAATAAGGTGACATTTGAATTTAAACTGCGCGCGTCGAAGGATTTGGAGAATTATTTTTTTTAGGTTGGTAGTACTGTCAGTGACATCTATGTCAAATTTACATGTCAAAATATTCGACGCGCGCAGTTCAAATTCAAATGTCACCTTATTTTTTGGACACAGTAGTATAGCTCCGATTTGCACCAAAAATGGAACAAAGGTCCATTCCATTGCTGATTAAGCTAATAAAAAATCAAAATTCGAACCATCTGAAACAAAATGGCTGCCACTCCGAGGTCGAAAAACGTACAAAATTTTGTTACTGTAGTTTTGAACAAACCTTTGAACCAATGTCGATGAAACTTGGCAATGTAATAAAGGTCTAGTGAACATTAAAAAAAATTCAGCGGCTAGGCAAAGTTCGAATTTCGAAAACATCTTAAAGATACAATTTACATTGAATATTTATGAAACCTAGTCAAAGTCAAAGTCAAAAGCGCTTTATTTAATACTAATCGTTACAAATTTTAAAAGAATATAAAGCAAATTCCAAACAATAACAATAAAAAAAACTTAATGGCCCAAATGGCTCTCTAAATTTATACGTTATTATTAACACATTTCATCAAAAAAAACTATAGCAAATTCAATTAATTAAGATTATTACATATTTTTAAAATTTACTTGGAAAAAGGAGAAATTTTTAAAATTTAATTGGAAAAGGAGAAATTTAATTGGAAAAAGGAGAAAAAACCAAACCAACACTATCCTTAAATTATTTATAATTTAAACACAACAGTGAAACTTTGATCCTACACCTAATATGTTGTAACTTATTTCTAATAAAATGCAATCAAAAACTTTATCTTATACTAAAAAAATTATATAACAAATTTCCTAACCTAAGCGTTTAATCTTATCTCTAACGTAATATAGTAAACATAACATATACCTAACCTATACCTATTTTTAACACAAATAAACAACAACACTAAATGTAGCAATAACGAGCTGAAACTCAAAAAACTAAATAACAAAAAAAACCACAAAAACTGGAAATAAACACGAATAATTTAGACATTGTCATTCAGCCACCAATACGTGGATTGCGCCGTCTCAATTCGATCAGCTTCAACGAATCTAGCAAATGAGTATCTCCATTGAAATTGTTGGTCTCGTGAACTCAAGTTCGGAGGATATTTTATCTTCTTATCGGTGGCCCGTCGATATATGTGATATATGACTGGGACGCCGTCAGAATCAAAAACATATCAATTCATGTCCAAATACACGAATGCTTCTGGAGGAATAAAGCCAGTAGCGAGGCAAGTCGCTATATACCCGTCTGTAGGGTGGAACGGCTGTGAAATCCAAGGGTTTTCACTCTGGGATCCATTCCCGAGTTCCTTGGAGGTAGGGCCCATTGATCAGATGGTCGAGAGTGGGGCATAGCCACACTGGGATTGGGCTCCCAGCCAAGCGGAGTTCTCACGCGGCTGGGTGGTTGGCTCATGGGAAGATTCTGGAGCTTTCCCTCCAAGTTGCCAATCCTCTCCGACATATCTCGCATCAACGCCACGAGGGTGTCAATGGAGTGGTCGGAAGGCATGGGGGTCACCTCGGACACGACAACTGCAGCCGGAACTTCACCGCCTACGGCTCCTTGAAGGTCCATCAGTGGTTGGGGCGGTTCGGCATCTGGAACCCCTTTCGCCACTGCTCCACGCGTTGGGATGGGCGTTCCGAGGGGGACGTCTAGGGCGGTCCGCTCGATGGGTCGCCGGCATAACGGGCAAAGCTCGGACGTGAGGAGGAGCTGTTGGACACAGGCACGATGGAATAGATGTCCACAATCCAATCGCACGCTGTGTACCCCCTCCACTACGTCCTCGAAGCAGATCCCGCAGTTAGCTGGTTGGACCGTTTTGGATCTGGTCCAACGCTTGTCTGGGGTCCGCGTCGTTGCCATTGTCGTGTGGGTTTATTATGGGTGTTGGTGCTGTATCTTACTGAAAGAAGAAAAAAAAATTTAACTTAATCCTACTTCTACTTCTAATCTGTATACATATGCAAAAACTTAATGCTGGATAAGTGGCCGATAGTGGCGAGCTATTTACGTAATAGACAAAAAAAGTTATTTAGTATATACTTTCCTCAAAAAAAATTAATATTTTAGGGCAGCCTTTCAGTTCCGCAACTCCAACTCCTTCGTGCAGAAATGATGACTGATGGTGGTCTGTCAAGAGAAGGGTGCTTCAGATTGATTTCCTGCTTTATTTTCCCCAGTTCCCGTACGTTACAAACCGTTTCTAATCTACGTTAAATGACTCGACGAGACAAGTGGTAGAGCTGCCGTAACGATTTTGTACGCGGTCAAAATTCCCGACGCGTGGAAGCATTCCCGGCTCCGCAATTCCAGCATACGCCACCGAACGTTGAACCGATACCACTCGTCTATCACGCATACGAAATAAGTAGAATCCTTCCGCGACATAAAGGCAAGGTAGCCTTCTATTTTCTTGAGAGTCCATGCTGATAGGTAAACCCATCAGGCTGGCAGTTCCATCAAGAAAATAGAAGGTCCTTACAGGGGTTAGCCTGGGACAACACATCGGAAGGATTCTGTCGCGAAAACAAAATCAAACAAAGGAGAGCGGAAGCTACAACTCACGTGAAGCGACTGCTAGAGTGTATCACACAACTCCACTGCTCCTGATAGTGGGACTCGAGTACCAAAGTACCTTACATCCTCCGTAAAGGACCAACTCGTCAGAAGACGCGAATTTCTTTCCCCCTTAGGATGTTTTAGGCCCCACGTTGGGCGCCATTTGTAACGGTTTCCTACTCCGTCTCGTTCGATCGCAATCAGAACCGACCTCTCATCGGTTCGAGACGTGCAGTCTTGGAAATGACAACGGACTGTACCCTTCAGGTCAACAAGTCCGGTCACATTTAGTCTACTCCGTGGTGGCTGCTTGTAGGCTAGCTAGTTCGGAGAGGAGTTTCGGTCGCGGTTCTTACGCGAGCAGACTAAGTCCGAGTTACTTAACTCAGCCACCGGTTCACTTGCCCGATTTCCAAACGCGTCAACAACTACTCATCCAGAACGGGAAACCTACGTTACGTTAATTCTGGATGTGATCTCTCCACAGATCTCAAATCAAAAACGCTACAAAATCCCATTGGCGCGTTACCGAATCACCGACGCGGTACCAGAAAATAAGCTAAACTACCTCAAGTCCAAAATAACCTACTCTAAGAAAAAAACGAGCGCAAACAAGGGTACCGCGGACCGTAACCGAATAGAAATCAATCATCCGCAGATTATGAAAACCTAACCCTCTTCAAGACATACTTACCCTCGGTCATCATTTCCGCTGCAAAAGAAAGAGCATGCGGAACAGAAAGGCTTATAGCTTCTTTAGTAATTCATTTTGTTATAATTTGCGGATATTTTTAGCAATCAAATACGTTGTAAGAACGTACAAAAAAAATACATAAAGCAAATTTACAATTGATTTCAAAATGTAAGCGAGGCCTATAAAATTTTCTAAGTCGGGAATTTTCTAACATAATATCTTTTCATTTACAACCTACTCTAATCAAAACATATATATGTCTTTATGCCTAGTTTTTTTTTTTTTTTTTTTTTTTGTGTCCAACAAAATTAATATCAGTGATAATGTGATCTTAGAATGAGAAATGAACTAATATAGGAGGCATTTGTCCATTAAATCAATTATTTTAACTAATTTACAGAATATACAAATTTAATAAATCTATATCTAACACTTAATTCAACAATTATGACATCATAATCATACTAATTTGTCGTTGGTAGACCAGTCGTGTCTCAAATTTATCTATCGGGTATTTAAAAGCAGAACAAAAGGTAGGGCACAAAACTTTATGATCAGCCACATGCATTAAAATTCAATTCAAAATGAGAACCAATACGAGCTTATCATAGCCATTTAACTTAAAAATATTACTGCCGCCAACAATTAGAAGTACTTGGTGGATCCGCCCTGTATGGTGGTATAAAAATTCTAGAATACGATTCTCAGATTTGAAAACATGCAGTTGAACCCTAGTCATAAATTATACATGTATATGGAATTTCATTTTTAATCTTTTTACTAAATACTCTGCACTAAAATCGAATACGAAAAATATGTGGATTCAATAATAGAAACGATAAACTTTCAATAACTAAACTGTACTTTGCCTTCACAACACAACCGAGCTCATAATTGTGTACAGTAGCACTCAAAGAGAAAAAATATATCGCCCGCCCTACCAACTTTTCTTACGTACAAAAGATCCGAATAAAAATCTCAAACTGTCACTAAACTACTTCCTTCTAACCAACTTCTCACTAAAGCATTAACTCATACATGATTCTAAAAAAATGTTCAAGAAATGAACAACTAAACTATTCCAAAAGGATTAAAGAAAAATCTTTCCTATACCTAACCAACGAAATATTAAGGGCCTCGGCTGTTTTCAAAGCTTATTCTTTTGGTTCTCAGAACCTTTGGGAAGTGTATCGATATCCTGATCTTACCGATGACGCCAATATGAAACATTTTCAACTACAACTATCGCCTGGATAATGTTCCTACTTTTAATATCTGGGCTGGCTTTTCCTCGAGACAGGTAAACGTGTAGCTACTACAACTCTTCCTTCTCTTAACACCATTCCTGTTTAACAGCTGTAATTGGTCGCTTGCGGACTTATCAAAGAAGTTTACCTTCATATAAGATTTACATCGATTATAGGAGGAAACATGTACCAAAGGAAGCAAAGAGATTGGTAATGGGCAATGATAATTTTGAGCTGGTCAAGCCCGGAGTATCATTTGCACTCGCCGCTAGAGGACCAGCAGAAAATGCGGAAAATAGGGTAAATAATGTAAGTGGCAATAATGAGCTGCTTCTCAAAATTTATCAACAATTAAATTCCTTATCAGAGCGAATCGATAAACAAGATTCGAAAATTAACATTGTTTTTCAGCGTTTAGGACTTTCAAATGGCTCAAAATAAGTTGTCATCCAGCCACATTCCCACGGATAGGATTCGTCTCATCTCGATCAACGTCAACTCCATTGTTACTTTACATCGGCGTGATTATCTCCTTGAATTCATTGCCAGACAAAAGCCTGACATCCTGCTTCTAACCGAAACCCACCTCAATTCATGGCACTTCATGACATTCAAGGATTTTGAATTCGTAAGAAACGATAGGGTAATAGGTGATGGGGGAGGTGGCACCGGGATATTGGTACGAAGACCCTATTGTTTCCAAAATATTGAAAAAGTCGAATTCAAAAGCTTTGAATCTCTTGAAGTGTCCGTTATCAAAATCTCACTGCCAGGTGGGGATAACCTCTTCGTTATCTCTGCCTATGCAACTGGTGGAACTGTTCTCAAGCTCAAGGAGGAACTCAATTCCTTGTTCGAAATACTCGAATTGAACAGGCTGCATAACTATTATATTCTTGCTGGTGACCTGAACGCCAAGCATACATCATGGCTGAACGCCACCAATAATCCAAGAGGTGTATTCCTGAAATCGTGGATAACAGAGAACCAAATTGAATACAGGTGCAATCTATATGGGTCGGAGTTCCCAACATACCCTAGGACAAATTCATATTTGGACCTTTGCATTGCTGACGCAAGACTCGAATTCAACTTTAATAGTCCTCAACGGAAACTGCAGGTGCTTCCTTATGATAGCGACCATAACGCAATCGTAATGGAAATCAATCATCACAGGGATGATTTCTTCCTCATTCCAGTTCAACATGAAAATCATCGGTTGAATTTCAAAAAAACAGACTGGGGAAAGTTTCAAAAGAAGTTTAATCGGGAGTACCAGAAGCAATGTCCCCCTTCTGATGGCGGCAACTCTTGCTCAATGGTTCCTAATGACAGAAATCTAACTAACGATGAAATAGATGTCTATTTGTCGAAGTTAGAGAAGCTGACGTTGGAAACGATTGAGAAAGTAGTTCCCAAGATTAAACCTCGAAACAATATGGAAGGATATGAAACACCAACCATCGCAAGGTTGAAAAGATTGAAAAGCCTCCTTCTCACACGCGTCAACAATATTTATCGACGATTTTTGGACTACAACCATCCCTCGTTGTCTTTGTTGAAATTACACCTGAAGAATGTCCGGAACTTAATCCGGTCATACTTCAGGAGTGAGGTCAGCAATCAATGGGCGGAAAAATTGAGGGGTATTAGCCCACAGGACCCAGACGGCGTGTTCGCGAAAGTGAATAGCATATTCCGCAAGAAGTCTCGAGTGAAGGTATCGAATCTTGAAGTCACTAGTGATGAGATAAATCTTCTCGATAGGGCTGGTATCGAAATTGATAGTACGACTCCGGATAGAAATGGAAACAGGATTATTTGTGAAGGATTGGATAAACTTGCCCTGATTGGAACACATTTTGAATTGGTTCATCTACCAAACCCTGAGAGAGGGAACGAAATTTTTTCAGAGGTCGTTGAAGCAAAAGTTTCCGACTTCAAATCAAGCCTGAACGGCCAATCAATTCTTCATTTCAATGAAACATTAACATCTGACCTCATACCGAGCTTGAATCTAATTGATTATTTTGTCAGCTATGAAGACTTGTGTTTCATATTTCGCAAGATAAACAACAAGAAATCATGTGGTAATGATGGTATTCCAAATGTAGTTCTCCGACATTTGCCTGAGGTTGCTATTAGGAACTATTGCATATTGTTCAACAACATGTTGAGCAATTCATATTTCCCAAATGAGTGGAAAAAGGCTAAGGTATTTCCGATCTTGAAGACAGGAAAAGAATCTTCATGCCCGAAAAGCTATCGCCCAATCAGCTTGCTGCCTAACATCAGCAAGGTGTTTGAAGTGATACTCAACAGAGCATTAAACGCCCACATTGAGGAAAATGAGTTGATGCCGAATTGCCAATTTGGTTTTCGTGCCAGGCATTCGACCACACATGCAATAACGAAAGTAACCTCAGACATCTGTTGGAAACTAAATGATAGACAATGTGTTGGAGCATGTCTCATTGATATGGAGAAAGCCTTTGATACGGTATGGTTAGATGGACTTATTTTTAAACTTCTTCAGGACAAGTTCCCCGGACACCTTGTCGCCATGATGTGTAATATGTTATACGGGAAATCGTTTGTTGTAACCGATGGAAATCTGACAACAATGCGCGAATTCAAGGTCTTGAATGGTCTACAGCAGGGAACAGTTACTGCGCCTCTGCTCTTCTCAATCTTTATTCGCAAGCTATTGAACGGCTTTGATTTTAACGTCTCGCCAAAGCGATCATTGGTAGCGTTTGCTGATGATCTGATCATCTACACGGCTGACCGAAAAGCTACAATAGTTCAGAGCAATCTCCAAAAAATGTTCAATGATGTACAGCTGTACACTGACAATTGGCGAATGAAAATCAATGCGCAGAAGTGTGAAACAATCTTGTTTCGGACAACGCTGCAGGGGGTCAGTCAAGACCTGAAACGTAATTGGAAAGATTTCCACATCATGGCTGGCGAGGGTAGTTCAGAACGAATTCCACATAAATCCTGTGTTCGATACCTCGGTGTTTATCTCGATCAGTATCTGTACTATACTGAACATGTGAAAATCATGCTCAGTAAAGCACTTAAAGTAGTCATGGCCCTTCGAAAACTCTTTCATTCCAGATACATTGATCAAAAGGTCAAAATTATCTGTTACAAGACACTGGTTAGACCAGTTTTGACCTATGGATGTCAGATCTGGTACAACCAGAGTGCTAGTACTATGGAAAAAGTAAGAGTTTTCGAAAGGAAATGTCTTCGTGCATGTACTGGTTTGTACAGAAAGCCTGAGACGGATTGGAAACATTATATATCGAATAGAAGAATTTATCAAACTGCTGAAGTGACTAGAGTCGATATCTTCATATTGAAGCTTCTTCGGAATCATATCGCAAGATCTGTGACTGTGAGTGAAAACCCTTGGATTTCACAGCCGTTCCACCCTACAGACGGGTATATAGCGACTTGCCTCGCTACTGGCTTCATTCCTCCAGAAGCATTCGTGTATTTGGACATGAATGGATATGTTTTTGATTCTGACGGCGTCCCAGTCATATATCACATATATCGACGGGCCACCGATAAGAAGATAAAATATCCTCCGAATTTGAGTTCACGAGACCAACGATTTCAATGGAGATACTCATTTGCTAGATTCGTTGAAGCTGATCGAGTTGAGACGGCGCAATCCAGGTATTGGTGGCTGAATGACAATGTCTAAATTTTTCGTGTTTGTTTTCAGTTTTAGTGTTTTTCGTTATTTAGTTTTTGAGTTTCAGCTCATTATTGCTACATTTAGTATTGTTATATATTTTTGTTAAAATCAGGTATAGGTTAGGTATATGTAATGTTTACTATATTCCGTTAGAGATAAGATTAAACACTTAGGTTAGGAACATTGTTATAGTATTTTTAGTATAAGATAAAGTTTTTTTGATTGTATTTTATTAGAAATAAGTTACAACATATTAGGTGTAGGATCAAAGTTTCACTGTTGTGTATTAATTATAAATAATTTTTGGATAGTGTTGGTTGGTTTTTTCTCCTTTTTCCAATTGAATTGTAAAAATATGTAATAATCGTAATTAATTGCATTTGCTATAGTTTTTTTTTTTTGATGAAATGAGTTAATGATAACGTACAAATTTAGAGAGCCATTTGGGCCATTAAGTTTTTTGATTGTTATTATTTGGAATTTGCTTTATATTCTTTTAAAATTTATAACGATGAGTATTAAATAAAGCGCTTTTGACTTTGACTTTGACTTTGACTTTGATAACATCATTTTCCTAATATATTTTGTGAACAGGGGAATTAAATATCTTGTCATTCATTTAAATGGTTCATATTTAACCATTTGACGTTTTGATGGCAACTGTGGGAGGCATTGCCAGATAGATATGCTTCGAAATGTATCGGTGTTTAATTACAGCGGATCACATTGACAGAAAATATTTCTCCACAAATATAAATATTTGAAAAAAAAATACTTTCTGCGCAATGATATCTGCACGAAAGATGAAGTCTGCTTGCACTTCGAAGTCATACATATCTGGCCGGGTGCCAGGGTTCGGGATCGGAATCACTTCGATTCCCGGGCGTAGGCGTCACATTACAAAAAACATATCGATTCATGTCCAAATACACGAATGCTTCTGGAGGAATGAAGCCAATAGCGAGGCAAGTCGCTATATACCCGTCTGTAGGGTGGAACGGCTGTGAAATCCAAGGGTTTTCACTTTTATGAAACCTAAAATCAAGGTAGATGCTGATGAGATCTGGAACTAAAATGTATCAGAACCAAATTCGACTCCTATGGACGCTGCAGATTTTCGCAGTAGTGTATTTTGCATTGCAGTCAAAAAATTACATTTTAATATACATACATGCTACAATGTATTCAAGAAACTGAATTTTAATATATACTGTATGAAATGAAAAAATTTTCCACTAAAAAGTATGAAATAAAAAACTTTTGAAAAAAAAAAGGAAACCGACTTCAAAATGTCCTAAATGGGATGAAATAAATTTTATGGAGGCGGTGCCAAATCAATTTTCCCGTGTCGACATAGAAACTGCCAACAGGTGCACCATTACAAAGGAAACAGTGTGAAACCGCTTCCATAAAAATTATTTCATCTTTTAGGGCATTTTGAAGTCGGTTTTCTTTTTTTTTTTCCTAAAACTTTTAATTGACAATTTTCCTTTATTGGTTTTATACTGAAATCATTGACTCTATACTCGGCAGACAATTTGGTAATTTCAGCCCTGCTTTGGCCAAATACAAACTCTGTTTTGGATGATGAGTTATCTTCTCTTACTTGTTTTGCTTGCTGTATTTGGTTGGGTTGTCGCTTGATCGATCAAGTTTAATTTTTCCTATTTCTTCTGTAATTATTGAACAATACATTGAATGAAGCGATTCCGTTCTTAAGCTTATCGTTATCTTGCTACAGAATTTCGCCTAGTTTTTCTTCTTCAATGATTTTTCTATTCGAGCTTGCTCGAAATTCGTATACTTTTCAAACTTGCCACTTCAATGTTTTTTCTTCCATTGAAAGCCATTTTGTTTCACACGTTGGATGGTCGAAGCCATCCAGCTCCTCCATGCGTTTCCAGTAAGCCGCCTTTTCTTGTTTTTCGTAACGATACAATCACTAAGTATAGAAATCCATTCATATTTAACCATGAAATACTTGTAACAATAAAAAACAACTGTTTCCAATAAAATTATAATCATCCGAACGACATGAATGAATTTAAAATACGTCTTAACACTATGAATGCTAAACGTAGAAATGTTCAGAAAGCATTGCGTCTATATATGTAGATTGTGCAGATGGAATTGGTATTGAAATCTTTAAGCTTATTAGTATGCTATACACGAAGAAACATTTTTAGTCAATAAAATAAGGTCTATTAAATTTTTATATCCTGCATATTTAGCCTCACAGTGGTTAAGTATTAAAGGTGCTACCTCAATTAAAACTGTTTCATAATTTTTATGGAAACATTGTATCTACTAAATGCTTATTCGAAAAGCAATTGCAATAAAGTTATTTTTTATAGGTTTTCGAAACATGCAAATGCTGTTGATGCATACCACCGACGACCAAAAAGTCACATTAAATCTTGAGGATCTACTTAATAACGAGAAAGAGGGCATTATTTTTCTTAATGAACAAATTATTTCAAGCCATTTCCGACAAGTTATATCCTGCGATACAAAGAATCTTTCATTAAAGTCACATATTCGAAGAAAAAATGTGAATTCTGCAATAAGCGAAGAACTAGGGTATACGACTCCACGAAACTCTGGAAAAGAAACGCTGATTTCAAATCGACCTTCACAGACAAGCGTAGATGATAACGTTAAATGTTATGAAAGACAGAAAACTCCGTTAAGAAGGTGTCACTGTTTCAAGTCCTTAGTTGACTGTGACCACAGGCATATTCAAAGTGGGACAATCTTCATAAAAGGTGTACCTAAAAAAGTTCGAAAATCTCTTGGCGTAAGAAGCAGAGTAAGCACACTAAAAATAAATTTACCACCAGAAAAAAGAGTGCAA
The DNA here is from genome assembly GCA_963969285.1 of Odontomyia ornata. Taxonomy (NCBI): domain Eukaryota; kingdom Metazoa; phylum Arthropoda; class Insecta; order Diptera; family Stratiomyidae; genus Odontomyia; species Odontomyia ornata. The sequence goes on along the minus strand of CAXAJY010000023.1, from coordinate 182,694 downwards.
AATAAAAATACACTGATACGAACTGGTCATTTGATTTGTGCTACAAATAAATTAAATTCAGAATTTTACCTAAAAGAAAGTGATTACGAAGTAATCGACGAATTATCCTGCTCAAACAATTCAAGAAAACTATCCTTATCATTTCATGACTTAGACGATAAACTACGAAATGAAAAAAATTGTAAAAATTTTGAGAGCTTAGTATTTAACTTACGTAGAAAACGGAAGACAAATTCAATCGCTAATATAGCAATATTTAACGAGAAACGTTGTAAGTTAGAAAACATGTCGGTTTATGATACACGTATCCAATCTGAGGATCGTTCTGTGGGAAACGGATATGTTTCGAGGGGGAATCAAAGTAGCGATGATTCGCCGGTTTTAGGCAGTCACTTCTGCCATAATTCGCATCAAATGATAGCTACACTTTGCAATATAGGAAACACTTGCTATTTAAATTCAGTGGTTTACACGCTGAGATTCGCACCTCTCTTCTTGCATAATTTACATCATTTAGTCGAAGATCTGTCCCAAATCAATCAGAAGATGGGTAAACGTGTAAAAAGTTCTTCGCTTGGAAGGAATGTTGCTTGCCTTCATACTGAAAGTGTGAGAAGCTGGAGCAGTAAAGACCTTGCATCTTTAGAAAGTCCAAATTGTGATGTGCCCAAATCCCAGCAGCAGGTGGTTTTCTCATTTCTTCTGTTTCAAATGTACAACTAAACAGAAATTTTTCATTTTGATAGATTGCTACTGAAAAACTACACGAATTATACCAAAACCTTCACAAAAATGAACTGATAGAGTCCACTGAACCATTTCATGCTGACACATTTCTCCGAGCAATTCAAGATGTCAGTACAATTTTCGAAGGAAATCAGCAGCAAGATGCGCACGAATTCCTCATGTGTGTTCTAGATAGTATCCGAGAGACATGTCAAACTTTGATAAAGTCAATCTCAGAGTTTCCAGATTTATTGACAAACGGGTAAGTTAATAAAGCATATCACTACTTTTAAAACATAAAGTTCACTATTAATCTTCCTATTTTCACTGTTTGTAAAAACGAAGCGCTATATTAAAATGATGACTTAAAATAAAAATGAATGATTTAAATTGAAGCCTATTGCAAAGCTCGTGGAGCAAAATATTATAACCTGACGTTTCGAACGTTGTTGAATCACAAGCAAATCGCGTAAATAAATCAAGAACATTTACACTACGTTTTTCCCAAAATGAGGCAGTCTCCGAGGCATTTGAAAAATTTACGCGAAAAGTTACCTAATGGCTATAAAAAAATAGCATTATGTGTCAACCCGAACATCTTAAAAAATTTTTTCCTAATATATGGCCCAAGAACCATTGAATTGATATTTGAAACCTGTTCGTTGATGAATACGTACGTACATCATTTGTAATTTATGGCTTTGTTTACTCCATGATTAAACTCCTCCAATCATCACGGTTCTGTGACTTCGCCCGCCAGTTAGTCACTCCCAGCAAGGACTTGCTGTCAGCTTCTATCGTGTCTTCCCATGGACTCGTCGATTTTCCTGCTGGACGTCTGCCTTGTGCTCTACCCCTTAATATTTTTTCCTTCCATTCTTTCTACGCCCAATGAAATTTGCGTAACTTTACGCAGGTTGTTCGTCAAATAGTTCATAAAGTTCATCGTTCAGACATAGTCTCCACTCTGTTCCTTGTTTCACTGGGCCATCGATTTTCCGGAAAACTACGTTCAAATGCGTCCATTGCCACTGCCTTTTCCATGTTTCACTTCCATGTAATAGCACAGGTTTGACTAGTGATTTGTAGATGTGAAGCTTTTTTGCCTGTGACTTTAGAATGGAAAGTCCGGAGTAATAGGCTATATTTGTGATGTTTATGTCGTCCTTTTGGGCGTCTGTTCTATTCATGTTGATTCCAAGATAAATGAAATCCACACTGTCAAAGTTATAGTCTCCTGGGGTCATGTTTTGTGGGACAAAAGTGTTTACCTCGTTTGTCATGAACTTAGTTTTAGTTTCATTAACTCGAAGGCCAATTCGGTTTGCTTCAGATTCTAGGCTCAGAAATGCTTCTTTGGTATCTGAGATTGAACTTGCCATAATATTGAGGTCATCAGCATATGCTACCATTTGTATGGACTTGAACATAAGTGTACCAGAGGTATCCCCTTGTTTTAAGCCTGATTCCATTATGAAGCTTTCCGTAGTTCGTCGTTTAGCTTGACCTGGATCTCTGTGTTTAGAATGCGGGCTACTTTTGTTGGGACGCCAAATTCGAGCATTATTTTGTACAGGGCACTCCTGTCAACACTGTCATATGCTTGCTTGAAGTCTTCAAATAGTTGCACATATTGATGTTATATGCCCAGCACTTTTCGAGCACCTGCCTAACTGAGAATATTTTGTCTATTGTAGATCGTCCACTTCGGAAGTCTTCCTGATACTCCGATCATACTTCCATCTTCTTCTCCGTGGCACTACAGCCCCTCTCGGGCGTTCGCTTCCTGCAACAAGCGCCTCCAATTGTCTCGTTCCATTGACAAACTATTGATGTCGTTCGCATAGGCTACCACTTGGCTCGACTTATATAATAACGTACCTCTTGTATCAACAAGAATCTTTCTTATGACACATTCCAGGGCCAAATTGAATAACAATGGGGCTAGCCCATCTCCCTGCTTTAGTCCGATATTTATGTCAAAGGCATCGGTGAGTTGGTTATTAATGCGGACTTGGAGGTCATCGACGTCATTGTCACTTTGGTAAGACGGACTAATTTGGGTGGGATGCCAAAGCAAAGCATTATTTGGTACAGTACGTTACGATAAATACTGTCGTATGCTTGCTTAAAGTCAACGAAGATTTGGTGTACATCTATGTTGAACTCTCAGCATTTCTCAAGTACCTGCTTGACTGTAAACAACTGGTCTGTCGTCGATGTACCTGCTCTTAAGGCACCTTGACACTCTTGACGTATAATCTGATTTTATTTTCTAAGATCTTTGAAAATATTTTGTACGCCATGCAAAGTAGTAATATGCCTCTATAATTTTCGTACTATAGCTTGTCACCTTTTTTGTGGATAGGGAATATAATTGATTGACTCCATTCGTTCTGCATATGTTCTTGTTGCCAAATGTACTGGATGACTATGGATGGCTTTCTGAACACCGCTGTCATCATACTTAATGAGTTCCACCGGAATCTCATAGATACCTGGCGCTTTATTGTCCTTTGGTTCTTGATGGTGGAACAAATATTACACGGAGTTCGTGCGGCTAATGGGAATATCTATAGGCTCCAATGTTCTGGAGCTGTGCGGAGGATTTAGAAGGTTTTTGAAATGTGATGCCCATCTTTCTTTAATCCTGTTTTCATCTGCGATTATGTTACCGATGTCACCACGGCAGAGCGTGGTCCTGGGCTGATAACCTCGTTTCATGCTTTTCACCACTTTGTATGCTTGTCTTGTGTTGTTGCTTGCTAGACTTATATCGATGCTTCTCAATCGGTCGTCGTAGTATTTTCTTTTCTTAATTCTAATTATCTTATTCGCTGCTCTTCTGAGAATTTCATAATGTTCTCTCTGTCCTGGTTTTCCTTCCTAAGTATTGTTTGTACGCCTGTTTCTTTTTGTCTAGCGCATTCTGGCACTCATCATCGAACCAATCATTTCTTTTGCGCCGGGCTTGAAGTCCGATCAGCTGTTTTGCCACGGTCTTAATGCCGCTTTCACTTCCAACCATAGCTCGTTGTTTGATTTCAGACGCCGTTTGGAGTCTTTTGATGACGAATTTCTGTAAAGAGCTGGTCTTCGCTGAATACCTCTTTGACATACGACATCTATACGTTATTTTGATCAAGTAATGATCCGAGTTACAATGGGCTCCTCGGTGTGTACGGACGTCAAGTATTCTCGAGGCCCATCTTTGTTGGAGCAGAATATGATCGATTTGGTTTTGTGTTGCCATCCGGTGGTACCCAGGTCATTTTATGTATGCCTCAATGTGGGAAGCAAGCCGAATGTATGACTAGATTTCTTCTCCATAAAAATTCAATCAGGCGCGTGGAGGCTATACCCTCCAGTCGTTCCCGGATGAGATAGGTAATTGACACTCTTAGCGTTGAAATCACCCAAAATTATTTTTGTGTCGTTTGTAGGCAACTACAAACTAGTCTAGAACGTTGCCTTCCAGTTCGTTTCCTGGATTGCCAATATGTTTAATTTATATTGACTGGCCTGTTATAAAAGGTCTTTAACAGCGCCAGGATTGTTCAGTGATCTGACATTCCAAGGATCCAATGCCATAGTCCATTTTAAGGTAAGATTTTCCAGGGCCCGGGAGTTAGCCCGTCGCCCAACCTCCATTCCGGCGGCATGGTTATTACTTTCGATTGCGTTATCAGACGCGAAAGGCTCGCCTTCTTACGCCACCACAAAGGAGGTGAAAGTAGATTTTATACGCAGATCTGCAGATGTATTTGAAGTCATTTGTATTTAGTGTTCATCCGATCCAAGGCTTTTGTCCTGGTTTCATGACATATAAATACTAATCGGAAGGTTGTCAGCGCTTCGAATTTATCGGGTTTTGGTTCGGAAGTAGTATTTTAATTCCCATATACCCGTTGGTTAGCCGGTTAGGGCACCCTCTATCCGCCACATGAGGACGTGTCCGATGGGGGACCGATAGCCCCAATCGGAGTTTAGTTTAAATAATAGCGCATTCTGACACTCATCATCGAACCAATAATTTCTTTGACGCCGGGCTTGAAGTGTTTTTCCACGGTCTTAATAGCCACTTTCACTTCCAACCATAGCTCGTTATTTGATTTCAGCGATGTGTATGATAGCATGAGAGGCAATTGGATGTCAAGGATCTCCCTGAAATTTTGCACCACAGACGCCGTTTGGATTCTTTCGATGTCGAATTTCTGTAAAGAGCTGGTCTTCGCTGAATACCTCTTTGACATACGACATCGATACGTTATTTTGATCAAGTAAAGATCCGAGTTACAATGGGCTCCTCGGTGGGTACGGACGTCAAGTATGCTCAAGGCCCATCTTTGTTGGAGCAGAACATGATCGATTTGGTTTTGTGTGTTGCCATCCGGTGATACCCAGGTCATTTTATGTATGCGTCAATGTGGGAAGCAAGCCGAATGTATGACTAGATTTCTGCTCCATAAAAAGTCAATCAGACGCTGGCCGTTGTCATTCGTTTCATTGTGAAAGCTATATCCTCCAGTCGTTCCCGGATGAGATAGTTAATTGACACTCTTAGCGTTGTGTCGTTTGTAGGCAACTACAAACTAGTCTTTCCGGATGATTGTAGAACGTTGCCTTCCAGTTCGTTTCCTGGATTGCCAATATGTTTAATTTATATTGACTGGCCTGTTATAAAAGGTCCTTAACAGCGCCAGGATTGTTCAGTGATCTAACATTCCAGGATCCAATGCCATAGTCCATTTTAAGGTAAGGTTTTCCAGGGACGGGAAGTTAGTCCGTCGCCCAACCTCCATTCCGGCGGCATGGTTATTACTTTCGATTGCGTTATCAGGCGCGAAAGGCTCGCCTTCACCTTATTACATCACCACAAAGGAGGTGAAAGTAGGTTTTATACGCAGAGCTGCAGATGTATTTGCAGTTATTGGCATTTAGTGTTCATCCGATCAAAGGCTGTTGTCCTGGTTTCATGACATATAAATACTAATCGGAACGTTGTTAGAGCTTCGATAAGGTCGGGTTTTGGTTCGGGAGTAGTATTTTAATTCCCATATACACGTTGGCTAGCCGGTTAGAGCACCCTCTATCCGCGACATGAGGACGCGTCCGATGGGAAACCGAAAGCTCCAATCGGAGTTTAGTTTAAATGATGAGAACCTATAAAAAAGCTTTATATTTTGTTGAAAAAATTTCACATATTTTTTAGCAGACTTTGCAGGTGATTTTTGTGGAAAAAGAACTTATTAGGGCCAAAGCTGCGATCAACATTGAATATTGGATTAGTTTAAATGATAAGAGCCAATATTTCAAGTTGGTCGCAGTTTTGGATAAGCACTGCTGTTTCCTTGTAGAATTTCCGTCGCGTCCTGTCACATTTTTTCCTTACAAAAAATATGTGGCAGGCATCGTCTTCCTCTTCTGGGCAAAAGCTACATTCCGGGGACCGTTACTTCGCCCAAGACTGCTGCTAATCGTTGAGTCAGCGCTGTCTCTCCTCGCGAGCAATTGTCTTCCTCGTATCCTCGTTTCTTTGCGCGGCGCTCTCTAGCAAGGAGGGTGATGGGTATCACACCTGCAATAACTCTCACCGCCGAATCAGAAACGGTCGGATATGAAGATGTAATCCTCAGTGCTCCTCTTCTTTGTATCTGCGCCAAGCATTTTCGATGCACCTCCTTACTGAGAGCTCGTCCCATATTTCTGCTCCGTACTGTAGCACTAACTACGGCACTCATCAAGAGGCGTCTTCTTGATGGCTTCGGTCTCCCGCTTTACGCAGCTTTGTTGTCCTGATTTGCTCCGAGAAACTCATCTTCCAGTCTATCAGTAGCCCCAGGTACTTCACCGCTGGCTTCGAATCGATTGGTGTATCTCCAATACTCTAGGGATTCTCTATTTTGTCATGATGACCACTTCGGTTTTCTCCAGCGCTAAGGTGAATCAGGGAGCAGTCATCCAGTTTCTCATTCGGCGCATTAGCACACCTAGCCTAAGTTGCGCTTGTTCCACGGTGCGTCTAGTGACCAGAGCCGCAACATCATCCGCATGGCCAATCAAGCGCGATTCATCTGGCATCTCCAGTCTCAGGAGCCCATCGTAACACACGTTCTACAGGTCTGGATCCCTGGGCAACACCCGATGTAACTTCCATCCTTCGTTGGCTCTGTTTCGTGTCATAAACCAGGCTTCGGTCCTAAGATATTCTGGAACTTGAAAAGGGGTTTCCAGCATATCTAGTATATCCGCCCATCTAGCGGAGTTGAAGGCGTTTCTAACGTCGGGTGTCACCAACATAACGATCCGTCGCTTGGTGCGGTCAAGTGCCTCTGCCTTTCGGACCGCCCTCACCACTTCTGCAATCACATCAATGACAGAGCGACCGGCTCTAAATCCGTACTATCGAGGAGATACATCCCCAGCAACACGAATTGCGTCAGTGAGTCTTTCCTTGATGAGTTTCTCTAGCACTTTCCCAGCCGTGTCTAGCATGCATAATAGTCGGTACGCAGACGATGATCCGGAATTTCCCCGCCCCTTGCTGATCAGCACGAGTCTCTATCGTATCGGGAACACCCCGTCCCGGAGGCAAGCGTTGAATGTGCAGAATAGGAAGTCAGGACAATGATGATAGACAAGGTGCAACACCCCAGCTGGAACACCATCTGGGGCTGGAGTCTTCCTTGTTTTTAATGATATGACTGCCTCTTCCAATTTCAGCTGTGTGAAGAGTGAACACTCGATTGCTGTTTCAACGTGGAACGTGTCGATACGGACGGGAGCGGCGGAGAAAAGTACCCGCACTATCTCGTTTCATTTATGCAAGTCGTTCGTAGGGCACCAAGCTCCGCATAACTAGCTTATAGCTAAGGCCCCACGTAACCTTGTTCACATTGTCCACTAGAGCTTTCTGCTGCTAATCAATTCGCGAAGACATTTCCTTGCCGGCTTATATGCTGCTACCTGGTTGCATGCCTCGTCACAGTTCTTTACTCGTTGAGCCTCACGCCGAAGCTTGTGATACTCCCTTCGCTTTTCAGCGATTTGAGTCGCCCATCAGTACACTGGAGGCTGGCCATGCCGGGGTTTTCGACGGGGCATAGAGGCGCTGCAAGATGGTCCCTAAGCACCGAACCCATACGAAGCCTCGCCATCAAAAGGGAGCTCCCTAGCGTGGGCTAGGGAGTTCTCTTTGAGGCCTCTTCTACCTCGGCCAGGTCCGTGACGCAATCAATGTCTCTTATTTCGATCGCTGCCATCGGCTCGAGCGAAGCTACAGCTGCGCTTTTGCCGAGAGCTTTCTTTACTGCGTTGCAGAACGCTTCTTTACTGACGGCCCCTCCTCTAAGTTCGACCAGTACGTGGTACGGCAGGTTGGTCGTACAGTAATGGTGTCTTCGGGCCTTAGAGTTTTCCTGATATCCCGCAAGACTTCTGCGTAGGATCGGCCATTTTGGAGTTTTAGGAGCAGTGCCTGCTGCCGGGGTCTTCGTCGTGGCTATTTTCTTTCCTGTCTCGCGTCAGTTCTTTTTCTCGTTGGGCGTCCGTGCGAACTTTATTTTCTGGGACTTTTCTTTGCGGCTTTCTTCGCTCCTTTTGTCAGCACTGATCACTGATCTATCATTCCATGCCTACCGAGTGCCTTCTCTTACCTCCTTTTATCCCGACCAACTTCACCTTCGGTTGGGCTAGACACCATTCTTTTATTGATGTTTGATGGTGGAGCTATCTGCGCGTGGCTTTTTGGTATAGCCCTCAGCGTTTCTTAAGCCTTCCGCTCTTCTTTGACCTTCTAGACCTCTTCAGTCTTTAACCAGCTCCTCCAATAATGCCCTATGCGGTCTAGGGGCTCCTCTAGTTCAAGGAGCCCATTCTTTACACTTTGCTGATTTTTGGCGAGTCGAACGTTAATTTTATTCTTTTTAGAACGTCTTTCGCTTCTCGGTTTAGCCTTTTTTCTATGTATCGTTGGATAGCAATAGTACTTTGCGATTTCATGTCTTGGGAGAGGTTATTGGCTTTCGTTTCCGAATACTATACTTCAGTCACGTTTTCGACGGTGATGGTGTAATCGCACAATGGCGCTTGATTTATCTGATCACTCCTTTTCTTTTCTACCGTGATCATTTTGTGGACCTCAGGATGATACGTTATTATTTCGGCATTTAAGACCTTTGTGATTATCGAATTCTCGAAGTTTTTTATATTTTCTTCTACCACGCGAGCATCTGGCACTTCCTGCAAAACTCCCCGCTCTTTAGAACGCTCTGGCGCTCGCGTCGTTTTTTGCTGCACCCAAACGCGGCAGGAATTTGTCTGGACAAGGCTATCCATTGCTTTCCGTTTTTCATCCATCCCTACTGTCGTTGTATTCGTCGTCGTATTTGTTGTTTTTGGTACCGTTCTCAATGTGCTGTTAACATAGCGGCTGTAACTATTGGTTTCGTCGTGGTTGTTGATATATTTACTTTTTTGAATTTTTTTGTTGATCTAAATTTCAGTTTTTTATTGGAATTGCTTCTGTTTGATTAGGTCCCCTCGAAGCCACATCTCGTTCGTGTGTGTAGTCGCTGTTATGGTCCCATGGTTATCTTTACAGAGTAGGGGCCATGCGAGCGTTGGCATAAACCCTTATGGGGACAAGTGCACAGAGCTAGATTAGCGGTAATCGAAAGTCTGTCTGAACCGAACTTAAACCACCAACCCAATGCTGTGAACTTTGAAGTACTCCGAGGCCTGCTATGGTTTTACCGGGACGGAGACGCACAAGTATCACCTCGGCGCTACCGTGCAAAGCAACTAGGTCCAAAACTTTGCTAGCGCAAAGCATAAACTTCAGTTGCCCAAAGAGTAGTCCAAATTCAGCCAGGGTCGTTACCTGTCATGCCAGGAGGATTATCAGGGTGACCTCGATATCCCCGGGTCGATGAGGGTGTAAATGTAGTAATCGAGCACCCCACTTAGGCAAACTGCTCCAAGAACCTTTGCGAAGAAATTACCGTCTCATAAAAATAACGCAGCAAGTGCGGAACCATTTGGTACTTAACTTATTAAAATTGTTATTACTAACCCGTAATAAACCCCGCAACTACCACCGCTACCATTATCACTAAAAAGTTTTTCCAAAGAAAAAATAAAAAATATATAAAATAACAAAATAAACATCAATCATGTCAATCCCATTGCGACAATCTACCGAAGCAATTGCTAGATTGTTGCAATGAGAATCTGCCGTTACCGCCATGAAAAGTCTCGTCGAGTCAAGCGGAATTCATACGAAGCGGGACTCGCGGTTTGCAGTCGCCTAGGAAAGCTGCTCGAAAACCGTCATAATGCTGATCCAATTTGAATCGTTAGTTTAAAAAAATAATTATTTAAATATACGATTAAAATTCGGACACGGTAACCCCTTCGTAACGCATCTTACGACATTGCATTGTCCCGCAATACAAACTATAGTTGACGGATCCGGGGGTCTGTTATGGACCGCCATACAGAGCGGATGCTGCAAGAACCGCGCCAGCAAGCGGAAAATTGAACTTCGACGGCGGTGAACCAAAAGGTCTTATTTCGGCACGTACCTGGAAAATTGTGTTTTTCGCTCGAAATCGCGAAAATAAACATTTCAATTTGCTCGAAAGTTTATTCGCTCGTTTCCGTCGCGAATAAAACTTGTTTATTCTCTTGTAATGTGTTGCAACAGTGGTAATGGGGCAAAACGAAAAGCAGTTTTGTCGTGACTGGTCAAATGGCAAAGTCGCTAGAAGACGATAAATCAGCTAAAAGTGGTTCTGGATTCGAGATAATCGCGTCTTGACGAGAAGGCCAATCGACAGTTGTAATTTGCATTGCTATGGAAAATTCATTTGCTTGAAGCAAAAGAATAATTTGTACCCAGTTGGAATTGAGAAGAACGCGTGCTTATGCCCGTAGTAGTAGTGACCCAATAAAAAGTTGGAAGTGCAGAAAACGTAGAAGATAGGGAATGTGATTTTCCGCCATTGACCATTGCGGAGATTTGTCGGTGCGGAAGCGAAAATCACATATCGTACGTTTTGCCTTGTCTATGTCGTTCAGTTTGCCGATTCACGTGACAACCTCTCTCAGCCTAATACAATTATTTTTTCTTTCTGGTTGATTTTTAAAATAATTCATTTCCAAGTTATCTTTTTTATATAAAACAAAGAATTTGATGCAATCAGTACTCACTGGATTTATGTGGTACGCAGGGAGCACGCATTCAATTGTAAATTGTTCAAGCAACATATTTGAAACAATTAAATCAACGCTGGATCTAACATTGAATGGATTTAAAATAGAATTGTGTAAATTGTCAATAATGAAATTGAGTACGGGACCCAGCAAATAGTGCATCTTCATAGTGATTTTTCGTGTACGCCGTTAAGTCCATTTGTATGTTTGTATGCGTCAACGAGAAATCGGTACCGTCAAATTGTATCGCCGTCGATCTGGATGCAAAGCAAAATTGGTAGAAATTTAGCATTTGGCCAGAAAAGTGAACGTGTATTGACGCGGGAATCAGAAAAAGCGAGTAGATTAGCTGCCGGCAGTGATTTAGGGGTAGAAAGTAGCGAAACGGAATTTACTGCCTCCCGGAGGGGCACTAGATTTTTTACTTTTAACGGAATCAGCGGAACGCCCGCGCTCTCAAGAGCTCATTTGCCTACACCAATTAGAAGGAAACAGTCCAACAAACAATTCGGCTATAAGCAATAAACACTGTTATTACCTTTTCTAAATCTATACATAGCGAAAATTCTTAAATATCAAGTTCCATAAAGCATCATTCAAATTTCTATATAAAAAAAACGATTAGTTTTAACAGTTCGCCCACACCATCTACGAGCGCTCGTCGAGGATGTTGGGTAAGTACCCGTTTAGTTTTAATTAACTTCATTTTTTTCATATATTTGTAAACGTGGCCTTATATTTCCCAATTAAGTGAAAAACTCCTACAATAATAATTTGTATGAATTTTTCCTTTAAATGAGAAATATATCATAGCATTATGTGATGGAATCACATAACACTATACCATAAAAGGGCACGTTAGCGGAAGGCCACTACCCGGGCAAGAGCCCTGTTGAGTTCCTGACACCCCTAAGCGTCCATCACGGCCTGATCCGGCAACATCAACGCTTCAATCAATTTACATAATTATTTAATAACCTTAGCACTGTAATAATTAGCCCATTCGTAATTAATTCGATTTATTTGATTGATTTATCAATTGATTGATCATTTTAATTTAATTGACCAAATTCAATTCGCCACAAAGCGATAATACTTTAAGTTTCGAATACCACATTTCATTTTAATCAATCGAGTAACCCATGTTTCGTTCATTTTTTTTATTTGTCAAAACTTTCAAACAAAAGTTGATTCATTGTTCAATCGTTGGTTGGGTTGTTCTATATTCTTCATTTCTTTCAAAATTACTTTGTTTATTCCTTGAATCACAATCGCTGTGTTTAGTCTAGAATTTATTTAATTTAAATGTAACTATAGTAAATGTCTCTTTACCAAGAAACGAAAACAAACATTCACGAAGTATAAATGAATCTTTCCTTTTTTATATTAAAAAATAATAAAATCAAAGTTCGGGGCAAAAGAGTCTCGGCGCAAACATTTGAAGGCCCCGGCGAGATGCACTTGGTATTTATTTTGCCATACATAACTGAATAATTGTTTTTTCCCCGGTCAACAGGTCGTGAAGTGCTGTGTGGTACTTGTGTAGTGTCGTGGTGTATCCGCGCTTTCTGTTTCCGGCCGCTTTCCGACCTTTTACGAGATACCGAATGTTGATCGCCTGATCGAGGACCTAAAAAGATTGGCTCAAATCGTCGAAGGCGTCATTTCAAACTGCAAGAAGGATTCGCCTTCAAGGAAGCAGGAAGCCGGGTATTATACGGAGCGACTGCGGTGACTGGAGGCCGCGTGGGAGGATTTTGAACTAGGCGATAGTCACATCCGATCCCTACCGGAGGTCGCTCCGTCGCACGAGTATTTTATCCAACATATATACGACACTACCAAAGGCAACTACCTCCGTTACCAGCAGCACTTCCGAAATCAAATGCGTGCCAAAACACACGTGAACACGCCAACCGGGGAACAGTCACCAAAAGGGCTCGAAATTCAGGATAGCGAGGACAAGGACTACACTGCAAAATCCTCAGCACCAAGAGATGTCAGTGCTGTCAGGATGCTGCGTCGCTACAAAGTCATGGCAGGCTCTTTGAGGAGGATCATCGACCGTTTGGACAGAAGGAGGCCACTCGGACCTGGTACAGGAGGAAACTCATGACCCTCCAACGAGGTTGCCAACAGCTGGATGAATATCACCTGCAGATCATCGAGCTCCATGACGATCCTGAGGCGTATGGTTTTAACGTGCAACAGCACATTCATTTGGAAGAGCTTACGCAAGATTCGGTCATACGTCTGGAATCGAAAATGGATGAACTCAGCGCCACACCGGCCTCAGCGACTCAGCCTGTGACTCCTTTTACCATTCCTCTGGCGAAAAAAAAACTTCCCGCCTTCGATGGGAACTGTTTACATTGGCAACAATTCCACGACTTGTTCATGCAAATGGTGCATAGCCAACCGATCTCCAAGTGCCAAAAGCTATGGTAGCTCAAGGCCGGTCTCACCGGAGCAGCGGAGCTTTTTATTCGAAATTTTACATTGTCGGATGACAACTACGAGGCGGCTTGGACAACCTTGAAGGAAAGGTACGACAACCGGCGATTATTGGTAGCGACGCTCATCAACAAATTGATGCGTCAGCTATCTCATGCTAATGAAAGGCCATCAGTGGCAGCAATAAAGGCTCAACATGACACCACACAAGAGTGTCTCAGAGATCTAGAGAACCTGCAAGTGTCCGCAAGGGACTGGGATCCGTTGCTGCTACAATTGCTAATCCGAAAATTGGATACAGCGACTCACGCATCATACGAACAATCGTTATCCAACCTGCGTGAGCTACTACTCTTGAAGAGTTTGTTGGATTTCGTGGAAACGCGTTTCGAGGCTCTCGAGATATTCGGCTATAAAATAAAGGAACCGGAAATCAACCGTAGGAAAGCCATCAAGTCGACCGACACCTTCTCGATGCTTAATGTGTGAACAGGATCACCCGCTTTACGACTACCCGAATTTCCTCAGCATTACTGCTGCAAAGAGAAGTTTCGTGCGCGCTAAGAAGCTGTGCGTGAATTGCCTTCGAGAAGGACATCTGACTTCCAGCGGCTAGAAGTTGCAAGCAGTGTTCCAAGAATCACAACACCAGAACACGCGCCTAAGGTGGATTCTAGCCGGAAGAGTGATCACACCTCAAGGGTCATCCGTCACATGCGGCATCCTGGCAGAAAATAACCAGCTTAATCAGCTCATCAAGCGATTTTGGGAGGTCGAGGAAGTACTGGATCCGCGGCGCAAGCCTACGTTAAATGAAAAGGCTTGCGAAGCACATTTCTATCAGACATGACAAGACGTCCCGACGGCCGTTTCTTGGTTAAACTCCCATTCAGCAAGGATCCTGAGACGATAGGTGATTCCCAAGCGGTGGCCACTCGCAGATTCATTCCCTTGGAGCGTCGACTGGAGAGGAACCCTGATCTAGGACTTCCATACGAGAACTTCGTGGAGGAGTATTGTTTGCGCCAGGACTCTTTTGTCCTGGCCTCTTTCTTCTTGTCACTTATTTTTCCCAACAGCAATCTTTCAAAATAATTTGAGTTTAATTCAATTAATATTTCACTATTCAATATTGCACGTTGCTTTTTGGGTAGTTCAGTACCGAGCGTGTCAATTACTATTAATTGTAATATTTTAATGAAAATGAATACTTTAGCCGTTACAAATTTATTGCTTTCTATATTTATTAAATACAATGAATTATGAAAAAAATGTTATGAGAAATTTTGAAAGAACGTGCAGCGGAGTAAATCACATACGATTTCAGTTAATAAAACGCGACGACCTGATGACGACTGAAGATTCCCTTCCACACCGAGCAAAAGGCGCCAGCAGTTCCCACGCACGAAAATGCTGACGCTTGAGCGTCCACAAGCATTCCATGCCCGGAAACCGCTGACGCCCCCGTCTGGTACGGGCAAGGAACTTTGGTTCGCATTGCAATGCGTTCATGCGGCCACATCATGCATGCAAATGTGGTGTTTGTGTCTTCCGATCGTTTCGCTGACGCGTATAAGTCAACAAAATGATCCGAACATCACGCGAAACTGCTGACACTCGCGTCTGTGGCGATGCAAAATGTGGCCACATGAGACATGCATGCATCTATGATTTTAGCAACTAAGTCAAACAATATTAGTCACATAAGGTGACGAAATTAATTATCCACCTTTGCAAATACGATTTGTAAAATAAAATTTTCACTTAAGTCTAACGCCACTGATCGTGTGGACGGGCATTAACATCCACCCCCCCGTTGAACGGTCTGTTCAACCTCTTCCAGTGTGTGGGGCAAGCTGTGACGTCTAGGCAGTGGCACTGGTCTCGGTCGTTGCGATCGTGGTTGGCAGCTTACATTTTTGGTCTTGCACCATAGGAAGGCGACAACAGCGAGAACTGCGACGAAGCTCAGATATCCTAGTGCATACTGGTGAACATCATGCACATCCAGCTGGTCCCTCCAGGATAGATCCTGCTCCTTGAGTTGATTTCGCAGATCGTTGATCTCCGAAGTGTGCGTCCGGAAAGGTGTGGGCTCAAGGTGCTATTGTACATGTCCCAGGTTGTCGTGATCAGTGTAATAATAGGTCTTCGGCTGAGTCGTTTTGATTGAGGATTCATATATGCGGTGACCCTTGATAGTTACTGCATCGGATTTGAGCGTGCAGTCGGGAGTCAGCTGCAGAATTCCGGAGCCCTGCAGTGTCAGGATGGATGTGTTGCCACTGCACACAAGCTGGGCCACCACCGGTGTGGTGAAGGCATAGATCCACTCATTGGACTGTGGGATATTCGTCCACGAGAAGGATGTAAGCAGCTCAACTAGGTGACAGTTGGTCATCGTCGGCATTCCCCTTAGCAGCGTCACTTTGCAAGTGCTCATATTGGCGTCCTTGTGATACAACGGATGGGACTGTTGGCACAAGTGGGTGTTTGGCTCCATCCAGTTACAGGCAGCATAATCCATCTCGTTGAGCGGATAGTAGACGTCGCGATGTGAGCTGATGATCAGATAAGGAGCGGTTGGCTGTATAGCAACGAGATGGTTGCGTTTTGCCGTTGGAATTGGTAGGATTCGATAGAGCTCAAACGTTGATACATCGATGAGTGGCATCTTGAGCTCGAAAAGAATGAAGTTCGCATTTGCCTTGGCCTTGATAGATGTTAGCCCAAATAATTTCAGAAAGTCTTCTCGGCCAACAGGGAGACGCTGATTTTCCGGCAGGTGATCCCTGATGTCGGTCATTGCCGCATTAAGTTGCTGTTGAGACAACAGCAGAGGATTGAAGTTCCCATGCTGTGTGTCTGTGATTACGTCCAAGAGGCTGGATTGGATGCGCTGCAAATTGAGTGTTGCCAGGGTCATCTGGAAAGATAGAATTGAGATTAAATCTGGTACTCGGGCTGCGGTGCCTTCGAGTTGCGGACCCTTGACCTCGTTGGAGAGTTTTGTCAGTTCGTGCTCTATGGAGGCAAAACGTTTTTGAGCCATCTGTTCCGTTTGACCGAGGAGATTCAATGTCGAGTCGATGATTGACGTCTGGTTTTTGAGTAAGGAGTGCAGCTTGGTCTGATCTTCCTGCATCGTCTTAATGGTTTATGCCATTTGATTAGCGTACTCTACGATCTGGCCAGTCCACCCACTACGTTTATTGCGCCTCGCCTTGACCTGATCCTCAGCATCTGGTTTGCGCTAGAAAACTGATCGGTCAAGTGTCGGAACTGCTCATGCAGATGCGAGCAGTCGGTTTGTCGAGAACCACGATCACATAGTTGTTGCAGCCAAATCGTGCCGTTCTGCAGCGTGGCCAGCTCCGTCCAGTAGGCTTCTAGGCCATAGTAGACCAAGAGTTTCCACTCGCCTGTCGACACGAAGGCATTTCCCAATGATTGAAAATACAGTCCTGGATGTGGTCCAGTTGATGACACCTTGATGGGGTTGGTTACTGTTAGAGGGCTCAGTAGGCAGACCAGCAGGAGCGATAGAAGAGGCGTCCTTCTGCTCCCGGATCGGAGCCCGGTGTGATAAGTATCGGGTGTGTCTGCTTGATGCGGCGCCTTAGGTTGGTTTTGAGTATTCGCTTCAGGCCCAGCTGCTTCAGGTATAGTGTTCTCCGTCACTGGTAGTGGCGCTAGACGATGAATGGGCCTTCTTACTATTCCAGTGGCTGTTTTTACGTCTGCAACTCTGACAAAGCCATCAGCCCCTTGATGCGTGTCAATGATTCGTCCCAGAGGCCATTTCATAGCTGGTAGATTGTCGTCCTTGATGATGACGATGGTTCTCCGGGTAGCATTTGGTTGACCTTGTTGCCACTTAACGCGAAGTTGCAGTTGGTTCAAATATTCGCGGAACCATCGGCGCCAAAACTCGTTCTTCAAATGATTTATCCGCTTCCATCGGGTATGAAGTTCGCCTGCGACCGGCTCTGCCCGAGCATCCACCATGGCCGTGAGGGGCTCACCGATAAGAAAATGGCCCGGAGTCAACGCCACCAGGTCATTGGGATCGTCGGACATCGCAGTTAAAGGTCTGGAGTTGAGGATGGCCTCCACCTGGACCACCAGGGTATGCAGTTCCTCGTACGTGAGTGTGGCTGATGAAGCGCCCCGGCGAAGCAGGTTCTTGGCTGATTTGACGGCCGCCTCCCACAATCCACCAAAGTGGGGGGCGCCAGGGGGGATGAAGTGAAATTGTATTCCCCGTGTGCTGCAAGAGTCGGTCACCTTGTGTTGACCCTCGGCTGAATGAAGTGATGAAGACAGCTCGCGTAGTTGACGTTGCGCACCTACAAAATTGGTCGCATTGTCGCAATAGATGTCCTTGCAGAGACCTCGTCTCCCGATTAAACGCTTCAGAGCACCGATGAAGGCTTCTGTGCTGAGATCGCTCACCAACTCCAGATGGACGGCCTTGGTAGCGAAGCAGCAGAATATAGCGATGTATCCCTTCTGAGGCCGCACGCCTCTACCCTGGTAGTGTATCAGCATTGGCCCGCAAAAGTCGACGCCCGAACGGATGAAAGGGCGAGCCGCTTGCACGCGAGCACCTGGTAGATTTCCCATAACTTGATTGAACAGTTGTGGCCTTGCCTTAACACATCGCACGCATTTTTGAACAACCGCCCGGGCCAGCTGCTTCCCCCTGATGGGCCAAAAGCGTTGTCTCGTGGTAGCTAGCAGTGCCTGAGCTCCGAGGTGGCAATTATTGCGGTGAATATCCGTCATCAGTAGTCTAGTAAGTGGATTCGCGAACGGCAGCAACATAGGATGCTTGGCCTCGAAAGCGAGTTGTGACGCTTCTAGCCTCCCGCCAACGCGCAGGATTCCGTTCGAATCCAGGAAGGGAGTCAGACTCGATAGGGGGCTGTTTTTGCTGACCTGCCCGTGTAGTTGGATGTCTCGCCGATCCTCACGAAAATCGTGTTGCTGAGTACATTTTACGATCACTCCGGTTGCTGTGGAGAGTTCGTGAGTTGTTACTGCACGGCTGCGCGCCTGAGAAGACTGAGAGCTTGTCCTGCAATGCGTTACAAAACGCAGCATATAAACGATCACCCGTTGAAGCCTTCCAAATGAGTTGCCGTGTTGAATTTCGTAAACAAAATGGTTGCTTGCACTAGCTGTTGTTGTCATTGCAATCCTGATTCGTTTTCGCTCGACTTCGCAGGCCTCAGTGCCCTTATATGGAGGCGGCCATTCCGCCTCAGGTCCAGTCAAGAAGGAGGGCCCCTGTAACCAGAGCTTGCAGTCCCTTAGCGCAGCTGGCGCCAGGCCACGGGATAGGATGTCCGCAGAATTGTCGTGGGACGCCACATGTCGCCACTGAGTTGGTCGTGACAATGTTTGGATGGTCGAAACACGATTGGCCACGAAAGTGCTGTAGGATGAAGCGGTTGAGTTAATCCACGCCAATGCGACCTCTGAATCGGACCAGAGAACGTGAAAAACATCCGGCAGACTGAGCGCTCTCTTGACTCGACTCGTCAATTCCGCTTCAAGCTTGGCGGCACACAACTCCAAACGCGGTACTGTCAACACCTTGATGGGGGCTACCCTGGATTTGGAACAGAACAGTCGAACGTTGACTTGACCGCTCGGGGAAGTTGAGCGAACATAGATCACAGCGCCATACGCCCTCTCCGAGGCATCGCAGAAAGTGTGTAGCTGCAGCTGAATTGGTTTCTCGCAGGCGATAACGTGTCGGGGAAAGCGAACCCTTTGCAATGATGGTAGCTCACTGCGGAACTTGGCCCACTGTGTATGTATTTCGAGTGGCAAAGCTGCGTCCCAGTCTAATTCCAACCGCCATAGCGCCTGCAGGAACAATTTTGCGGTTACGATAACCGGCGCTAGGATACCCAATGGGTCGAACATTCGGGCGATGTCTGAAGCGATCGTCCGTTTTGTGAACTTGACCTCAGCGAGGTCCAAGTTAATGCCGATTTGGAAATCGTCCGTTTTCGGGAGCCAAATTACTCCCAAGGTTTTGATGTAGTCTTCCGACAAGCTACCAAAATCCAGCTGGACCTCCTGATCCTCGACACTGATTTGCTGTAGAAGATGCGGATGATTGGCACACCATTTGTGCAAATGCATCCCTGCACTGGTAGGAATCTGACGCAATTCCTCCTGTGTTCGGATTGCCTCCGTCAAGCTGTCTGCCCCTGTCATGACGTCGTCTATGTAACAATCATGCTGCAAGGCGCTGCTGCCTAAGGGTGCTCGATTTTGTTCGGCTTGTGCCAGAACCTGGAGGCATTTAGTTGCCAAGTACGGGGCACACGTTGTGCCGTACGTAATGGTCTTGAGTCGATAATATCGCAAAGGCTGGGTTGGACTTGTTCTCCAAATCACCAATTGAAAATTGCAATCGTCATGCTGAAGCCTTATTTGCCGATACATTTTGACAATGTCGGCAGTGAAAACGAAGCGTGGCAAACGGAAACGGATCAAAATCGCAAATAGATCATCCTGAAGCGAGGGTCACCAATTCGATATAGTCACTGACCACGCATCCCTGAAGTGGCTCATGAGTCAGTCTGACTTGCACGGTCGCCTAGCAAGATGGGCATTGAAGCTGCAAGCCTTTACTTTTACAATTCGACATCGAAAAGGGACACAAAATGTGGTACCTGGCACGCTCTCGAGAATGTTCTCTCCAGAGGGAGCGGAGTTGGTACAGTACGCAGACAGCTCTCTTGAAATCGACCTCGAGCATCCCTCTTTCAGTTCAGAAAGCTACTTGCAGTTAGCGCACACCGTTCAGGAACATCTGCCACAGCTGCCTGATCTGAAAGTAGTGGATGGATTTGTGTAACGACGGTCGGAACACGCAAACCGTGGACAGTGGAAACTGTGGGTGCCTGAGGAGATGACCAGTGATCTGATCCTCCGGGCCCATGACCACCCGCTGAGTGCTCACGGTGGCTATGAGGGCGGGCGGGCGTATTTCTACTGGCCCAGGATGGCGCCACAAATTAAGGAATACGTAGCCGCCTGCGAAGTCTGCAAAAGCACCAAGGCACCGAATACTGTTCTTCGACCTCCAATGGGGAAACTCGATGTACCCGAGCGCGTGTTCCAACGTTTGTACATAGATCTAATAGGTCCTTATCCACGCACCATAGTTGGACACATCGGAGCTATCGTCGTGCTGGATCAACTCTCGAAATTCCCGTTGGTTTAGCCTATTCGGAAGTTCAATACCGCACCGATACTGAACTTCTTAGAGAAGCGTGTTTTTCATGTTTTCGGCGTCCCAGAACACATCGTGTCAGACAACGGAGTACAGTTTAAATCCGTCAAGTTCCGAGAACTATTGAACAAGTATGGCGTTAACCACCAGCTCACCGCCGTGTATTCGCCTCAAGCCAACGCCTCTGAGCGTCTGAACCGAACCCTTCTGGCCGCCATACGCGCCTATGTATCACCGGACCAGAAGGACTGGGATCGCAAGCTATCCGCGATCACCTGTGCGCTGCGTTCTTCACACCACTCGGCCACAGGAGTCTCACCATACTTTGCTGTGTTCGGCCAGCATATGATTTGCCACGGCAAGTCATATCAGCTGCTCCGACAACTACATTCTTTGGGAGACCCTGTCGTCGCGCTAGAATCACACGACAAACTCAGAGTTCTGCGCGACCAAATCCGATGTAAGATAGAAGACGGCAGACGCGCAGGCGAAGAGCGCTATAATCTTCGATCCCGGCCTTCTGCGTTCAAAGAAGGAGACGAGGTTTTGTAATAAACATAAGCAGTCGAGCAGCCCCGTGGTGATCAGGAGTGGCTGCTCCTGAAGAGATAAGATGGTCACCCCGTCGAAACTGCTTAGTTTGTTGTTTTACTTGTGTAAAGTAAACTGCATCCGTCAAGTTTTTCATCATTTAGGCAGAGATGAGTGGTTCACTTCAGCCACTTTAACATCTTTAGGTTTGACATTCCCCTTGTAATGCAACGACCTTCTTCGGTGAAAGTAACGGTTGCTTTTTGTGTAATGCTTGCGTTTGTCTCAAGCCTCCGTGTCCGCTAACTTTAACGAGGCAAAACAATATTGAATTTCTGTAGAGTAGATTAATTGACACCTAATAGAACTTTTCTAAAGACAATAAAAATTGATCGGTGCATCTTGTAGAGTAGAGTACGCGTGATAAGTATTTTGTATTGTAGCTTCGTGGCTCGACAAGAACCCGCCTCATATGATCCCGCAAATGCTAGTCGTCAAGCACGCGTACGCGGTCGTTAAGTGAAGCTAGTTAGCTGAGCTCGGTGTTGTTTTAGCTCGCTGACACTTGTGCCAGACCATCGGCACCCGTGTCCTACACGGACATTTCGAAATTCATTACAGTTTACAGGCGGAACTTCAGGCAGAGCAACGTCGCGGAACACTACAATGTCAAACTCGATAAAAAGTTTCTCAAGTGTCGAATTCATAAGATTGTAGGACCTACGCGTTATCTCATCACAGACCTAAAAGGTAGAGAACTAGGTGTCTACCACGCAAAAGACCTACGTCGTTAATGCACCGTTCCACCAAGATTACGTTTATACTACCGTTCATGTTATCGTTCAGGAATCGCACCGCGACTTATTA
Source organism: Odontomyia ornata (assembly GCA_963969285.1). Taxonomy (NCBI): domain Eukaryota; kingdom Metazoa; phylum Arthropoda; class Insecta; order Diptera; family Stratiomyidae; genus Odontomyia; species Odontomyia ornata. The sequence continues at coordinate 160,643 of CAXAJY010000023.1, read as the reverse complement.
CCGTACATATTATCGTTCCGGGTTTGCATCGCGCCCTAGCATCGTTCAACTTATATTATCGTTCAGGGATTGCATCGCACCCTATCATCCTTTCTTTTTTGGAATTAATCGCGCAAATACAATAAGCTACATTATCGGCACGCCAACTGGATCATGTCCAACGTGCCTCGTAAGATCCGTAATGGTTAAGCAATCACTCGTAGGTTAAGTAGTATTACGACATACCAATTAGTCTGTCTGTCCGTCTGTATAACAGGGTTTGGAGTCAGAAAATACTAGGGAAGTGACGAGCCCTGGGTTCCCTGTCCAGGCGTCTGACCGTACCTATCGCACTGGGTTTGGAGTCACTAACTACGGAGGAAGTGACGAGCCTCTGGGTCCCAGTGCAGGTTTCAGATCAGCGCCTGTGGTACTGTATATAATGTAAATAGTTAGATATATAAGTAATACATTAGGTAGTGTAATGATTTTAACTTTTCCAAGTTCGAACGCGGAACCGACCTCTCATCGGTTCTAGACGTTAAGTCTGAGTAGTGCCAACGGATGGTACCAACAGGTCAACCAATCCGTGCACCGTAACCCATTCACGCGGTGACTGCTTGTCGGCCAGCTAGTTCGGAGAGGATTTCGGTCGCGGGTCTCCGAATGGGTTACGCTCAATTACAATATTTCAGCCACCTGAACATACCCGTTTTCCAAACGCGTCAACCATTACTCATCCAGAACGGGAAACCTACGTTACGTTAATTCTGGATGTGATCTCTCCACAGATCTCAAATCAAAAACGCTACAAAATCCCATAGGCGCGTTACCGAATCACCGACGTGGTACCGAAAAATATGCTACTCGAAATTAAACCGACGAAAACTACTCTAATGAAATGACGAAACAATCAAAGGTACCGCGTACCGCGCGCGACGCGAAACCGACCTCAGCGGATTTGTCGAAACCCTACCCTCGCGACGGCATACCTACCCTACACTCTCTCTTCCCACTGAAAAAGAACGAGCCACTGAAAAGGAAAGTCTTGGGTTATTTAGCAATTCATGGCTTTATTCATTATAATTTAGTCAAAAATTAAATGTAAAGGTCTATTTCTATTTTAATTCCAGAAAATATATTACATATATCAACGTAAATTAGATTGAATTTCGATTATGCAATTTTCTCATTTAATTATTTAATAATATAAAAAAAAAACAACAAAATATTTAGAAATCATAAAGATTGTGTTAGTTCGTCTTAAGAAATGTGTACAGATCATTAGCACGGAATTGACGTAAAAATGCCTGGTATGAAGAAACCAAAATCGTTTTGGGTACCTCTATCTCTTTGTTTCATTTTCTTCCTATTAACGCGAACAAATTCTATTTTGTCATTTTTTTTTTTTTTTGTATTCTTCTGTTTTGGTTATTATTTATAACAGCTATGTTAATAGGGTTGTCTATTATTAACTTGTAATTTCTTTTACCGTTTACTTTACTGTAGTCTTTCTTACATTTTACATATTATTGTAATAATAAATATCAAAAAAAATTATTAGCTATTTAATACATTATATTTTTTTGTGATTATATTTATTTAAAATTGATTAAATCCTTTTTATTTGAATTAATTACGAATTGATCTTTGTTTGTTTCGGGTTTACACTTTTTGTAAGGATTTTTTTCTTTCTACTTCATAAAACATTCTATACTTTTGCGAATTACTGATTTTACTTTTTCTCACCGTTCAATATGATTTCAGCTCAACTTTTAACGTTACATGCTCTATCGTGTGGTTGTGATTTATAAAGCATCAGAAAAAAAAATCATATAAATATCGCGTCTTGAATTAATTTAATTTATACCTAAATTGTATAGTTAATTTATAAACGGGATGTACTATATCTATTTATATATGTATATTAGTTCTATGTAAAAATGAACAAAAGAATATCGATGGAAATCGCACAAAAGGCAATCATAGAAAAAGAATTTGAAATTTTCGCGATCTTCGTTTCTAGTATTCTTTACATCAAAATTGAAAATTTTATTTACAACGTCACATGACTTATTTTTAATTTTTCTGATCATTGATCTACGACTTTATTCTTCCTGTATATCAAAATACTACGAGCTAAGTAAACTTAATATGAGCTTTTACGTCTAGATTTTACGATATTTAATGCTTAGGATTAATGCATCAAAAAAAACAAAAATTGAGATGCATGTTTCTGCAACATAGTTCAATGCAGTAAAAGGCAGAGAAAAGACCAAAAGAAAAGACAGTATATATTTTTAATTACACGAAGTAGACAACAAACATGTCTATTTCTTATTTATGTTAACTTTTATCAGAGGTAAAAGTGTTTTAAGATATTTGCTTTTGAAAATTCCATTTTAATTTTTAAATGTTTAATAGCAATCGAAAATGTTTTGAGGTATGTTTCGGCTGAATATTGTGGCTATTGTTGTGTTTGTATACAATTTTTAAGTGGAGTTAATATTATAACAAATCTTCTATTTAACAAAAAAAAATCCTGGCTATTGCATTAATTGGTCTATTGTAAGTGTGGATTGTGTGTAATTTGTTTGGATATGGGTATGGTGTATATAAAGTATATTAAAAAAAATCCATTCTATTGCAGTGGGTGTGGGTGGATGGGGGATGCGTGTATGTAAATAATTTGATTTGTTATAATATGTATATAATAAAAAGAAAACCGTTCTATTGCATTTATGTGAGTTGTGGATGAGGTATCTCTGTAAATAATTTCTTTCGCTATTGTCTATATTTATATCTGAATAAATATACCTGTCTTTGAGTGATTGTAGAGGTTGTTAAAGATTGAAATAGAACTGTTGATTTTGATACCGATAGAATAAAATTGATTTGAATAAAATTAAAGATGAAGAAACAGTTGTTAAGGGGTCATTCAAAGAAATTTTGATCATCCCAATCTTTAAAAACCTATTCACCAAGATATCATTTGAAATTTAACAGAAACAGATTACATATGATATAAATCAATAGGTTAAATCAATTACAATGAGGTATTCATCGAAAGATTGAGGCAGAGTAGATACTGCATATAACTTTTCATATTCACATTGCAGGCAATTGAACATGCTGTCCGGTGTAAAGCAAACGGACAAGAAAGATCTTTAAGCGTCGATTCAAAAACAAAATACCTTTTAACAGCTTTTGTACTCTTTTTGGCCAATTCTACTGATACCAAATAAGCGTTGTTAAAAATTACTAAACTAAAAGTTCTACGATGATTAAGCATAATGAAACAAAAATTTGTGTAAATAAAAGTATTATAAAATAACATTGCTAGCAACTTTTTTACATGTTCGTAATCAACTTTCTTCGTTCAGAAGATTTCATTCCTTTTTCGAAATCTTTCTTTTACAAGCAGCAGTGAGGGTTGAGGGTTTTGTTAAAAGTACTCTGCAAATCTCTGTTAAAATCATGACCTGTCTATCCCATTGTCTATACATCGATTCATTGGACCGTGTGAAACTACTCTAATCAATCTTTGCGAAAAAGTCATAGCGGATGCCCTTAACCCTTCGCCGAGCGCGGCCGTTCTAATAGGCACAGCTATCCCGTTTGGGTTCGCTTTTGATCGACATGCTCCCATTCAAGAAGTCTTTCAAAATTTCGTTACGAACTGCCATTAGAGTTATTGCCCTAGTGAAAATGTCACCATAGATGAAATTCCGCAGAAAATGCCCGTTTCGGCAATATATACCAACAAAACTGCTTGCGTTAGTGAATTTAAAAATGACATGAACGTTTAATGTTGAGATATACTCTAGAAAACAGCCAAGTGGTCCATTCGGTAATAGCAATAAACCCAATGATGTAGCGATGAGATTAGCAAAACCGATATTTGGATCTGGTAGAAAGACCACTGCTGACAACTGATTAGCGATGTCAACCTCATTGATGAATTGAAATCGAAAAAGTGATTGTATGTGGGCACTGTTACGAAAACCAAAACCAATTGATCTACACTTTTGGTTGATGTAAACCGAACGAAAAAAAATTACCTCTTAATAGTTCCAACCAAATCTAGGACCGCGCCAAGTCGCCACCGACACCACACCATGACACGCTCCGGACGACGTAGAAGAAAAACGCTTTATGTCGAATCACTCGCTAGCTACGCGCACAGTTTTGCAATAACAACCTAGCAAATAGTTGAAGAATCAAACTAGACAAAATTTAAATCAGGCAATCCTCAACAATTAACCGAACATTCAAGAACCGTCCACTTGCACTTCCTCTCCATGTGGCTGTCAAACCCCACCGGTTGTCACATCCGACAAAACAGATGTATGTGGAATGGCACGCCACATGGCGGCAATGTGCCTCTCCATCTGTCGCCAGTGGCATAGTTTTTCGATGGCCACGGTGGAGGGGCATTTCCAGATGCAAGGGTTCGGGATCGGAATCACTTCGATTCCCGGGCGTAGGCGTCACATTACACATTCCCCCCCCCCCCCAAAATCGAAGTAATTACGATCCCGCCTCCTATGTAAAAGGTCTTGGTTAGGGCCGTGGCGGGTCGAAGGTCGGTTTCGAGGAATAGGCTACAACCATGTTCGTGAAGACTCGACAGTGACTATACCGTAGGGAGTCAGGTGTCATTCGGAGGTCTTCGTCTAGGCAGGGATTGGGGTAAGCCAAGGTTGTTCGTGGGAAATAGTTGTACTTCATCGTCTAAGGTCTTTTGCGTGGTAAATTCCCAGGGTTTTACCAGTCATGTCCGCGATGAGGTATCGGGTGGGGCTTATTACTTGTAGGACTCGGCACTTCACGAATTTCTTGTCTAGTTTGGCATTGTAATGTCGGGTGGCATCGCTCTGTCGGAAGTTTCGACGATATATCTCGTCGCCTACCTTAAAGCCAGAAGGATGAGATCGCAAGTTGTACCGCTCCTCTCCCATCCGTCGACTTTCTTCAATCTTCTCCCGCAGTTGCTCTCGCAGAAGTTGGAGCTTTTCGTGCGGTTCCAGAACCACGATTGGGTCCTCTAGCGATTTCAGTTGCCGCAATAGCCGGTAAGCGCTCCCATGACAGATCATGTACTGGCCGAACAATGCGAAATACGGCGAAATGCCGGTAGTGGCGTGGTACGACGAGCGCAGCGCACTAGTGATGGCGGACAATTTGCGATCCCAGTCCTTCTGATTCGGGTGGACATAGGCGCGGATGGCCGCTATGAGCGTACGATTCAGTCATTCGGATGCGTTGGCTTGTGGTGAATAGACGGCAGTTCGCTGGTGGATGATGCCGTATTTGGACATTAGGTCTCCGAACTAGCTGGCCGACAAGCAGTCACCGCGTGAATGGGTTACGGTGCACGGATTGGTTGACCTGTTGGTACCATCCGTTGGCACTACTCAGACTTAACGTCTAGAACCGATGAGAGGTCGGTTCCGCGTTCGAACTTGAAAAGTTAAAATCATTACAGTAGTTATTAAGGTCTAGGCTTAGAGTCCTCGGAAATCCATTCTTTCGTCCGGCTGGTTGTGCATCCACCATCTCGATTTCCACCATACATATTTGAACGATAATCATTCCCATTATCCTGCGTGGTTATTTGGTTATCTTCCTGCCACGCATCTTCTTCTCAACCGCTTTTCATTTCCTGTTTAGCAGGCTTGTCAGTTGCTGTATCGTTTTGGACATAATTTCCACGACCTAGGGATTTTCCATTCGTGTCATACGAACATTCTTCCTTCCATTCGTCAGCATTACTGTGGATTCTCACCATGCCTGTGAGCATCGTTGAGACTGCCCTGTTATAAACCATCATTTCGCCTTGGAATATTTCAAGCTACGTTCGTTCGAGAAGCGAATTAATTATTCAATTTAATTCTATATCAATTAAAATTAAATCGAATAATTAATTCGAACTCACCACGATCCGAGGTTGAAATGTCCCAAGCGCGAAATGCGCACCTGGCAGCACCAAACGCCACAAATGACACTCTAACTGGATGTTCATCGGACCCAGTTAGAGGCGTCAGAAGTTTGGGCACGAAACGAAAGGTGGTGATGACTGCAAACGGCGAGTAATGAAAATCGAACAACTTGTCGGACTCGTGATAATCGTCTCAATTTAAATCTGGTTTCGTCACAGAAGTGATGAATGTCGTTTGGTTTTGAGTGGAACGTGCGGGTGTTTTAATTGTGTACGGGTGAAAGCAGACTTCGGGATCTGTCACGGGGCCAAGTAGCGTGAAAAGGCGAGACTTTCGTAGTCAAATCCATCCGCATGAAAATGTCAAGCCAACCGGGTGTCAGAGTAAGTAAATTTAGTAGTAAAACAAAACTGAATGTCCAAGTGCACGCGAGTGGAAAATGTGATTTAAAAATTAAGCTTGTCTCTGGCGAAAGTTAATTAATTGTTCCGGGGTAAATTAGTTCATTGTCCATTAAAAAAGAATAGGCCAGAGTTCACTTGGACACAATGATTTTAAGTTATTTCCGTACTTTTTTTTTTGAGAACACATTGCGCAGGACAAAGTGTAATGTGACGCTTACGCCCGGGAATCGAAGTGATTCCGATCCCGAACCCTGGCAACCGGCCAGATATGTATGACTTCGAAGTGCAAGCAGACTTCATCTTTCGTGCGGATATCATTGCGCAGAAAATTTTTTTTTTCAAATATTTATATCTGTGGATATAAATATTTGAAAAATAATATTAATTAACCATCCGATACATTTCGAAGCATATCTATCTGGCAATGCCCCCCACAGTTGCCATCAAAACATCGAATAGATAGAAACGTGGAAACTGGGTGGAAGTGTCATTCGTCATATAACCTTCAAAGTGTCATTCTTGATATAACCTTCTATGTACCTGCTCTAGGACCTTCTCCCGAAGATCAACCTCAAAAGCGTGAGATTCGATTGTGGAAAAAAACGAGAAGCTGCACGTAAAGGTCGACACAAGAAGAAGGAATATATCAACTGCCTGGAAAATCGGATAGCGGTGCTAGAAAACCAAAATAAATCTCTTATTGAAGAGTTGAAAGCAGGCATTACGTTAAAAGGTGCGAAATATTATTTTAAGTGGAAGCTTCTCTTCTTTTTACTGCGCAGCAGAAGGTAGAATATTTCTGTCATATTTTTTTTTATCATTGCGGCCTTTGCTTCTTTCAAATGGCATTAGTGAAGAACGAACGCCAAAATATAATAAAAATTCCACCACGTATCATATTGTCCATAACAGTAATAATAGCATAATTCGTAGGACTTGCAAAATTCGTTTGCCGAGTCACATGCCGCCTTGAAAGATATTGTTCGACGTCATCTTACCGACAAATCGCTGAATCGAATAGACGAAGTCTTTGGATTTTTCAGCGATGCAAACTTGCTCGAGACGGCATTCAAGCCAGATTCACCGTATCGTGAATTAATGGGCAAAATAGTGTCGGATCTCAATGATGCCATGGATAACGGCGACTTATAATAGATTTAAATTATCCTCCATTCTATTCATATGCATGAGATATTGTGATTATGTTAAATTGGTTAAGAAGTCTGCAGTAGACTTATATAATGCTTGCCTTTGTTTCAAGATTAGAATTTAGTAAGGAAGTAAAAGTGGTTTCTTTTTTTTTCTTGTTTTTTCTCGTCAAATAGGGAAAATGGCATTCAAGTATTTAACATATAATTATTGTATGTAGTCATAATTAAGTCTAGATGATCTTCAAATTAGTTGTTTTGTTATTTATTAATCGTTGTTAATTTTTCAATTAGTTTTTAAAACTTGTATCATACACTTGAAGTTAACTATAGAAGATTAGGGAACGAATGGGTTCACACTAAGTTTTGTATATTCTATCACTCCCGAAGTATTATCACGTACTCTGTTAAGATTTCAGCATTGTAGCAGTATTTACCCAATATGAGGCCTTGTCATTAAAAGATCAAGAAACAAACAAAACAAATACTAATGTAAATCATATCAAATTTGTTTATAAATTGATATTTTTGTATGATATTGCCCCAATTTCCAAATCAATCATTTTCGAAAAGTATATCTATGTTTAATTCTACAATAAAATATTAAAACTATATCCTGAGGTGTTTGGACACATTTTCTTTACAATTACTATGAAATGTTTCCATACTCATTTATCTCCTGTTTCACGATCATATACTATTCAACATTGGGTGAATACTGTTTCATTTAGAAACTGAGACTAAATTATCATAAAAAGGACCATTAATAATATAGTTTGGTAATTAATTCCAATAGGAAACAAATTATTAATATTAAAATTTACACTTTCGTATAGAGAAAATTTACACAAATAATTTTGATACATGAATTAAAGGAAAATAAAATTTGCAATTGAATCGCTTAAACAAAAAAAAAAAAATTTAAATAACGATTAATTGAGTCGCTGTTCTTTTAATCTAATAGACATTAATTATTGTTTTATTAAATATACTATACTTGAAGCATACCATTGCAACGTACAATTTGTAGTGTTTTAGTGCCGCTAGCAAATATATATAATTATTGTTTTAAACTTTTGAGCGCCATGTAATATAAACAATTTCAAGTTTGTTTTGCAAATTTTACAAAGTTTTAAAAATACACAAACGTAGAGGCTATGTATTAAAAATATAGCAGAACAAATGAAGACTACATACAAAAAAGAAAAGCAACTCCAATTATTATTGTACATTTACATACTACAAAAGTTTTTCACAAAACTTTTGTTAGTTTGCTTTGTATATATATACTTTTTCTTACGCCTTTTTATACTTTCCTAATCTATAAAAAAAAAATAAATAAATCATTGAAAAAACAATACAACAAAACAAGATTTTAACCAACGTCCAAGTGATCAATATATAACTACTTTTCAAAGAGAAATAAAAAAAAAATATAAACGTAGATTTTCAAGCCAAATTGTAAATAGGGAGAAAAAAACAAAAGATGAGAAAAAACTAGAATGTAAGACAAATAAACTAGAATGAAGAAATTGATATGATTCAATAAACAAAAAAAAAAAACAAAAATTGGACTGAATACACCCATAGGGGGACATGTATCAGCGTAGATTGTAGAAATTTATGATAAAACATATTAATTGCCATTTTTCAATTCTAAGAAATTAAAATATTAAGAAAAATAATATTAATTAAAATGAATTGCTAACCGTAACCACGACTTTCCTTTTCAGTGGTTCTTCTTTTTTCAGCGGGAAAGGAAGTGCAGGGTAGGTATGCCGTCGCGAGGGTAGGGTTTCGAAAAATCCGCTGAGGTCGGTTTCGCGTCGTGCGCGGTACGCGGTACCTTTGTTGTTTTGTCGCTTTATTAGAGTAGTTTTCGTCGGGTTGAGTTAGAGTAGCATACTTTTCGGTACCGCGTCGGAAATTCGGGAACGCGAAATAAAAATTAGCTTTTGGTTCTTTGATTGGTAATAGGAAGAAATACGGAGTAACGTAGAATAGGTTTCCTCTCCGTATGGTTTTGTTTTTGTAACGCGTTTTGAAAACGGGTGTGTACAGGTGGCTGAAAATATGTAAATGAGCGTAACCCATTCGGAGACCCGCGACCGAAATCCTCTCCGAACTAGCTGGCCGACAAGCAGCCACCGCGTGAATGGGTTACGGTGCACGGATTGGTTGACCGGTTGGTACCATCCGTTGGCACTACTCAGACTTAACGTCTAGAACCGATGAGAGGTCGGTTCCGCGTTCGGACGTAAAATGTTTAAAATCATTACAAAAGTACCCCTTATATTTGAGAACTGAAAACATTCCTCCGACACAAATGTACTTAAAAATTAGTTCGTTGCTTTCACACTGAGACATTTATAGCAGGTTCGATGACTAATTTTTTTTTGTTATAAAAGGTATGACTAACCTTGATAAATCCCATCCAATATCCTTTAGAATATGACCCCCGGTACCCGTTTAATTTATATGAATGTTAACATTTTATCCAGATATATCAATTTACTCAAATCACAACTAGAGAAGTCATTGAAATAAAATAATTATAATACGTTAAGCACGGACTCTTATATATCTTTGATTAACCAATTTTCATTATTAATTATATTAAAGTAAATCGTTTTACATAAGTGAGAATGTGAATCAAAATAAAAAGAAGAAACAAACACTAAAGAGCTTCACCTCTGAAAAAAAAAAACCAAATACAAAAGAAAAGAAACGGGTGCCGTTTCATGACGAATGTATGGAAGGAAAGGAAAGTAATAAAACCAATGCAGTTATTTGAATATACGTAAAAATTACTATATACTATCCCAACTCCTCAAATATCACCAGCTCAAGCCTGCATCAAAGAAGGGCAATAAACAAAAAGTTGTAATACATAAATCATACATCCGAACAATAAAATAGCATTGAATATTTCTCACATATTTTCCATGAAAATATGCAACCTGGTTTAATCCATTTGCAACTTTCCAATCAGCTTCCTTTTCCATGGACGCTAAGAATACCACTCGCTTATTTAGGTTTTGCAACTTATGTTTTACAAAAAACAAATCAATGTTCTTCCTTTTATAAGTAATGTTTTACTTAGCACGTATGGATAGATGTTAAGTGCTTCAGTTTATATAAATTAGTGAACTAAATGGATATATTGAGCTCGTTTCATCTCATTAGTTGTTACTTTCACACATTCAACGTTCGAATATTTTAATTGTAACGGAAAGTTAGCATATAAATTCCTGCAAAGGGTCTTAATTCTAATATTATGCTTAAAATGTATTAAAAACTTTATTTTTCAATATGAAATTCAAATACAAATGATATTTTTAATAGAGTTTATAAAAAAAAAAATATAGAACAATGAGGTCCAGCAGCAAATAGACTCTTTCATTTCACAGGCACTTTCATTTTCAGGTCACAGGAAGGTGTGACACCTAATGCTATTTTTTTTCAGAATGTGAGGAGCTAACTTCGCCTGTTTCGGGTCCGGTCCGGTTCGGAGGCCACGTTTGTTTGATTAATCGCGTCGCGTTTGTTGGAAAATTTTATCACAATAGTATATCGGTTCCGTGAACTTTTATTCTGTAAAGTAGAGTACTTTCGGTGGTCTCCGCGACCTCGCGTTAGAGTCGGGTCTTCCCCTGTAAATGTGTAGAGTAGAGTAACGTCGAGATGACGGTTGAATTTGTTGAGTTGTATTTGTTCAGTTCTCTTGTAAAGGGCATGGAAGTGGCTGAGGATTAACGATGGGCACTCGATCTTATATTAAAGACCCCACGACCGCAACCCTCGCCGAGCCTAGCTAGCCAGCCAGCAGCGACGAATGATAAGATCGAGTAGCGGAACTGACGCGCTTCGTCGCCTTGATGTTCAGTTTCTCGCCCGCTGGACTTCACGTCCATTTTAAGTCGCACCGGCGGCGACTGTCACTAGCCAGGCTTCGAGGCTAGTTGACTTGTTAAAATGGGACCTTTAAGTCCAAATGAAATTTCGTTACAGTCGCGCGGATATCGATCACTTTTTAGGATGGCTCCGATAGCTTTTTAAATTACTTTTTATGGAATTGTTTGCAGCTACATATAAATGAATTGCATATTTTGAATAATAATTTTTCTGAAAAATTATTAGAGAAGAAAAATGTTAGAAGAAGGTGGTTTAGACGTGTGCACTAATTCTCCTCAGGCCATCACTCTTAGATACACACCGGTGATGGCGACCACCATGCTCAAAGGTGAGGGAGTTAATTTTTAATTTTTCTACTTATGCAAACTCGATATGTTTTTGTATCTGCAAGTTATATTCAAGGTAAATTTCTCTTGTAAGTACTTGTATTAGCTAAACTTTTTAATTGGATCATTTCACCCTTTTCACATCAACTTAATGTAAATCTATACGACAAATTTGCTCTACATTTGAATCTTATCTAACGTCGCGCGGATATCGATCACTTTTTGGATGGCTCCGATAGCTTTTTAAATTACTTTTTATGGAATTGTTTGCAGCTACATATAAATGAGTTGCATATTTTGAATAATAATTTTTCTGAAAAATTATTAGAGAAGAAATGTAGCTGCAAACAATTCCATAAAAAGTAATTTAAAAAGCTATCGGAGCCATCCGAAAAAGTGATCGATATCCGCGCGACGTTAGATAAGCTTCAAATGTACAGCAAATTTGTCGTATAGATTTACATTAAGTTGATGTGAAAAGGGTGAAATGATCCAATTAAAAAGTTTAGCTAATACAAGTACATACAAGAGAAATTTACCTTGAATATAACTTGCAGATACAAAAACATATTGAGTTTGCATAAGTAGAAAAATTAAAAATTAACTCCCTCACCTTTGAGCATGGTGGTCGCCATCACCGGTGTGTATCTAAGAGTGATGGCCTGAGGAGAATTAGTGCACACGTCTAAACCACCTTCTTCTAACATTTTTCTTCTCTAATAATTTTTCAGAAAAATTATTATTCAAAATATACAACTCATTTATATGTAGCTGCAAACAATTCCATAAAAAGTAATTTAAAAAGCTATTGGAGCCATCCGAAAGAGTGATCGATATCCGCGCGACGTTAGATAAGCTTCAAATGTACAGCAAATTTGTCGTATAGATTTACATTAAGTTGATGTGAAAAGGGTGAAATGATCCAATTAAAAAGTTTAGCTAATACAAGTACTTACAAGAGAAATTTACCTTGAATATAACTTGCAGATACAAAAACATATTGAGTTTGCATAAGTAGAAAAATTAAAAATTAACTCCCTCACCTTTGAGCATGGTGGTCGCCATCACCGGTGTGTATCTAAGAGTGATGGCCTGAAGAGAATTAGTGCACACGTCGAAACCACCTTCTTCTAACATTTTTCTTCTCTAATAATTTTTCAGAAAAATTATTATTCAAAATATACAACTCATTTATATGTAGCTGCAAACAATTCCATAAAAAGTAATTCATAATTAGAGTTCCACCTTATATCCGCCCAGCGAGAGTGACCAAAAGAATAGCACTTTCAACGATCGCTCACATATTCGATCCGTTAGGACTCATGAGTCCAGTAACAATCACAGCGAAAATATTCATTCAATGTTTATGGAAGGTAAAATTTGATTCGGATGCAGCGTTACCAAAGGAGCTACATACATCATGGATGAATTTTCATGAAAGCTTGGGACAACTCAACGAAATTAAAATACCGCGACATGTTTTTGGAGCTCGAGTACCTCGTAATACACAATTGCATGCTTTTTCAGATGCATCGGAAAAAGCTTATGGAGCAGCGGTCTATTTTAGAGCCAATCACCACGACGGCACTACCACCGTTCATTTATTATGTGCTAAAACACGGGTAGCACCAATCAAAACTATAACTATTCCGCGAATGGAATTGTTTGCAGCAAAACTTGCGACCGATCTAGTGCATCGCCTTCAGTCTGATTTGAATATGGCGGCTCAGTCTTGCTTTTTCTGGACTGATTCAGAAGTGGTACTCCACTGGCTAAATAGCGATACGGCTTCATATCAGACGTTTATGGCAAATAGAATAGCAGCAATCCAGCATAACTCAACACCCAGTCAGTGGCGTCACGTAAGCTCAACATATAACCCAGCAGATTTAGCTTCGCGAGGTATCAGTCCGGCAAAACTAAAGCAGAACTCATTGTGGTTCTACGGGCCTCCATTTCTTCACGGTCATCCTGATTTGTGGCCTACCAAACACGTTGGGCAAGAAATTGAGCTAGAAAAGAAAAAAATCTAAAAGTGTTTTCGTAACCACTGAAGCCGAGCCACACTTTATCAACAAAATAAACCACGGAAATTCTTTTCGTAAGCTCAAATTTATTGTGGCATTGGTAATTCGTTTCACTAGATTGGCCCGTAGAAAAATCACCTCCAATCGGAACAATGACGCATCGACCTATCACAAAACTGATCCTGACCCAAATACATCAAGACCATCAACACGCTGGCCCGCAAGCCTTCTAGCAATCGCACGACAGCGGTATTGGCCTATCAAGGGCAAAACATTGGCACGATCCGTGATGCAAAATTGTTTAACCTGCGTTAGAGCAAAACCCAAGGTACTGTCACAATTAATGGGAGACCTGCCATCAGATTGAGTACATGAAGCAAGACCGTTTTTGAATACAAGCGTGGATTTCGCTGGCCCTCTTTATACCCATTTCAAAAAGCGAGGCAAGCAGCCGCAAAAACTTACCTAGCCGTGTTTTGTTGTTTTGCTACAAAGGCCGTTCATTTTGAACTAGCAACGGAGTTAACGACGGAGGCATTCATTGGCACACTTAAACGGTTTGTAGCTCGACGAGGAAATTGCCGAAATATCTACTGTGATAACGCAACTAATTTCGTGGGAGCCAACAATCAACTTTTGGAGCTAAGACAAAAATTGCAAAACAAGAAAGTGCAGGAGAATATTATCAAGTTCTGCACAACTAAAGGAACGGACTTCCACTTCATTCCTCCCAGAGCGCCTCATTTTGCTGGATTATGGGAGGCAGCGGTAAAATCAGCCAAACATATGATCTGCAAAAACTTAGCTAACGCCTACCTAACGTATGAGGAATTGGAAACAGTCGTCGTTAAAGCAGAAGCCATCCTGAACTCGCGACCGTTGACTCCATTGTCATCCGATCCAAATGACCTTCAAGCTCTGACTCCGGGCCATTTTTTGATTGGCGAGCCCCTTATAAGCACGATAGATGCTCATGCGGAATTTCCTCGACTACCTCTTGGGCACCGATGGAGGTTGGTCATGGACTTAAAATATAAATTTGGGCAGAGATGATCAAAAGAGTATCTGAATGTGCTGCAATACAGATACAAATGGAAGCAAAAATGCAACAATGTCCAGCCAGGAATGATGGTTGTTATAAAAGAGGATAACACGCCGGTGTTGAAATGGCCCCTCGGCAGGATCATGAGAACTATAACAGGGAAAGATGGGTTAGTCAGAACCGTCGATGTCAAAACATCTTCTGGCACGCTAAGACGACCCATTCACAAGTTAGCACTATTGCCAATAGAACAACCATCATCTGACCAGCAAAACCACGCTGAGCATTTGTCGACAGTGGCTGAGAAGGAGATGGATGATGCACCAATAAACAGTCCAGAGAAAGTTCCCGATAGTCCAACAAGAGCTAAAAAACCACGGCTTGAAAATTTATTCCTACAGATTCTACTAGTGGTAGGACTTATTTTACCTGCTCCTGTCAGGTCCATTAAAATACAACCGTTTGATACATCTCCCGGTCTATACGTCGAAAACCTGTGCTGGCCATCTAATACTAAATGAATGGAAACTGGTTGTATATTATGATTTAACCTCATATTGGAACGAGTTGGACACAATAAAAGTGGGAATAAATCAGCTACGGTTTTTAAATAAGCTATTAAGCCTCGAAAGTTCATGTGAAGGCACCCTACAGCAATTCCAATCCTGAATAAACGAAGCTGAAAAAATCAATCAACTGATGCAACGCAGCACACGTATCAGACCAAGACTAAGAAGGCGTGGTGCACTGAATGTGATAGGAAACATGGCCAATGCTCTGTTTGGCGTGCTAGACTCTGACTATGCAGAACATATGGCCAAAGTAATTGATCGGCTAGATAACATTGATCGACATTTACGTGAGCTGCTTAAGAATCAAACGTCAGTGATAAATTCTACAGTAAATATTATGGCACAGGCACAACAGTATAATGAACAACGCCTCAACGAACTGGAAGCTGATATGAATAAAAACATTCAGCTTGCCAACAATATGACACAAGAGATGCGCAGACAAAACGCACTCCAGATCTTTAACCTGTTAGCCACACAATTGTCATTAACATTAAATAATTACCAACGCACTCAAACCGCACTGTGGGAATCGTTTATGGATACAAATCATGGCAAATTAAACTCGTTACTTATAATTCCGGAGCAACTGCAATCAGCAGTAACGTCCATAAAAGAAAATCTACCAAATACGGTTCGATTGCCAATCTTTTCAGGGGACTTATCTAGTATTTACAGGATTATCACTATTCACGGTTGTTCTCTAAATAAAAAAATGATATTTCTATTGAAGATACCATCGGTATCGTACGACCAATATGAAATGCTTCATTTCATTTCAATTCCCATGATAATAAACGGGACATTAGCGGAGATAGAGCTTCGAGTAGAATTTATGATTGTAAAGCTACATCGAGACACATACTATCCGATCACAGAGAATGAATTGAAGTCCTGTAGATCGGCCAATGATCTTCAGTATCTTTGCAACCAAGTAAGACCCTTACATCGACGAGGATCAGAAGTGGCAACATGTGAACTCAGCTTCGTTAATCAGTTGATCCGAGAAAACAAATGCCACCTCGAAAGGATTACCGAATTGAAAAGATGGATCCCCTTAACCAATCCAAACCATTGGATCTACGTTATGAGCCAGGCCTCTGAAGTCAATATCGATTGCGGAAAAGAGATGTCATCAATAACACTCAATGGCTCCGGAACTTTAGAATCGCCAGAAGATTGCTCTATAAGAGAAGAAACCTTAACCATCCAAGCTCACAAAATTTTTCCTTCATCCTTTAAAACCCATTTCCTTCCGCTCAGAAATATATCCCAATTTATCTTTCAGTCGACAATACAAGAACTAACAACAATCCGAACTTACAACGCCTCAGACCAGAAAAATTTTGACTTGATGCAACGAGCGATACAAGCCCAGCTAGATGCGGAACTACAATCCACCAAAACGGAATCCCAAACCGTCCATCAATTCTCAGTAGGCTACAGCGGATTATTCATTGGCCTTCTCGCTTTAACTTACGTAGCGTGCCAACATCTACATCGGGGATGCAGTAAACCGGCAAGGCAACCTGCGTTTGCCCCAACTCCAGCTCCAAGATCGATACCAACAGAAGCCTTCAGTTTACGGTTAACAGGTTAAACTGCCGTTTAACGCCGGGAGCATGTTTGAAACCCAAACAAAATTATAAATTTCCTAGTCTAAATCTAAAATATCTAAAATTATCTTTGTTGAAATTCAATAATATCATATTTAATTGAAATACAAACCAAACAATCTAAAAGCTAAATTGCATGAAATTATAAAATTAAACATGATCATCTTCAGATGCACGTCGTGAATTCTTCAGTCAAAACAAATATCACTTTGCACTTCTAAAAGCTGAGGAATTCGCGACGTGCCTACATACGATTGTACACAGTCAGCGATATGATAGTACGTTCCCACGAATGATGTTGACTCGTGGAAGCATGATCATGTCGCTGGCTGTACATAGACATGCACTTGTGCAAAGTCAGCGATATGCTCGTCCATGAAGAATGTTGGAGCGTGGGAGAGGACAATATCGCTGACTTAGTAAGAATAAGTATATTTAAGTTAGAAATTTTATAATAAAGTTGCCAGTTGCAGTATATAATTGAAGACAGTAGTTTCGTTATTGATAGCTTTGGTCAGTTCACCCTTTGTTAAGAGAATACCGGTATTGGACCGGAATTCAGTAATAAGTAAAGGACAGATTTTGTATCTGGCCTTAATTAAAAACTTTGGCTTTAAAGGGACAGATTTTGTATCTGGCCTTCGATGAAAATTCTTTAACTTTGTTTTTTTGTTGTTTTGGATATAAGCGGCCAAAGAAAAGCCATACCCTTTTTGTTTTTCTTGCTAATTTAATTAATAGAAATCTTTTGCATGGTAATTTATATTTAAACTTGATAATGATATTCGTTTTCTTCAAAGATAATTATCATTATTTGAAATAAAAACAAATAACACTTGAACATTTTATATGCTATTACATTCATTTTGTTTATTAATATTTATTACATTTGGTGAAATTTAAGGAAAATGTAGAAGACTTTAACTTAAAAAAAAGGTTTTTGTAAACGTACACGTGAAAAAAGGGTAAAGTCATACAACTGCGAACTTCCTCTCTTAGTTTATTGTTATAGTATTTTTTGTTTAGTTCGAAGATGCTATATTTATATGCCTTACAGCATTATATCTACTCGACTCGCACATACACCTAATACAGCTAAAATAATGAATAATTCGATTAATAATATATGTTAGAAAAGAAAAAATTTATAAGGGAGAATAATATTTTTTTATGTACTTGGTTTATTAAAACAAAAAAAAAATGATTAGAGAGAAAAACAGAATCGAATAAAATTGTGTAGATAGACTTGAAAGTTCGGTCTTTTCATTTATATAAAACCCCGACCAGATATGGGACCCGCCACGTTGGCGCTGGCCCTCTGATATAAATTGTTATTAATAATCGTTCCAACCAATCTTGATCCGTGTGGCTGGTAATCGCACCTTACCTTAGAAACACCTGAAAAGATTCTTCCCAATGGAGAAAAGCTGTCCTCGATGGTGTAGTGTTCCCTAACTGGTTCCCGGTCTGGGCGGTGTTGGCGATGCTTCTCTCGTTGCTTCTTGCGACGCTGTTTCTGGAGGGCCAGTTCTTTGTGCGGAAACGGGCTTTCTCCTTCGGTGTGATGCTGACCTGAAGAAAACCGGTCAGGCATTAGCCGAAGAGCTGATGTAACGACAGGATGCCCAGCACCAGGCGTAAGCCAAGGTGTCCTATTCGATGGTGGGGCCGGCGGCGAACGGGGCATGATGAAGATCAGCCAGGCATAAGCCGAGGAGCCGATGTAACGACAGGATGTCCAGAACCAGGCGTAAGCCAAGGAGTCCTATTCGATGGTGGGGCCGGCGGCGAACGGCGACTGATGAAAGCCGAGGAGCCGATGTAACGATGCTAACGCTGCAACACAACAGATGGGCCAGGCGCAAGCCCAGGAACCCAATTTGGTTAAACTTGATTGTGGCCAGGCTAAAGCCGGGGGGCGAACTTTCGTCTTCGCTTGCTGGGAAAATACAGAGAGCGATTGCTCCGCTTCTTGCGATTTTATACACGTAAAGTGCTGATACTGCCGATCGAGGCTATTGATCTTTTCCCGGATCGATCAGAATTCCACCTCTCATTTGTGCTGACCGTGTATTTTCGTTAATCAATTTTCTTATACGAAAAGAGTTCAGTACTTTATGCCGGCTAAAATGCTGAACTTGCATTTTCTTCAATTCAATTATCTTCATCAAACAGAATTCAATAATTCCAGTGAGGTGAAATTCGCAACCAGCATTTTCTTCAATTCAATTATCTTCATTAAACAGAGTTCAATAATTCCAGTCAGGTGAAATGCTGAACTTGCATTTTCTTCAATTCAATTTCCTTCCTCCGTAGGATTACTAACTATAGTCCACAAAACGCTTGCGGAAATCAAGTCTAAATGCCTGGTTTTGTTTTTATTCCGGAACGTAAACAATCATCTGCTAACGCGTTTGTGATGATCAAATTTCCAACTGCATATCATCGCGGCTGTGTGTCTAAATGCGTAGTCTGTTACTTCCGTATTCCCCGTCCTTGGCTCTTTTGGTCTTTCCCGACCTTAAATCGCATCGCTCTGACGTGGATTGGGTGTCGTTTTACTTTTGATACGATGGTCTTGGGGGTATGCTTCAGCATATTTGTTTGTTGCTATGTTTGAATGCTTGTTCTTTAGTTGATTTGCTAATAATTAGATTTGTTTCTCTGTACAGTATTCAATATTAATAAGTTTGTAAATTGTAACTTTTTTGTATCTATTTTTCTATGCGGTTTTTGATAGTGTCTATAAGTATAATGAATTTTTAAATTGTAATTGTTTTGTATCTATTTATTGCATCCGTTATATAATTAGTTCATAAATTGTAAATGTTTTGTATATCTTTCTATGCGGTTTTTGATAATGCCTATAAGTTTAATGAAATTTTTAAATTGTAATTGTTTCGTATCTATTTTTCTATGAAGTTTTTGGTAGTGTCAGTGCCTTGTAATAGAATAAAATTTTAAAATATTTTCGTACAATATTAATGGCGGTTACAATGTGTGTTATTTATGGGTTTTATTTGGACTTTGGTCTAACTGGCCAAAAGGTTTTTCTTGTTTATTTACATCTTTGATATTGCTTGGAGAGCTACACAAATCTCTTTAGTTTGTTAGTTATGATAGGCAGTGATCGTGGGAGGTGTTTTTACAGGCTAAAATCTTTCTCCACTAGTTGGAAAGACCTAGCCGCTTTTCGTGCGGGTATGTTGTGGTTCGGCTTGGAGGTGGGGGTTGGGGTGTTGGTGTAAGGTTTGTTTGGTTAGTAGGATTTTCGGGGGTTTAGTAACGCATCGGGATTGTTGGTTTTGGACGTGGTAGTTGAATTCGGCAATGCTGCCGTAGTTAGCTAGTCGCGAAGTAGATTATTATGAAGCATATGAAGAGTGAAGCCAGACTGGCCGAAGTGGGGGCATGTGTGCATGCCGCTGCCCGGTTTTTACGAGTGCCAGGTTATTAGGGTGTTCGTAGATATCCGTGAGGGTATGTGTATTGGTTAAGAGGTGGGAGGATTGAGTTTTGGATGTTAGTAGTTGGATCTTGCTACTGTTATTGGTGGGTTTTAAGTGGGTCAGGTCTAGTTCTAATATTTCAGGGCTTATTTGAGGAAAGTAACGGGGTCAAATGATGTTGAAGGGATGAGTGCTCTCAGCCTCATAGTAGACCACTAAGTCACTTAATCGAACAAGGCATGGGCTGTATAGGGTTAGTATTCCTTGACCAGCAAGGGTATGGGTGGTGACGTTAGAGTCACACTGTACATGTATTGGCGTCTCAGATTGCAGAAAGTAAATCCAGCTGTTAAGTCGGTAGAATTTAATAAGCGTATTTATGTGAGCTGTGCTAAGGTGTAGGGGGACGGTGCTGTTTAACTTGAGGGGATTGTTCAATAGTGAGATTATTTCGTTAGTGGCGGGCGGTGATTGAATAATTGGTGCGAGTAGGGGAGATACGTAGAGGTCTCCTTGCTGAGAATGTTTTATTTTCTTAAACGGGGTGTTATCCGTCAGGAGTAGGAATTGTTGGGAGGGGATATTTCTGGCGATTAATGTCAAGCCGATGGATGGTACTAGTGAGTAAGTACTGTTCGTAGTGATGGGATAGGTATGTATACGGTAAAGTTGCATTGGGGGAATTTGGAATAAGGGAAGCTGGGTGTCCACTAACAATTTGTTTCCCGATTTGAAGTGCTGTAGCTCGACGGTTTGTGTGAGGATTTGTTCACAGAAATTGGGGCACTTGTTGCCTTTTGAGGTGTAAATCTCATGTAGTTTTTTACCGGATATAAGTAGGAGATAAATTTAGTCGATTATTGATGTTAATGCCATTGCTAGAAAAAAGGGGGGCGGAAAAAGAAAAATTAAGGTACTTGTCAAAATAGGATTTGAGGCGATTGTTATGGACATTAACAAGTCACTTTCCTATCACAATGGTTGTATTAACCGGTGCGTTTATGCATTTTACTTCGTAGGGACCGATCCAGACCTGTGTTAGTTTGTTTCCGGTTTTCATTCTATAGTAAGACTTTGTCCCCTACATGGAAGTTGATTGATTTACTTTCTGTGGCATACAAGGTGTGTTCAAAAAGTAAGGTGACTTTGTATTTTTAGGAAAAAATATTTATTCGTGGATATTTATGCTTGCTAGTTGGGGTATTTTTTCTGGCTATATCATATAGCTTATCTAGTTAGTATTTTAGCATGTGGTAATAACTTTCGTGGAGGGCGGGTTCTCGTTTTAGATTGGAGATGTCTGAGGCAAAGCCGAAAAGACAATCCACAGGGAGTGAGTTTGGTGTTATCATGTTCGCTGTTGTCATAGACAACGCGGTCGTTCGAAGAATTGATCCCATATCTGTGGATTTTGGTCGACCATGGTGCGCAGATATTCAATCATTGGTCTGTGTGCTCTCTCCAAAGTTTCGTTTGATTGGGGGTGGTAAGCAGTGGTCTGCAGCTTCTTAATGTTAAGTAGTGTGCAGATCTGTTCGAAAAGTTGTCCCACAAAGTTGGTACCCTGATCTGTGACTAGTTGTTTGGGTATTCTATAGCGAGTGATGATTTCCTCGCAGAATACCTTTGCCACTGTTTCTGTCTATATTGGGTAGGGCGTACCAATCTACGAACTTTGTGAGGTTAACCTGGAATGTTAGTATATATGTATTTGTTGCTGGTTGGTGTTTCGAGTAGCGGGCCTACAATGTCTAGGTTTACCTTATCGAACGGTCTCTTTGGTATGTCAGTGATTACCATCGGAATGCGGTAGAGTGGTGTATTTTTCATGGTGTGAAACTTGTCGCACATCCTTACGTAGTGATATATGCTGGATAGTATGTTTTTCCATGTGATTTTTTGGCTATCCTGGCATGGTGAGGTTGTATTGTTGTCGGGTGGTTCTGGGGAGGGGTCTGATCAGCTGGTGGAGGTTCGGGTTCGTTCTTCAATCCTCTGGCGCGGGTGACCACATTTAACTAACTAGCGGGTGACCACATTTAACTAACTAACTAACTAGGCTTTGTTCACCTCCGGGCTAGGTGCACTTTTCGGAACTCTGCTTAGGGCATCTGCATTGGTGTTGTATTTTCCTGGTTTATATTCGGTACGATAGTCGAATTCGGACAGTTTGTGGTGGATCCTGACTAACCGAGTAGTCGGGTCTTTCACATTAAAGATTCCTTTTAAAGGCTTGTGGTTCATATACACAGTAAAGCGTCTGCCCTGAAGGTAGCATCTGAAATTTTTGGTTGCCCACACTATCGCTAGGAGTTCTTTCTCGATAGTGGAGTAGTTACGCTCCGCTTTGTTGAGAGTGCGGCTTGCGTAAGCTACGGACTGATCTCTGCCTCGTTCTCCTTGTGACAACATCGCGCCTAGAGCTTCGCGCCAGCGTCGGTGGTTAAATTGAATGGCTGTGAAAAATCGGGGTAGGCAAGTAGGGAGGTTCCACTAATGCGTTTTTAAGCTGCTGAAATGCGTCCATGCACTTTTCTGTCCAAGTGAACCTTACATCTTTGTGTAGGAGATTGGTGAGTGGATTTCCTATCTTTGAAAAGTTTGGGATAAATTTTCTGTAGTAGTTTACTAGTCCTAAGAATGATAGGAGTCTCCGAACGGTATTGGAGACGGGAAATTCTCGTATGCAGCTTGTCTTACTTTGGTCCGGGCGGGCGCCGGTCTGCGAGCAGAGGTGTCCTAAGTACACCACTTCTGGACGTAAAAATTGGCATTTCTCAGGTTGTAGTTTAAGATTGTTCGATCTGAGGGTTGTAGTTTAAGATTGTTCGATCTGAGACGGCTGAATATATTCCGGAGTTTTGCTATGTGGTTAAGAAGGTTTTTCCCGTAGACGACTATGTCGTCCAGGTAAACGAAACAATCGAACCGCTGGAGGCCAGTTAGGATGTAGTTCATCATCCGTTGGCAGGTTGCCGGTGCTGCTTTCAGACCGAACGGCATACTTTTAAACTCGTAATGCCCGTAATTGGTGCTAAAGGCTGTTCTGGGTCGATCCTTGGGTTGTACCAATACTTTATGGTAGCCGCTGGTTAGATCCATGGCGCTGAAGTGTTGGGAGTGATCAAGATGGCCCAGAATTTCTTTGATACGTGGAAGAAGAAAAGCGACTCCTATAGTTTTTTTCATTTAATTTGCGAATGTCGACTACGACTCTCCACTTCATAGAGCCATCGGGTCTTTCTTTTTTCGGTCCGACCAGTAAGGGGAGTTCCATGGACTTTTGCTGGGCTGGAGAATGTCGTTGTCCAGTATTTCTTCGAGTTGGGAGTCGATTATCTCCTTATGTGGCTTTCGATTAATGGGTGCCTGATATGTGGTTAGTGGGATTTCGTGGCTGAGTGCTTTCGTGTAGCTCAGCTTATCACCGGGTAAGAAGAAAATGTTATTAAATTCTCCACATATTTGAGTGATGGCGGAGGTGTTCGTATAGAACTAGTTCCTGCTTGAGTAATGCTGTGCGCATAATTTTGTTGGGGGGTAATTGTTCACTTTAGGTTGTACTTAAATAACCCACTTGTTTTAACGTATCAATGGGTTGTGCCCTTGGTTCTTCGTTGTCTATGGGTTTGATAAAGAAGTCACCTAGTTTTTCGAATCGAAGTGTTGTTTTCTCTCGTGTGTCTGGTGTTTCCCTAGCATTGAGAATCCCTATAACAGGGTAGGCAGGGCTTACAATGGAGTTGGCGATGTAGACGCCATCGGCTATGTCCATTCCGGAGCACAGCATGTCCTGCTTTAACACTATCGGCATTTTTATTAAATTTTGGCTTTGTGGTTGGAGCGCAATGATTTCCTTCCAGATCACCTGATGACATTCGCGATCTTCTTCGGCTTATTCAACATCAGTCTTTCCTGTCGGGGTCGTCACACCTTGGGCCGGTCCCGAGGACCATGCGCTTGTGTTTGTCGGCGCCTCAAGTGAGTTATGATGTTGTAGAGTATCCATTGCCCTTACTAGGGCCGTATGCGTAGGGTGTTTGGGTGTTCGTATTGGGCAGGGGGATATTTGATGCTGCTGGCCACCAGTGTTTAAGAGTTGTGGATGTGGCGTAATATCGGGCATGTGGCCCGTGATGTTGCTGACCAACAAGATTTACGAGTTGTGAGTGTGGTATATAAATGTTACTTAAGGGGGTGTTGATTAGAACTCCTTGTGTTGCGATTGTTGCGTTGTTCTGACCTCACAGTGGTTGAAAATTGGGGTTTAATGGAGTCTTGCCAGTGCTCTGGTGTTTTAACTGGTGGTAAGGCTGTTGGGGGTGGAGTTGTGTGAGTGATACTTCCTGTTCTCCATGCTCAGGCCTTTTGCTATTAGGTCGTCGTATGTTTTGGTTTCCTGTGTTAGCAGATATTGGCAAAGGTATGGGTTGGTGACTCCTATTTTGAAAATACTTTTGGCTAAATCCTCTAGCTGCTCGTTGGCCAACTTGCATGATATCTCTGAATAGGATTGTGCGGCTGCTTCTTGACAGCGCCTAAGTATCTGCCTCAAACGTGATGTTTGTTTTGATGTGAATAAACTATTTATCAGTTCCTGGTAAGTTTCTCTCGGCAAATGTACCCTTGAGAGTAGCTCCTCCACGGCTTCTATGTTCGCAGGGAAGTTAGAGGAGATAAGTTGGTATGCTTCCCCCCGGAGTTGAGTTGGAAAGATCTGCATGAAGACTACGCGTTCCTGGGTGTCGATGCACAGCCAGACTTGTTTGCTGCAGCCTATAAATGTTTGTAGGTCTTGCGCTATCGATGGACTGGGTGCGCCGGAGAACAAGGGGGTCATCTGTGCCATTAATTTGGCTACTTTTGCGTAATCGGCCGTTGTGTCTATTTTTCGGTCTGAGTCTTCCCTGGGCATAAAGAGCGAGTGGGACAAGTTCAGTGAATTATTCCAAGATGCGCTGTTACCCAAAGTTAGTTCCCAGTCTTGGGGATTTATTAATGAGGGGAAAGATTGTGATAGGTCGAGATTGTTGGTCCGGTCCAAGGAGAATCCACTAAAAACTTTAATTTCTTCCTTAAAAAGTTTCTTTTGTTCTTTGAATACCTCAATACGCTTCAAACGGTCTTGATGAGACCGTTCGATGATATCGGTATATAAAAGTGCTTGTTTAACGTGGGGTGGGTGGAAGTCTCGTTGTGCCTTAAAGTCTTGAGATGTGGTAGACTTACTTATTGATGTGTACGTCTTTTCACTCCGTAAGATGATGACTGATGTGCCCGGTTGTACTACTGCTTCGTCGCACGTGTATATTAATTTATCTGACATTTGATGACTTACCGACTACTATGTATTTATCCTTTTCTCTGGAAGAATTGATGTTTCCAAACGTGCGATGTTGCGGCTCTGGTCGCTGGGCGCACCGTTGAACAAGCGCAACTTAGGCTAGGTATGCTAATGCGCCGAGTGAGGGACTGGATGACTGCTCGCGGGCTCAGTTTAGCATCGGAGAAAACCGAAGTGGTCATCTTGACAAAAAAGAGAATTCCTAGAGTAAGGATGATCAGTATTGGAGACATACAAATCGTATCGACGCCAGCGGTGAAGTACCTTGGGCTACTGATCGACTCGAAGATGAGTTTCTCTGAGCAAATCGGGGCAACGACTGAGAAGGCTGCTTCGGGAATATCGGCTCTGAGTCGACTTATGGCCAACGTCGAGGGGCCCAGCCCATCAAGAAGACGCCTCTTGAGGAGTCCTGTAGGGTCAGTACTACTGTACGGAGCAGAGGTATGGGGCGACGCTCTCAGCAAGGAGGTATACCGAAAACGTTTGGCACAGGTACAGAGAAGAGGAGCACTGAGAATTGCATCTTCGTATCCAACAGTCTCTGACTCGGCGGTGAGAATTATTGCAGGTGTGATACCTGTCGCCCTCCTTGCTAGAGAGCGCCGCGCTTTTTACCTGCGCCGAAACGAGGATGCGAGGGAGACGGTTGTCCGCGAGGAGAGACAGCGCTCGCTCAACGATTGGCAGCAGTCTTGGGTCAATTGCACGAAGGGAAGCTGGACTGCGCGCCTCATCCCGGATGTGAGACCGTGGCTAAATCGAAGGCATGGTGAGACTGACTTCTATCTGACCCAGCTTTTGAGCGGGCATGGGTGTTTTCAGTCTTACCTGCACAAGATTGGTAAGTCACGGTCTCCCGATTGTCGGTTTTGCCCAGGAGAGGAGGACAATGCCTGCCACACATTTTTTGCGTGTTCAAAATGGGTCAGGCTGCGAAGGGTCCTCTACAGGGAGACGGGAGAGCTCACCCCGGATAATATAGTCGCGGTGATGCTCGAATCGGTTGACAAATGGAACGAGGTGGCACATTACGCTCGGGCAGTCCTAAAATATAAAAGGGACTAACAGCAGCTGGGGGCGCTTGGGCTGGGGGATCGCTTTTCTGGCATTTCCTCTTCCCCTCTCCCCTCCCGCTAGAAGAGGGATCCTCCAGCTTGAAGGCGGCTCACGGCGTAACACGGCCTGAAGTAATGTGTCAAACAGTTCCAGGCTGGGTTCTCAGGTTGACAGGGGAGGTGTTTAGTGAGTAGTCCAGTTGCTTTCTTGCGAGCATGGGAGTCCCACACTCTGTGCATAAATGGCATTC
The DNA here is from genome assembly GCA_963969285.1 of Odontomyia ornata. Classification (NCBI taxonomy): domain Eukaryota; kingdom Metazoa; phylum Arthropoda; class Insecta; order Diptera; family Stratiomyidae; genus Odontomyia; species Odontomyia ornata. Next base: position 133,570 of record CAXAJY010000023.1, on the reverse strand, counting down.
ACCTCCCTACCACCAAAAAAAAAGTGCGATGATTTCAGAGTGTTCGAGAGTTGTGTCGTGTAGACGAGGGTAGGTAAGGATTCCGTTGGGTATTCGAGAATATCCCAAAAATGATATATAACACAACATAGTTGTATCTAGCTTGTAGTGAATTGTGGATATAAAATGTCCGTGAAGGCTGTAATGAATTTCGAAATGTCCGTGTAGGACACGGGTGCCGATGGTCTGGCACAAGTGTCAGCGAGCTAAAACAACACCGAGCTCAGCTAACTAGCTTCGCTTAACGACCGCGTACGCGTGCTTGACGACTAGCATTTGCGGGATCATATGAGGCGGGTTCTTGTCGAGCCACGAAGCTACACTACAAAATACTTATCACGCGTACTCTACTCTACAAGACGCACCGATCAATTTTTATTGTCTTTAGAAAAGTTCTATTAGGTGTCAATTAATCTACTCTACAGAAATTCAATATTGTTTTGCCTCGTTAAAGTTAGCGGACACGGAGGCTTGAGACAAACGCAAACATTACACAAAAAGCAACCGTTACTTTCACCGAAGAAGGTCGTTGCATTACAAGGGGAATGTCAAACCTAAAGATGTTAAAGCGGCTGAAGTGAACCACTCATCTCTGCCTAAAGGATGGAAACTTGACGGATGCAGTTTACTTTACACTAGTAAAACAACAAACTAAGCAGTTTCGACGGGGTGACCACCTTTTCTCTTCAGGAGCAGCCACTCCTGATCACCACGGGGCTGCTCGAGTGCTTATGTTTATTACAGGGCAGTCTCTTCGATGCCGACCCAGGCATGGAGAGACTGAAGGATTTCGCTCTACACTAGCAAAGAAACAATTGTTTCCGCAGTGGAGAGATGGTTGTTATAATTTTAGGCCCCTCTTCTTGAATACAAGTCCCTGTCTTCTACGAAAGTATGCTAATAAAAACCGCTAAGCAATCATAAAAACAAATCGGGTGTCGGTCAGGACTAATTGATGATGCGGATTTTATCACTGCCGGTCATCAGATTAGCTCCCAGCAAAAACTGACGCAATTCCAAGCAATGTATTTGAAAACCCCTGGCACCATCAGTTTGTTCAAAATTAGAACTGTCCGACTTCAAACTGTATAAAAATGTGCAAACCTTTCTTTTGGTAACATTAAGGGACGCACTACTCTATAACATCATCGGCATGTTCAGGCGACTGAGCCACCACGAACGAAGAACTCCAGAAGATGCTATAGACCTTATTATACCGAAGACAAGACAAACAACACCAAAAGAGAGTTTATCGGTGACTCTATCTTTACTTTATGGAACCCTCCAAAGTATGCTACGTTAATATCAAATGGTGAGGGCGACAATAAAAATTGAATCGGTTCATCTGCCGACAGCAAAATTAAAAATGTGAGAACTCGAAGGAGAGTGGTGTTGTTTTCCCTTCGGGCCCCACGTTGGGCGCCATTGTAATGAATTTCGAAATGTCCGTGTAGGACACGGGTGCCGATGGTCTGGCACAAGTGTCAGCGAGCTAAAACAACACCGAGCTCAGCTAACTAGCTTCGCTTAACGACCGCGTACGCGTGCTTGACGACTAGCATTTGCGGGATCATATGAGGCGGGTTCTTGTCGAGCCACGAAGCTACACTACAAAATACTTATCACGCGTACTCTACTCTACAAGATGCACCGATCAATTTTTATTGTCTTTAGAAAAGTTCTATTAGGTGTCAATTAATCTACTCTACAGAAATTCAATATTGTTTTGCCTCGTTAAAGTTAGCGGACACGGAGGCTTGAGACAAACGCAAACATTACACAAAAAGCAACCGTTACTTTCACCGAAGAAGGTCGTTGCATTACAAGGGGAATGTCAAACCTAAAGATGTTAAAGCGGCTGAAGTGAACCACTCATCTCTGCCTAAAGGATGGAAACTTGACGGATGCAGTTTACTTTACACTAGTAAAACAAAAAACTAAGCAGTTTCGACGGGGTGACCACCTTTTCTCTTCAGGAGCAGCCACTCCTGATCACCACGGGGCTGCTCGACTGCTTATGTTTATTACAAGGCCTGCGTCGAAATTGGCCTTGTCTGAGGACACGTGAATGCGCTGACAGGCTAGCATTGCAGTGTCGTGGGGTGGGTTCTTTTCCCCACCACAAGGGCCCACTGCAAAAAAATTTCGCATTCACGAATCACTAGATACAATTCGAATGGACAGGTGTCGAGGCCGAGATAACCTACTAAAAGGATGTGTTTACCAAAGCAAACGATTAACTGGGCTTGGCGAAAACGAACGAGACTTGAGAAAATTTCGTTTCTACCGGAGATACTTATGTCCCCCAAATAAGATTTATGTTCTAGTCTTATATGATGGAATCACTGTAGTGAATAGGGATGTTCAAAAATGTCCGTGAAGGACTGCAGCGATGGTCTGCTGCCTCGGCAGAAGAAGGTGTCGGTATCTGCCGAGAATGCCCTCGTCTGGAGACGCGTGAATGCGCTGGCAGGCTAGCATTGCGGTGTCGTGGGCGGGTTCATTTCCCCAGCACGAGGACCCACTACAAAAAAAATTTCGCACTCACGAATTTGACTGCTGGAGATCCAGGGGCAACCGAAGTCGCAAAAATTGTAGATAACTACTCAGAGGGATATAGAGCTTGTTACGAGAACGGGTGATGGTGGAGCCCCTTCGCACCCACCCAACCGGAATAAATCCATGTATATTGTGTTGCAGTGGCCAGGTATTCCTCTTCTGAGTGGAAAACTCATACAACTTGAATCGCATGAACTTTCTCATCAGAAGGGGAGTACCCCGGTGACCAATTTATGCCATAGAATTATACAATTTGATTGCATAACTCTATGCCATAAAGAGGCACTCTGCTGGGGCCACTCAACCCGCGACGTCACCTGAAACAGAAGGAGTTTATTTAGTGCCGGATGGCTGGCTCATTTGTGGCGTGGAGAGCATACCATCGTACCGGGTCCTATACCCGGTTAGGGAAGACAAAAAAGAAAGACCGAGGTTATTGTTTTAATTCCACATTTTTCCTTTTATTCCACTATTAATGTGTTTCTCATACAATTACAAATCAGTTAATTGTGGACAAATTCCGACACACTACTCTATTTCCACAATTTTTGAATTTTTCTTTTTCCCTTTTCTCCTTTTTTTTTCTTTTTCTTTTATTATTATTCAAAACATATGTTTTAGATTTGTATATAATTCGAAATAAAACATGCAAAAAATTTGATAAAAAAGGGTACTTACCCAGTCCTCCTCCTACGAGCGCTCGTGTTCGGGGCGGGTAAGGGCCTGCGACTGTTATGGCAATTATTAAATTTTTATGTTATTTTGCTTCAGCATGGATATTCAGATTCGATAATTATGTACATGAAGAAAAAAAAAATGAAGGAGTGTAAGATACTAAACGTTATATGAATCGGGATTACTTTTACTTATTATAAACTTTGCATTAATTCCTTGGTTGGAACATTTTGGTCGACGCTTACTAGCCAGTTGCTGCAGATTACAGAAACGTATCAAAAAAAAAGTTCAATTTCGCATAGCAGGATGCCATCAAGAGCGCGAACCATTTAAAATACTAGCCCCGCGGGCTCAGAACCAGCGACAAAAATTTTCCACAGCATCGACTCCCGGGGCACCAAAGCACACGTCTGAACCACCGGTTGCGCATATAAACATCGAACAACCATTCTTACAAGTATTGCGTGGCGTTTCTGAATTTGTATTGGGTTATGCACGATATTTTAACAACAACGAGGTCGATTTACTAAACCCACATTAATTCCTATCCATCCGGAGATCCTCCCACGCGTTGTCATCAGCGAACAATATGTACAGGTATTTCGTAGGTATTCACTTGATAAGCAAATAATGCTCATTGAAAGTTTATTCTAAAATATCACTCCCAAAACTTCATTTGCACCAGATATGCACCATACAAACACAGAATGTATTCCATGCACGTGTTCTATACACTTCCGTGAAACGTTCCACGTTGTTTGTACTCCTACAATTCATATATATGTGCACGATTCTTCTTATAAGTATTGCGCGGCGTTTCGGAATTTGTACTGGATCATGCACGGTATTCTAACGCCAACGATTCCACGCGAACCGGGTTCTCTAATTGTTGAACCGAAGTGGCAACATAGCATTTCGACAAAAGCGCTAACGGTTAATTGCGGATTCATTACACGTTAAGTGTATTGAATAACTCATTGTTATTAGATTCCGGGCAAATCAAAGACGTCCTATAGCCAATTGTTTCTCAGTTTCCTAACTCCTTTGGGGACCTGGTTATTTCTGGGAGCTAAAGAATAACTTCCCGACAGAGGGTTTAAGGGAGGGAGGAATCTTTGCACACCCAAGTGAAAACACTTCCACCATACAGCTTAGCGGAACACGAGTTTTATTCCCTTTTTCACTAATCTACACGACTCACTAAGCGTTCACTATTTACACGAACTTTAGAGCATTCTTTATACACTCCTCGTTAGCTTAAACTTTCGATCAATCCCGGTACCGACTACCTTCGACCAACACTTCCGTTTTCTGTCCACGGTAGCCTCGAGCCGTCTTCCGCTCCCGACCTTCTCACCGTCGCGATCCCCAGCCGACTCTCCAAAAACTCCTCGCGACAGCACCAGCAACACAAACAAATCCCACTCCAGCTATCGCTGGCATTCGCCTCTTCACCCTCCTTTCTCGCTTGTTTTCATCTCGCTTGCGACTCGTTACAACGAAATGAAGAGGATGTTCAAGAATGCTAAAATTGCTTACTATGCGTGGGTGCGGGAAGTCAAAGTTGTATGCATCGGTTGCACGGTAGTATCTCATGCAGTTTTTGCGAGAATGTTTGTATGGCTATTACACAGTCTCGTACAAGTGTTGCATGAGTCGAAGGTGTTGTATGAGTCGGATGCGTTGCATGAGTCGGATGCGTCGGCTGCGCAGTATGTGTAGTATGGGTTAGGTGTGTTGGGTGCGTTTCGAAGCTTTACCATTTGAATGGGATTTTGTGTTGCTTGATTGCTGTATTTATGTGAGGGTAAATGTTCGTACGTGTTGAATGAATGCTGAATGCAGTTTGTTTTGCTATGAGACAAAATGTTGTTTCTAATGCATTTATTACTACTCTTTCCTCTTTTCTCCATTAATTGCAGTAATAATCTGTTTATCTCTTTTTTTTTTTATTGTTTTTATTCAAATAATGATAATTATCTTTGAAGAAACCATATCATTTCCGGAATATAAAATCATGTTTTTTTTTTTTTTGTGTTCTCCCTTTTGACTAGGTTTTTGATTCCATACCATATTGAGGATATGCTGGGATTTAGGGTTGGTGTAAACAAAAAATGTTAAATATAAATGTGCCATTTTGGTTTTTGTAGCCTGCAACGCCGGGAATTTTAAGCGACGTGTCGCATACGTCTTCGACGTAGGGAAATTTTTCACCGGTATGTTCGTAATAATCATTACGGATATCCTCTATTGTCGCTCCATCCTTAGCTCGCGAAGTGATAATACTGCGAATAATTGCATCAAACGGAATTTGATCGTCTGATAAATTATTTGCAGAGTTCTTTGACGTAAGGCTACAATCGGCAACAATAGTCATTTTTCTCTAATTCCAAACAATTAAAACACAGGAACACGGAACAGTGAACTACACAGAATGAAAGACGATTTCATTATGTTAGGTAGAGGTACAGATCATTCTATTTTTATTAAAAACTCTCGCAATTCATTGTACTATACTGTTCATAGGATTGTATAGTAATGAGCGTATTGTTTAGAGGATTGAATTTCATGAACCTGGTTCTTGATTTCCCTTCCAAATTCTATAACAGCCGATTAGTTCGCCAGTCCCATATTTTCACGTCTTTTCTAATAGGATAAGCTACCAACATCATGTATCGGATGGAAGCATATCGAAGGAATGATGTTGCCAAATTAGGTTTGGTTTCCATAGAACTCTTGCACGCTGGTTTTTTTGAACCTTACCTGCTCGATTACTACATCACATAATACTTTAACATAAATGGGAAACTCAAGCGAAAGGCCACTCTACCCTGCGAGAGCACCTCTAACGCTAGAAAAAGGAGTGAGCTCACCCGGTGGCTAGCTCATGAGTGGAGGGTTCACCCACCGTGGCGGGTCCCATGCCAGGTCCGGGTTTCGAATAAATGAAAAGACCGAGTTTATAACGCAGATTTATCTATTCATTATTTTCAAATAAAGTAAATACAAAACCGAAGGAGAATTATTGCAGTTTTTAACAAATCTAACACTGCTTTCATTACAACTAGACTTAACACACGCTAAATTTCTGCTCTGTAAAATTTTTTCCGTTTTTTCGAACTCACTTAACTTTTACCATTTAACAATTAAATCACTATTTCTATTCAATACCGCAAGATGTTTTTTCGTTATTTTTCCTTTTTCTTTGAATAAATAAAAAGAATGAAGTAAAGTTGTGAATGATGTGCAAAATAACGAACTAAAGTGTTGAATAAATAAAAAGAATGAACTAAAGTTGTGAATAATGATGTGCAAAATAACGAACTAAAATTACAATTAATGATATGTAAACATAAAAGAAGCCAAAAGGTTACTTACCCAATCCTCCGACGGGTGCTCGTTCTTGGGGTAGGTAAATCCAGTGAACATGTTATTTTTGTAATTTCTAAACTGAATATTATCATTATTTTTTTAAATTGAAAATTTATGCACGTTTAAACTTTTCGTTTGCATTTATTGCAGTTATTTCTAATGTTGAAAACTGTTTTTGTTTTTAAATTACAAATAAAATTAGACAAAAGGTAGGGACAAGCCTAGAAGAAACCAAAATTCGACCGACTTTAATGACTGCCCAACTAGCGCTCCAATAATCACTTTATTTATCAATTTGTCAACAAATGGATGTTTTCTATGCATTTCATTTCAATCCACAGCCGCAATACTGATGCACTGTTAATTTTTACTCCTCAGTGTTATATCTATCACTTTTCTGTAAAATTACACAATAGCGGTACTAATACACTATCACGGCGGAGGGTAAAATATTTCTGTGCAAGGTGCAAGGTGAATAAAATATGCCAAAAGCACGTGTTTGATGCGGTATAAATTATACGTAGAACAAATGGCAAATGACGATCATCTTGCCTAGATCAAAATAACTCACGTAATCAGGCTCTATTTTTACAAAAACTTTCTCTTCTTTAACTTTAGATTTGGGGGGTAGTTGACAAGGCTCGTCGCTCAATCACAATCGCGTTGGTTTTTATCGTCAATGCAAAATAATTAACACGTTCACCTCTCGGACTAATAAAGCAAACGCCGTGGGATTCCCAGCACCGAGCAAAACACTTTACAATTGAAAGAGCACTGTCGTAACTCCTTTCCTGCTTTTCTAATGCGACTTTTCCACTCTTTGTAAAATTGCACTTATTTGAAAATGTTACGGTGCCCAATTCTAGGAAACGCGGCATTTCTCAACACTTTATAATTGAAAGAGCACTGTCGTAACTCCTTTCCTGCTTTTCTAATGCGACTTTTCCACTCTTTGTAAAATTGCACTTAGTTGAAAATGTAACCATACCCAATTCTAGGAAACGCGGCATTTCTCAACACTTTACAACTGAATTAAGATAGAAATAGCAGGAAATTCGATTGATTAATGTCACTTGTTCGCTATCGTCTCCGCTAACTCAACGCCTACCCCGCTCGACCTTTCACATGCGACCAGATGGAATTTTCTTGGCGAGCCCTCTGCTCGCGTGCAACCGGTACCTCCCATCGCGTGAGACTGCAATTCATTTTCATAAATTGTGTTGCAAAGGGGCTGCCGTGATCGAATTTAATTGGCAATTTAAATATTTATTTTTTTAAATTTGCAATTAAAATTGTATCAAGTATTATGTTGTTTTTCGAGCAGTTTGCCTAGGCGACTGCTCGATTACTTTATATCCCGCTCGACCTTTCCCATGCGGCCAGATGGAAATATAAGATACAAACTCCGAACTCGGAAATAGATGCAGCAATAAAGTAATCACATAAATACACAACCGGCTATTTGAAATCTGTTTTGTACTTTTCCGACTACGTGCAAGATTCTTTCAAGCAAGATTCCTTCGAGATACACACTCCGCCTCGTAGACGGTGTCTCGATGAGATGGTGAACGCCGAAAGCTTTTATAAAAGAAGTCAAAGAAAGTGATCACATTCTATACCGGCACGATTCTTCGCGACGTGCGCAACGTGTGGCGATCAAAAACAGATCTCCCGTGTCGCAACTGTAGTTCCATCCGCAAGCCTTCTGTTCGCCGCCAACGGAACTCTTCTATTGCGAGATAACGCAATGCACTTTACTGAGTTGCGTTGCAACGGGGGTTCCATAATCGAATTTTAATTGTAAATTTAAATATTTTTATTTTTAAATTTACTATTAAAATTGGATCAAGTATAATATTTTTTTTCTAGCAGTTTGCCCAGGCGACTGCTCGATTACTACGGGGCAGCTAATTTTCTCGCGATCCTAAGGAGACGATCTTCAGGTGGATAACTGATTCTGTTCGAGGCAGGAACAAGAACCAAGGCAACAGAAGAAAACGATCAGCGGACGGACGGACTGACGCAAATACTTTCGACTTGCTGTAAATGGGGAAACCCGTGTGTGAGCGAAACTAAATACGGACGGAAAAAAACAGACGTGTATGTTTAACTATCGACGCAGGTCTTTTGCGTGATATGCACCCACTTCCTTCCCAGACAGATCCGTGAGGAGATAATGACCAGGTCCTACAACCTTATGTACACGGCTTTTCAATAACCGACGATCTAACTTCGCATTATAATGACCAGCTGCGTCGCTCTGGCGGAAATTGCGACGGAAGACTTCATCTCCTCTAAACTCGGAAGGTCGGGATCTTAGATTATAATGTGCTTCATTTATACGTCCTGCTTCCCTTATCTTCCGTCTGATTTATTCGCGGAGATCGCCTAATCTTTCGTGGAACTTCAGCGCAACGACGGGATCTCCCAAACATTTTAATTTTCGCAATAGCTTGTATGATTTGCTATGGCAAATCATGTTCTGTCCGAAGGCGGCAAAGTAGGGCGAGACACCCGTGACGGAATGATAAGACGACCGCAGAGCACACTCGATGGCGAAAAATCTGCTGTCCCAATCCTTTTAGGTTGGATGGACAAAAGAAGCAATCGCAGCTAACACGGTGCGATTCAAACGATTTGCTGCGTTAGATTGAGGAGGGTATATTGGCGTCAGTTGGTGTTCGACACCGTTATGTTCGAGTAGACTCTTAAACTGCCGAGATCGGAACTGTACTCCGTTGTCCGAGTACAAGCTTTCAGGAATACCAAGCACATAGAATACTCAGCTCTTCAAAAATTTCACGATAAGTTGAGTCGTAACTTGCGAATAGGTTTCACCAACGTGAATTTCACGAGCTGATCTAGCCCAATGTTAGCTCCAATGTGTCCCATAGAAGAAAGACGTTGAAATACACGCTCGTGAACGTTGAGTTGACTCATAGGAGGTCAAAGAGGCTGGTTGGGAGCTTTAGTGTCTTTACAGGTCTAACAAGCGCTTACATAGTCCTTGACCTGAGATGACATTTAGGTCAAAAGAATTATTTCTTAATGCGCCGAAGCGTCCGACCGTAGTCGCCGTGGGCTCTTTTTTTTCTTTTTTTTTTTTTGGTAGGGAGGTGAATGCCATTTATGGACAGAGTGTGGGACTCCCATGCTCGCAAGAAAGCGACTGGACTACTCACTAAACACCTCCCCTGTCAACCTGAGAACCCAGCCTGGAACCGTTTGAGATCCAAAAAAGCGATCCCCCAGCCCCAGCGCCCCCGGCTGCCGTGAATCCCTTTTATATTTTAGGACTGCCCGAGCGTAATGTGCCACCTGGTTCCATTTGTCAACCGATTCGAGCATCACCGCGACTATATTATCCGGTGTGAACTCTCCCGTCTCCCTGCAGAGTTCCCTTCGCAGCCTAACCCATTTTGTACACGCAAAAAATGTGTGGCAGGAATTGTCCTCCTCTCCTGGGCAAAACCGACAATCGGGAGACCGTGACTTACCAATCTTGTGCAGGTAAGACTGAAAACACCCATGCCCGCTCAAAAGCTGGGTCAGATAGAAGTCAGTCTCACCATGCCTTCGATTTAGCCACGGTCTCACATCCGGGATGAGGCGCGCAGTCCAGCTTCCCTTCGTGCAATTGACCCAAGACTGCTGCCAATCGTTGAGCGAGCGCTGTCTCTCCTCGCGGACAACCGTCTCCCTCGCATCCTCGTTTCGGCGCAGGTAAAAAGCGCGGCGCTCTCTAGCAAGGAGGGCGACAGGTATCACGCCTGCAATAATTCTCACCGCCGAGTCAGAGACTGTTGGATACGAAGATGCAATTCTCAGTGCTCCTCTTCTCTGTACCTGTGCCAAACGTTTTCGGTATACCTCCTTGCTGAGAGCGTCGCCCCATGCTTCTGCTCCGTACAGTACCCTACAGCACTCATCAAGAGGCATCTTCTTGATGGGCTGGGTCCCCCTACGTTGGCCATAAGTCGACTCAGAACCGATATTCCCGAAGCAGCCTTCTCAGTCGTTGCCCCGATTTGCTCAGATAAACTCATCTTCGAGTCGATCACTAGCCCCAGGTGCTTCACCGATGGCTTCGATTCGATTCGTGTATCTCCAATACTGATCATCCTTACTCGAGGGATTCTCTTTTTTGTCAAGATGACCACTTCGGCTTTCTCCAGTGCTAAACTGAGCACGCAAGCAGTCATCCAGTCTCCCACTCGGCGCATTAGCATACTTAGCCTAAGTTGCGCCTGTTCAACGGTGCGCCCTGCGACCAGAGCCGCAACATCATCCGCATAGCCGACCAAGCGCGACTCATCTGGCATCTCGACTCTCAGTAGCCCGTCGTAAGACACGTTCCACAGGTCCAGACCAAGGATAGATCCCTGGGCAACACCCGATGTAATTTCCATCCTTCGTTGGCCCTGTGTCGTGTCGTAGAGCAGGCTTCGGTCCTTTAGGTAGTTCCTCAAAAGCCGCATTAGATATTCTGGAACTTGAAAAGGGTTTTCCAGCGTATCCAGAATATCCACCCATCTAGGAAAGTTGAAGGCGTTCTTGACGTCGAGTGTCACCAACAGAACGATCCGTCGCTTGGTGTGACTATATGCCTCTGCCTTTTGGACCGCGTTCACCACCTCTGCAATCGCATCAATGGTAGAACGTCCTGCTCTAAAGCCGTACTGCCGAGGAGATAGGTCCCCAGCAGCATGAATCGCGTCAGTGAGTCTTCCCTTGATGAGTTTCTCTAGCACTTTCCCAGCCGTGTCTAGCATGCATAACGGGCGGTATGCAGACGGCGATTCGGGATTTCCTTTCCCCTTTCTGATCAGCACGAGCCTCGCCACCTTCCATCGTACCGGGAAAATCCCGTCCCGTAGGCAAGCGTGGAATGTGCTGAGCAGCAAGTCAGGACAATGGTGATAGACGAACCGCAACACCTCAGCTGGAACACCATCTGGATCTGAAGCCTTTCTCGCTTTCAATGAAAGGACTGCCTCCTCCAGGTTCGGCTGTGTGAAGAGTCGACACTCGACTGCTGTTTCACCATGGACAGCGTCAACACGGACGGGATGGGCGGGGAAGAGTCCCCGCACTATCGCGTCCATCTTTTCCGCGTCATGTATACAAGGCTTCCATAGGGCACCAAGCTTCCGCATAACTAGCTTGTAACCAAGGCCCCACGGATCCTTATTCACATTGTCCTCTAGGTCTTGCCAGCAGCACACGTTGCTATTGTTTATCAATTTGCGAAGACATTTCCTGGCCGACTTATATGCTGCCACCCAGTTGCATGCCTCGTCACGGTTCCGCGCCCGTTGAGCCTCACGTCGAAGCTTGTGACACTTCCTTCGCTTTTCAGCGATTTCAGTTGACCACCAGTACACTGGGGGCTTGCCGTGCCGGGGTCTTCGACGGGGTATAGAAGCGCAGCAAGCAGTCGTTATGAAGCTCATAGTAGAGTTCACCACCTCTTGAGCTGCCAGTTCTTCCGTCCCCTCCGAAGCTCCCTGCAGCGGCTCACCTGCTGTGAGCACCTCGACGAACCTCTCGACGTCCATCCTTTGTATGTTCCATCCAGTTGTAGAAAGCCGAGAGCACGGACGTCGGGAGACAAAATCACTGATCTCAAGCAGAATGCACTGATGATCACTGGCTGAGTAGTTGTAATGAATCAGGCGACGCCGCTGAGTGACCACTGCCTACACACCTTGCTGCTATGTGGCTCGTTTTCACATGTTGGGTGTGACGGTTGCACATCCCACGTCAATTTTGTCGTGGGATGTCAAAAGGAAAATGGACAGCCACATGGCAGTAGAGTGTGTAGTGAGTCGCGCGGCTGCTATCTTCTCGAAGGCCAACAATTGACAAAATCGACGAAAGTAATTTAAGCAGCATATTTAGCAAGCTCAGCATACCAAAAGTAGGAAGTGTGTGCGCGGATTCAAAGGTATGATGTTCAGTTCGATCCAAATTATAATCAAATCTGAATAAATGCATCCAACACAGTCGCCATCGCCGCAAGCTGCATACATTCCATCCCCATCCCCTCCTAAGGCATCCGATCATGACTAAATGGACGAATATGGACCACTTTTCGCTGAATTGTTGGCCGCTTTCGTCAGAGCTGCAGAGACACAAGCCATCAATAAGGTTGTGTATTGGGCAATTAAGATCTCTTGACCCCGAAAGGAATGAACAATCTGCCACCGACTTGTGGATTCGGATATTTGTTCGGCTCGGATAATAAATTTCATCATATTTGCAATAGTGCTGGATGATTAAAATATTCTAGCTATATTGAAACAGTGTACTGTGAAAGGATGTTTGTAAATTGCATGAAGTTTTCCGACGCGTAACACCTCAATCGAAATATTTATTTGTTTTTACTGTGACTGATCAGTTATCAAGGTGCAAAATAATTTGCAGTGCAAAGCGAAAGTAGACGATTTCAAGTTGAATGTCAACTTGATTTCGCAAGAATTTGTTGTGTGCCCCACAGACAGACATTGTTTGAGTTGGTTTTGTGGAAATTGCGGACGTAAAGAATATTTGCCGATATTGCCTTGAATTTTTCTGTTGAATTAGCAAGAGTGTTGTTTAATTCGTCAAAATGAGTGTCCGTCATGGATGCACTAATAGGCATTTTTCCATATCGTCGTGATGGAGCGTAGGTACGACAAGATCTGTGAAAGCAAATTCGGTTCAATTATGTCGCATCAGTCTATCAATCGAGTTCACAGAAACGGATTGACATGATAACTTCAGTACTGAATTACGAAGATAACGGAAGATTGAGTGAAGTCTAAAGAAACCGAAGAATACTAAAAGTGGAAGAATTGTGGGTGTTAAAGATGATTGGTATGCAGAGACAATAACAGGTCAACCATCTTGTGTCGGGAAAATTAAAGGGTTGTGCTGCTTTGAGAAGGGGAAGGTCTACTTGTGGAGTTTTGAATTGGAGCTCGAATAAAGCATCGTTAATGTGTCAACTTTCGATCCGCTTCGGTGTAATTCGGTAGGAAAAACTAGCATTTCTATGGAAAAGTGTATCTGGATACAACCACCGGTGGTTAATTTGACTGAAAATAATTCATCGCAATCACCGCCGCTGCGACTGCCGGAAAATACATAACAAGGCTACCGTCGATCAGACTTTCCTCGAAGATTGCTGTTTGGTTTATTTACTTTACAACAGTACACAAAGGGAATACACCGGCAATGATAAGAATTGTTTTTGAATGGATGATGGAGATTTTTGGCAGCGATATTATTAGGAAAAACTCATTTACACATTTTAACAACGAGTTTTTGTTGCTAGTATCTTAGTTACGTGAACCAAGTTGTCGTGGAATGTTCGCGGACTTGATTCGTTTTATATAAAACAAAATTTTAAAACGTGACTTATTAAATTGGGAATTATATGTGCTGAGTAAACTCAAATGGAACATCGTGCATCACACCATTGGATATTCTAGAACTACTTCTTTTACAACTGCAATGCACTTTCAATATACAGACTGTGAATAGAAAATGAAAAAACTACAAGTATCTGGAAGATTCAGAGCCGGTATGCATGTTCATTTGAAATAATATTTGATTACTTTCAATTTATACCCTTTATAGTATTTATTTTAGTTAATGTTTGACACTTAGTTATTTAAATCATAAATGAAATGGTGTGCGATTGCAAAAATATTAAATTCCCATCGGCAGCGCGTTAAAAAAATCATAAAATTAACTCTCTACAGATTTACATTGCATGTTAACGTTTTATATTTTAAATAATATGAGAGTTTCCATTTTTTTAATATTGCACAAGTGTTAATTAAATGCTCTCCAATTTCGCAAACGGTTTCCAATCGTAAATAAGATAAGTTACACAATCAAGTACCTCAGTGAGTTGGAACACTCTCCGAAGATTTGTAAAAATCATCAGCATTCAATTAATTATCCATTACCCTTTTGACTTGAATCTCTGGGCAATTATTCACTCAGAATTTCCCAAATAGTTAAGCATTTTAAATGTCTATTGAAATCCGCGTCAGCAGAGAGTCGCAGAGATTTTAACAAAGCCTCCAAGCGTACAGAGATTGAAAACGAAATCAAGAGTTAACTACAATTTCAACAACGTTTTCCAAATTTATTGAATTATAACGGCTTTTAAATAGTTTTATATATTTTTAAGATCTTATATCCGATGCGATGTTGAAGACCACCTTCGAAATTCGATTGGTCGATCAACCGAAACAAAAAAATCAATGCTAACAAAATCTCAAATAGATTGATCGATTTCAATACAGATCTGTCTATACCTTTTGACATCGGCCCTTCATCCAGGCCTCGAATCTGTTGCACGACCTCACAATAGAGACTTGGCTTTTAGAACACTTGAGTTGTCTTATACCTATTAAACAGTTGTGGTTAGTTCCTATTATGACGTCATGTAGGTTGGTTACTTCATTTTTGGGTCTGAGTAAACAGGCAGTGCTTTTGATCCCTCGCAAATAACGAATTATTAAATTCAAACTTAAATGTTCTTAGTCAATTGTGCCTTCGAATAAGATGAAAGGCGGCCTAAAAAAACAAAATAAGCTGTTAACCTATCGATCCAAAAAAAAAAACACCCTATTAAATTGCAATTAAATGGGTGCTGTGAAACAAATATTCAAGCGTATAAACTATTTCAAAATTTTTTAGAAACGAAAAACCACCAAAAAATTTATACGTTCTGTTATATATAGAAGACATAAATCCAGTCCAAAGACAAAAATTCTTGTATAAGCAACAATCATTAAGAAAGAAGAGATTAAGATAAATGACTAGTTGCTAGGTTTATATCTATACCATTCCTGTAGGACCAATCAATGATGGTTAAAACCGTTTAAGATTTTACAGAATTAAAACCTATTTTTTTAAGAGAAATGTAAGAACTGTCGTATTTTTGTTCTTTTTCACGAATATGCCTTGCTGCCATGTAGGATATAGTTTACTTAACATTTAATTAATTACTATATGATATGAACAGATTTTTATAAGCAAAATGTTTTAAGATTAAATTTTAGTTTTGGAAATTTATGAAATAATATGGATTGCTAAACATTAACAACGACTTTCCTTTCCAGTGGTCCCTTCTTTCAGCGGGAAGTAGAGTGCATGGTAAGTATGCCGTCGCGAGGGTAGGGTTTGAGAAAATCCGCTGGGGTCGGTTTCGCGTCGCGCGCGGTAAGCGGTACTTTAGTTGATTTTGGTTTTTCTTTAGCGAAGTTTTTTTTCGGATTTACGTTAACGTAGTATATTTTTCGGTACCGCGTCGGTAAAATTCGGGAATGCGAAATGGAGATCAGATTTTTGTACTTTGACTGGATGGATGAAGAAATACGGAGTAACGTAAAGTAGGCTTCTTCTCCGTATGATTGTGTTTTTGAAGCGTTTGAAACGGGCGTTTAATGGTGGCTGAAAAATTGTAACTGAGCGTAATCCATTTTTAGACCCGCGACCGAAATTCTCTCCGATCTAGCTGGCCGACAAGCAGCCACCGCGAAAATGGATTACGGTGCACGGATTGGTTGACCGGTTGGTACCATCCGTTGGCACTACTCAGACTTAACGTCTAGAACCGATGAGAGGTCGGTTCCTCGTTCGGACTTAGACTTATAATCATTACATAGTCCTCCTCGGCGTGTTTCCGGTATTTAGTACGACGAGGGCCGTCCTGGCCGCCATTTCCAGGATTCGTTTTCCCCGCGGATCCGTTTTCCCCGCGGATCCGTTTGAGGCATGCCCCATTCGATTGCTTTAGCGTTGAAGACGCCCCCAACGAGCACTTTGCCCTCTGAGTTCGAGACAGCGCCCTCCAGAGCATTAAGCTTGGCTTGGAAAGATGATATCGATTCGTTCGGCGTTAGGTACACACTAAAGATGGTGATCCCTGAGCACTGAACCCACACAAAACCATCCCCCCGTCCACAACTTTCCGCTTGGAAATCACTGTTCCGAATCCAGATGGCGGCAGTATCAGTTTCGTCAGAATACCATAATGCAGGACTTTTATCATGATATTGCTCACTCAGCAGCAAGAAGTCGGCTTTCATGTCCCTCGCAAACTGCTCAAGCAGATTTTGGGCGGTTGAACTGCGGAGTAGGTTTAGCTGCAGGATGCGGGTCATCGAAGCTCTGATTTTGCCTTGGCTAGGGCTTCCTGAAACAACCGGTATTTTCCTGATCCCAAGACGTGTCCAAAATCAGGTTTTGGATCAGCATCCTTGCAAAGAATACAGTGTGCCTCCTTCATACACTCTTTTCTTTTATGTCGCATTTCGCCGCATTTGTAACATAGGGAACTCCTATCGGGTCCTTTGCATCTTGTGTGGTGTGACCATAACCAAGGCATTTGAAACATTGAAGAGGCGTTGCTCTTCGCCGTATCCTACAGACAACCCACCCTATTCTAATTTTGCCCTTGTTCAGGAATTGTTCGGCGTCCTTTTCGGTCAAGTCAACTATGGCCATGCGTTGTCCCCTGTTGTTTTCTGGTGTCAGTCTCGCTTTGATCCTTCCCACGCTAGGAGGATGGCCTGTTCTACCTCGGCCAGATCCGTCACGCAGTCAATGTATCTTATTTCGATCGTTGCCGAGGACTTTCTTTACTGCGTCACAGAATGCTTCCTTATTGCCGGCCTCTACTCCGAATTTGACCAGTATGTGGCCCGACCGCGTTGGTCGTACTACTTTAATGGTAGTATTGGTGTCTTCGGGCCTTACTTTTCCCCTGATGTCCCGCAGTACCTCCGCGTAGAGTCGGCCATGGGGCTTTACGAGCAGTGCCTGCTGCTGGGGTCTTCGTCGCATCAGGTCGTTTTTCTTGTTGGGCCTCCGTGCGATCTTTACTTTCTGGCACTTTTTGAAGGAGTTTTTTGCGGCTTTCTTCGCTCCTTTTGTAAGCACTATCTGGAACCCGGGATCTGGTGCTCCACGGCCATCAAGTAACTCTTCCTTCCTTCTTTTATCCCGATCTCCTTCGATTGGGCTAGACACCATTCTTTTATTGATTTTTAATGATGGAGCTATCTGCATGTCGCTTTTAGGTTTCGCCCCCAGCACCTCTTTAGCCTTCTGCTCTTCTTCGGCCCTTAACCAGCTCCTTCGATAGTGCCCTATGCGATCTAGGAGCTCCTCTAGTTTAAGGAGCCCAACCTTTACTGCTTTGCTGATTTTTGGGGAGTCGCATGCAGATTGTATTCTTTTCAGAACATCTCCCGCTTTTCGGAATAGCCTTTCTTCTTCGCATCGCTGGGCGGCAATTGTACTTTGCAACCATCCTTGGGAGAAGTTGTTATTATTTTTTATTTCTTTTTTTGGATTTTTTTGATCTTTTGATTTTGGTTGCTCCAGTTTTATTGGATCCCCCCTCGGAGCCGCTATCTCCGTTCGTGTGTGTAGTCGCCTTTTTGGTCCCATGGTTATCTTTGCAGAGCAGGGAGGCCATGCGAGGGTGGGCACAAGCCCTTATGGGGACAAGTGCTCAGAGCCAGACCAGCGCTAGTTGGGAGTCCGTCTCAACCGAACCTACACAACCAACCCAATAGTGCGAACTTCGAACGTACTCGGAGGCCTGCCAAGGTTCTACCGGGACGGAGACGGTATGATAGTTGAATTGGAGCCGTTCACACACGAGTTTCAACTCGGCGCTACTGTGCAAAACAACTAGGTCCAAACCATCATATCCGCCAGCCCAAAGCATCAATTCCAGTTCGTTGTCCAAAGTGTAGTCCAGATCCAACCAGAGTCGTTACCTGTCATCCCAGGAGGGAACCTCACGGCGCCCCCATATCCTCGGGTCCGTGGGGGCAGCGCTCCCCAAAGAATGCTAGCTTCCAAGAGTGCTCTTGTCGAACGGCATTCCCCCTGCGGGAATTTCCTCGGGTACGTGGAACTCTCCAAAGAATGCTAGCCTCCAAGAGTATTCCTGTCGACCAGCATTCCCCCTACCGTGCGCTCTTAGAGGTTAGTCGTGTGCGCGGAGGATTAGATTGTGAGTCATTTCCTTCGGCATCCAAGTTTTCAGAACTTTTCTTCCTGCAACAAGTCACCGGTTGCGTATTCATTACGCCGATAAATATAGCCATCAACCACTTTCAAATTCGGCAACTGTGTTTGTTGGGTTACGATTGTTTGCCTCAACTCGTTGTAGCTGTCTGAATTGAAATGCGGGTTGTCTAAATCCATCACGATGGGATCATCGTCATTTAATGCCAATTCTGCTCCCTCGGGTGAAAACATTCGCGAGAGAGTATCGGGCACAATGTTCTGGGTCCCTTTTCGGTGTTTGATGGAAAACTTAAACCCTCGCAATTTTAGAGCCCATCGATCCAGACGTCCGCGTAGGTTCACTTGGTTCATCAGCCATTGTAACGAAGCGTGGTCTGTGATGATTTCAAGCGGGTGACCTTCTATGTACGCTCGGAATTTCTTGACAGCCATCACCGTTGCCAGACATTCTTGTTCGCAGACCGTGTAGTCCCTGGGCCGAGATCAGTTTACTGGACATGAAAGCAATGGGGGCTTCTTCTCCCTCTTCGGTCAATTGCACTAGCAGAGCCCCAACTGTAGTGAAAGTAGGTATATAAATGTCCGTACAGGACTGCAGCGATGGTCTGCTGCCTCGGCGAAAGAGGATAGTAGGATTCGCCGAGATTGGCCTTGTCTGGGGACGCGGGAATGCGTTGGCAGGCTAGCGTCGCGGTGTCGTGGGGTGGATTCATTCCCCCAGCACAAGGACCCACTACAAAAGAATTTCGCATTCACGAATTCTTGATTCACAGAAAAGGTCGACCGAAGTCGAAAAATGGAGGTAACTGGCTAAGGGTTGGAATTGCTTGTTCCGAGAACAAGTGGAAACGAGTAAAAACGGACGGACTGGCGGAGACTTCGTCATTAACAACGATCCTTATGGCCCACAAATAAGAGTGGGGCATCCAGATGGAGGTGGTACCCCTCGCACCCTCCCAACCGGATCAAGATCCAAACGTAGACGTGGCCATGTGTTTCCCATTTGAGTGAAAAACTCATACAAAAGCACTTTGTATGACTCTTTCCCTTAAATGAGAAGCACAAACGTAACCAATTTATGTTATAGTTATGCAATAAAATCACATAACACTATATCATAAAAGGGCACGCGAGCGGAAGGCCACTCTACCCGGCAAGAGCCCCTAGACACAACAAAACGGTGGAGCGCCCCCCCATGGCTAGCCCATTTTATTCGAAAAGCCTTCCACCGTTGTGGGTAGTAACTGTTTCGTCAAGACAATGCACCGTGTCACAAATCAATGAAAACAATGGCAAAATTGCATGAATTGGGCTTCGAAATGCTTCTGCATCTGGCCCCCAGCGACTTTTTCCTCTTCTCAGCCCTCAAAAGAATGCTCGCTGGAAAGAAATTTAGCGCCAGCGAAGAAGTAATCGCCGAAACTGAGGCCTATTTTAGAGCGAAAGACAAATCGTACTTCAAAAATGGTATCGAAAAGTTGGAAGATCGCTATAATCGCTGTATCGCCCTCGAAGGCAACTATGTCGAATAATAAAATCGAATTTTCCCAAAAAAAATGTGTTTTACTATGGTAGACCGGGGACTTTTCAATTGGCCTGTTATACCCGGTTAGATTGGACAAAATGGGAAAGACCGAAAGGTTACGGTTTAACAATTCATGGTGTATTTTATTCTTTTTCTTTGCAATATAAAAATATTTTTCTTTCTCAACTTAATTTTTCTATTTATCTATAAAATGTTTTATTTTTACGAATAACAAAAAATACTTTTTTTTAAATTCAATTATTTTATGCTTAGCATTGAAAATTTGTTTAGTTATCATCCTCTTTTATATTTCTCTCAATTTTCTTTCTTTATTTTCTCGTTTTGTTTTAAATAGATCATTTAATGTCGAGGTCCTTACAAAAACACAAGTGACTCAACTAACTCTTTCCTGTCAATGACAACAGTATGGAATTATGATTTAACACAAATCTCAAATGAACTATTGAAAATATTTTTTTTCAATGTTTGTAAATAAATTGTTCGCAATATATTTTTAAATAGTTTCAAGAATAACATTCCAAATTTTAATTAAATAGTTTCGGTGGAATTAAGACAGAGTAAAATACTAATACATACATATAAGTAATAAACACAAACGGGTACTCACCATCATCCACGCCGGGCGCCCGCTGGTGATGTGGTGAGATTTTCCTAGGCGAAGAAATTAAGAAAACACAACAATACTCGTGACTATATAAGTAAACTTGAAGGCATGTAGAAAAAATTGGTATTTTGTTTTCACTTTTGTATGTAGTTGTTCCTCTAAATCCAATCTTGAGCAAGTCTTCTTATATGAGAGCATGCAACCTACTATAACATCTATATTGTTTTCTCCTTAGACCTCATTCATACTTTTTTTTATATATTTTCAAACATCCTCTGAATTACTTTATGTTTACTCTTTGTTTTTTTTTCTTTCGAGTCTCTCGCACCCACTACATTAGTTAGTATGTTCACTTTTTCTTTTAGCTTTGTTATGACTTTATACCTTTGAGAATGGAACACTGGAGTGGAACATCAACTCAAATTTTGTCATCATTTCCCGATGCGCCACGAACGTTGCTCTTTCGATTTAATTTTGGAAGGGTGTAGTCTAAAAAGGGAGCTACAGTTTAGAAATATTTGAAAATGTAAAAGTTAACTGCCATTGCATAATTGATTGATAATGTTCCTATTTCAGACTTGAATCGTTTGTAAAACTTTATTTAGATATAGAAACTCACAGCGACATTTAATAAGCAAAAACTAAATCTGTTCCTTAGGTAATTACAAATTCAACTACTACTAAAATTATAATCGTTCATTCTTTTATACTTTTACACCTCCCTTTTCCTTTCATAATCGTCTTCAGTGGAATTAAGGTGAAATATATAATCGTTGAGCTTGACCTTCGCTATGTGTGAGAGAACTACATGCCTTTAAGGTGTACTAATTTGTTAAGATATCGCCTAACAGAAATTTATTCTGATTTTAATTTCGCAATAAAATAGTACTTTGTGTTGATGTATTTTACTGCTATAAGCTTTACTAACAAGCTGAAGTGTCGTTTGTTGTTCATGTGCTCACCAGATGCAACAAAGAGTTGCTTTCCGATGCATGCCACTTGAACATTTTTAAGTATACTATTTAGAGTAAATAAAAGCTTCTCGTAGCTGGCAGTAAATTGCCTTACAGTCAGTATATTGCTATAGGCGAGACTTGATCGAATGGATCAAAAATAGCTTAATGATATCTTGATTCAATTTATATGAGGGAACAAATTTGAGCATATATTGGTTATAAATACGTCGTCTATTACTGTTGAATTTCTCAAACCTGCGCCCCGATAGTAAATTTATCTCTTTGATATAGGCTATAAAATTGATCAAAAGTTGTAATACAAATTATTTGTCCAAAGCATCTTTTTGAAGAGTTCATATATCCTTCTGCTTGTTAATATAAAGATTAATTATTTCGAAATTACTTTTATTCATTTGAAAATTCAATAATATAATAAATGGAACTCATTCTATATATGCCTACAGTTAAAAGAATAATACAAACAACTCCGGGATTCTACTTTCCGCTTTCAAGGATGAAATAGCTTCCACATCCAGAGAGGCGCTTGAAATCAATACTGTAGCTAAGCTCGTTGCATTTGCCTGCAAAAATAAAAATATGTCTGAGATCCAGATGAGATTTATAAAAGTAAACAGTTTACCGATAGTTGTCCATTAATAATGTTTTCATATCCATATATTCGTATGTCCAATATCATTTAACAGACTTTAAAAAAAAAGAAATAAAATTGATTTCATTCATAAAATTATTCAAGCAATATGCTAGCAAAACTTGCCCCCAAAATGCAGGCGCTACTACGCGAAAACTAATCGAATAAAATGGTTTTTGCCACCGAAATGTAAACATAATCATGCATGAATTGGAAGCAGTGATTTTGAGTGAAAAAACACTTCTAAATAATGTATTGTGCTTTCTACATTTTATGTTCTTACTTACTTATGAAATGATACTCCTGTGGGCTGACGGTGCGTTCTATTATTGCATATTTTCACAATGCACATGATTTTAGAAACTTTATTTGCATTTTCCTTCTTTTCCGTCGAAATATATAGTTTTCTCAGTTGCAATCTAACCGATAGATTGTCTCTTATTGCCTTGTTCATGAATAGCGCACAAATCACAAATTTTCACTGATTTTAACTAAAAATCCCACAGCAAACGAGTTTGTTTACGCGTTTTCACCGCCGAATTTGACAGCGAATGCAAAAAAATCATATGATAATATGAAGATTTCTCCTTATCGACAGCGAGAATTGATGACAAGAAAAATCAGTGTTCCATTAGCATCGGGCCGTTCCTGTTAGCTACCTGTTCCAATCTTTATACACTTTTTGTTTTAACATTATAGTTAAATAAAAACGTTTATGGATATGAAAGTGGTATTATTTCTTTTTATTGGCTGCTATTGGCGGCGAATTACGTTGAGGCGTTGACGGTCGGCCCGAATTTAAGCCGCTATGTAAGTATTTGGGTTTCTTTTCTGATGGTTTCAAAATCGCAATAATTTGGTACTAAGAACAACGTAAAAAGTTGTCTTTTCGCAAAGAACTCATATCCATCTTCCACGACCTGATGCGCACGGAATTAAATATTAGGTAGGTGAAGGTTTTTCTAATCTAGCTTTTTGCCCAAAATATTCACATAGGCTGTCATACTAAATAACCTCACAAGTTCACACAAAATAACAATACAGACGTGCTTCGTCGCACAAAGTAAACAATGCCAAACAACGATCATACTCGCGCGGCACTGAGACAAATGGTCGACAACTACTGTGCACACTGTGACGACGTTCACTTGGTGCGGATTTTGCGTGTGAACTTTTATAGGCGGATTTCAAAAAAAAATCTCCAATTAAGATTATGTGAAATACTTAAACGACACTAGTTTCAACTTGTTTCAATTCCTTATTATACTTTCAATTGGAATTTGTAAATGCACTGCAGCACATAATACGTACGTACTGGCGACACTCATGAAAGCGGCGAACGAGTTTCACTCGCGTGATATTTCCCGAAAACTTATCTGTGGCAAACTATTTGTTTCACTATGAATGTGCACTTTCGATAGAGTTTCCACTTTAGTTTCTATTAAGAAACAGGGCAAATTCTAAAACACGGAAGAACGAAGCAATTCTTTTTAAATATCTAAATGAACAAATAATCAAAAGATAGCCCGACCCTAACTAGTCGTACGTCAACAACTCCGTCATCTCATACAGTTCGCACACACCGCTGGTACGTGATCAACCCCCCATCTCATCCACTTTCATCTTTTCCCATCCGCTGGCACATCCTGTAAGTGTCGACAAGAGAAGTTCGAGAACTTGTTTTGGCACCGCTATCCGCAAGATTGCCTCCTAATGCCGCTTCACGATTTATACTTGAACAACTCCCTTTCGTCGAAGCTTACCCATATTTCAATTTAGGAGGTTGTACACTCAGTTGGGTTGATGCATTACAATGTAATGGTTGCTTGTTATAATTATCATCTTCTAGACTTAATTGTTGCTTCAGGCACTTCACATGATAACATTGCTTACAACCACTTTTATTTCATTTGGAGTGGATTTCGCATGTTCGTAGGATAATGACGATGTAGCGTTTACGCTGAGTTGTTGTTGATGAGTGATAGAGCTATTCAACGGTATTAATGTTGAGCGGCAAGGTTCTAATTTTGTGTGCGATTTGAATGATTCAGTCTTCCCGAAACCACTTTCGCCTGACAGGATAATACACAGATCCTCGCTTTGGTTCTTCAGGGATTGATAGGCTAGATTTGCTAAGCTATATATGTGTGGAGGTAATTGGAAGATCCCTTTATTGCCGTATGTTTTGATAAGATCGGCACTATAGCTTATAACTGGTTTAAAAGGATTTACAGCCACGAGCGACGTACCGATGTAGGTATAAATATAATCCCTTTTATAGCGTAGATGCAAATTTCTGTCTTCAGATAAATTCTCAAGTAAAACTGAGTCCAACGTTCCGATTTCTTGTTCCATTTTGAAAGAAAATTTACGTGTGTTTTCGCTTTACTGCAGATGTTCTTTGTACAAATCATACCTCGCAGATGTTCTTTGTACAAATCATACCTCGCAGATGTGTATTGATTCGTAATCACTTCTTTGAAATTATACCTTGTACTCTTTTATTTTATTTTGGTTCGTTTTAATCGCTTAAGGATATTGTTTTGCTGCTGCTGCTGCCACAATTTTGGGTAGGAGATGGGAAAGTTTTCGAGCAGTTTACTTGTTTGTATGTCGCAATGAATGGAGAAGGGTTTCTTAAAGTCAGGGCCGTGCAAGACTGCGGCAGAAGTCAAGGCTTGCTTGAGCTCTTCGAATGCTTTTCGACTGAGTTCGGTCCAAATGAACTTACCTTTCCGGAGAATGTTTGACAGAGGCGCTGAAATCGTGGCGCAATTCCGAACGAACCTTCGGTACCAACCGCACACTTCGAGGAACCGTCGTAGCTGTTTAACGGTCTTCGGTAAGAGAAACTCATCAGTCGCCCGAGTTTTGTCAGGATCCGTTTTGATGGTATCATGTCCGATGACATGTCCTTGATATCGGACTTCGGTCATAAAAAACTTGCTTTTCTGGACATTGATGGTGAGTCTCGCCTTCCTGATATGCAGGGCTATTTCTTGCGTCAGTAGAAGATGTTGGTCAAACATTTCTGTGATGAGTAGAAGGTCATCCAGGTAAACGAACACTTGGTGTTTCAGGTGAGGTGGGATGACTTTGTCCATCAGACGGGTCATCGTTTGCGGGACGTTACACAGGCCGAAAGTCATTGTGCCGAATTGATATAGTGATTTCCCAGGCACTGTGAAAGCGATTTTATCCCTCGACCCTTCATCGAGTGGAATAAGCCAGAAGGCATCCTTCAAGTCGAGACTTGTAATGTAGTTTGCTTTCGGCAGTCTTCCCAATATTCCACCGATGAGTGAAGGAGGCTACGCGTATTTAACGGTCACTGCGTTGACGGACTTTCCCTGGTTTCACCTCCAAGGTTACCGGTGAGGAGCAGGCGCTTTGAGACTCCTCTATAAGCCCCAACTGTAGAGTCTCTGCTTTATCGGTTTGCTATCGCCAACATCAATAACATGTGAGACCAGAGTAGTGCGGCCAAGGCCTTGCGTAGCGTAAGATGGAAAAGCAGCAATGAGTGCTTCCAGTGTTGTCGTTGGTTAGGAGTTAATTCGTGTCTGTCGGGTATGGAAGTAAGTCCATGGACGTGTCTAGTAATGAAGTGTGAATTCACGAATAAATCTGTGATATGGATTTAGTACACGAATTTGTGGCTGCCGGGGTTCTTCAGGCAGTACCTGCGGTAACCGCTTCCGGAAAAGAGGAAACCCCCGCAGTCATCATTGTCAAGACCGGTGTAGTGTTGTCGTTATTGGTATTTGCAGCAGGCTGGCGACTTACTACTGAGCTTTGGAGTACCGTTGATGTGGTCGGGTACTCGCTCGTCCGTTTTTTGAATTAGCGCAATCCGGGCAATCTGATATGTATGTGTTAGGTTTACCGCATCTGTAGCAGAAAACCGTACGCTCTGACTCCCCATGGGGGCCTTCAGATCTGGGGTGCTGGCCTCCTGCGCCACTTCCGAAATTCCGCGCCGCGGTCCAGGTCTCGCCAATAGGTATGGTCGTTCTCGGAGGTACTCCTCGACTTCTTCTTGTCTACTGACGGCTTCTAAAAGCGATGTCATGTCCTGAGGATCGGGATTAGTACCGTGGCGGGGAAGTTCCAGCCGCAAATTGCGTTTTAGCACCCGCAGCAATTTAGTTTGGGTCATACGCTCGGTCAACTGATCATTTAGCCTTAATATGTCGGCTCTAATTTTGCCGAAGGGTTCGTCTGGACGTTGCCATCTGTCATTAATTTCGTCCAGTATCCTCTCGTCCATGTTGACAGTGGGACACTCCATACGGAGTATTTCCTTCAGCCATGACCAGCGGTGGGATGGAGGAGCGGCATGTATTCGCCAGTATGTTTCAAGCACTGCTCCTCTCAACAACATCGGCAAGTAGCCGGCTAGCGCCGTGTGATCCCCCATTAGCATCTAATCTATCAATGATCCCACCCAATCAACAAAGACCTCGACGTTGATGGAGTTTGGTTCTCCACTAAAATGGAGATTCCAGCCCTGAATTATGCTGGGGATTTGAGTCGGCTTCAAACGATACGGTGGATGTAGAGGTCCGCGTTGCTCCGGAGGAGCCACTGGACCAAGATCGGTGGTTGCACCTGGCTCAGTTTCGGCCGGTATACTGAAGCCATTGGGATCATTGACGAGCTCGGTAGGTTTCGCTTGGGCCCGAGTCTCGCAACCTTGAGCAACGTGTCCTGAGGCGAATAATCGGAGCGGAACTAGACGGTGACCAATGGCGAATTTGATATAACCGTGAGCTGTATAAAATTTTTGACGAGCCGGAGCTCCAACGATTGTCAGACTGTGGAAGCTGCAATGTGCTGGCCACATGAATCGTATGGAAGAACAACGGATACACAAAAAGGTATTCGTTGGTAGAACTGAAGACCCGAGACCAGTGGGGAAACCGAGGAAACGCTGGTCTGACTCGGTCGATTTGGAAATTGGAGGACGCGTTCAATAGACCGAGACAGTTGGAAGCGCTTATTGCAGGAAGCGAAGGCCCGAGAGGGGCTATAGTGCTACGAAGAAGAAGAAGAAGCAAATGACAAACCACCGATCTAAAAAATAATTCTACTTTTGATTGATTCAAAAAAAAAAGTGTTACAGAACTCATTCAAGTTGATATTTTTCCCATATCGTTTGATAAATTGACGGTTTTAAGCTGTTTTCACGCATTAAATGTTTTAATTGCAGTTCGATTAAGGCACCTTGCAAGAAGAGTCAGATGTGCAAGTTTTACGATAAGTCTGAAGGGAATAATAGTTCTGCAAAGTATAAGCTTTGCCAAAAAGATATAAAGTCTTCTGGGAATTAACAAATTTAATTCATCACATAAAAAATGTACATAAAGCTGTCTTGTGGGAATTCCAATTCAGTAAAGAAAAAGGTTAAACCACAAACATGTACAGAAATGCAATTGTGGGAAAGCATAAGTTTTTCGAAAATTTCAGATTCGGTCCTGTCAGCATTTTCAGCAAGCTCCAATGATGTTATAGATTTGAGCGAAGACAATAGCAAAAAACAGATTCTTCCAAACAAGATGTAGATATTCCTCCAATACCCAAGCGCCAAAAGTCTATTAATTCAAGTTTCAAAGAAGCGCTTGCTTTTTCGGCAAGTGGTGCTAAAACTTCAAAAATGCACAGTGAAATCGCATACATGATTGGCAAAGATAATTAACCATTTACTAGTGTTGAAAAGGAAGGCTTTCGTAATCTAATTAAAATAATGGCGCCGCACTATAAAATCCATAATAAGACAACTTTAACATGAAAAACATTGACGCATTAGCGACACTACAAAGAAAAATTATTGAGTATCGAAAATATTATACTCACTACCGGAGACTATGAGCATGAGAAGTTTCTTAGGGAGTACGGCAAACTTCATTATAGGCGTTGAACTTTTTTCAGTCCCCCTTGGAGTTTATTAATCGAAAGAACGCCATAGTTCGGAACACATTGCTGAAATGCTGTTGAATACGTATACTGAATGGGGTATTTCTAGCGATAACAACTTAACCAATGTGGTAAAGAAAATTGATGTAGCTTTCAGTGGAAAGCATTTATCATGTTATGCACAATTCTTAAATTTGGTGGCACAAAATGCTTTGCAATAGTATACGGAATTGCGAAGCTTAATTGTCAAAGTCAAAAATATTGTGACTTTGTTTAACCAGAAAAGAACAAAATTGATGCAAGAAGTCCCAAACAGATGTAACAGCAACATACGAAATGATCGAGAGATTTCTAGCGCTACGCGTTACCTTCAATGATATTATGCGTCATAGAAACGCACCGCCTATGCTCACTGCGTTAGAGTTATCAATTCTTTCTTCCGTATTGCAAGTTCTGCGTCCACTCGAAGCAGCAACCATCGAAATTTCAGGTGATAAGTACTACACTAGCAGCAAGGTAATTCCGCTAATTCATTACATGCCCTTGTTCTTAAAGAGATTGACAATAGAATGTGCATAATAGAGAGAGTAACTTTCCTCGCTGTAGCTACGCTATTGAATCCAAGGTTCAAAGAAGTGGTTTTCACGGACCCATCTACTTGCTCTACAGTTGTCGCAAAGGCCAAGGAATTACTGAGAAGAAATGTCCAAAGCAATGAATTTTTAGAATTTGATTATTCAGGCCATTCTGAAATTAAACTATTCGAACTATTCTTTCTGGGACGACCGTCACAAATAAGTGCATAAGAGCTGGAAACCTACTGAATTTGATGATGCGTTTTGTAACGAACTATCTATTTACTTGTCCGTGTGGAGCTGCGGGTTAGTGCTCACTCAACTTGCGCAGCAGCTACCAAGTTCAAACCTGGGTTGAGGCATCGAGCTTGAGCTGCTGATGCTGCTGTCGACTATCAGCCCACCTAGCTGTGATGGGTACTAATTGAAAAATTAGATAATGATCACATGATTCAGCGTGATATTCACCATATCACTTCGAATTCCGTTACGGTCATGGAATGACATACCTTAACAATAAATCTCAACGCCAAGGTTCGTATTTGGACTGTTGTGCGATGGATTATTATAATTATCTATTTAATTACACAGTCCTGTAGGAAGGCTTAGTTAAAACCCATTAAAAATATTGAATGACATTAAGAGTTAAATTTCTAAACTTTACATCATTGCATCCAAACAGTTGACCAGGTAAGAACATCAGTTCTTCTGAACATTTGCTTTCCAAAGCTGCTGAAAAGTTAATTAGCAACGAAATCAATTGAAAGGAAAACGTTTGAATATACTTCTATTTTTGCAATGCCTTCCTATAGAACATTTTTTTTTTTTGTGGTAGGAAGGTGAATGCTATTTATGCACAGAGTGTGGGACTCCCATGCGCGACTGGACTACTCACTAAACATCTCGCCTGTCAACCTGAGAACCCAGCCTGGAACCGTTTGACACATTACTTCGGGCCAGGTCTCGTTTTGTTACGCCGTGGGGCGCCTTCAAGCTGGGGAGTCCCTTTCCTAGCGGGAGGGGAGAGGGGAAGAGGATCCCCCAGCGCCAGCGCCCCCGGCTGCTGTTAGTACCTTTTATATTTTAGGACTGCCCGAGCATAATGTGCCAACTGGTTCCATTTGTCAACCGATTCGAGCATCACCGTAACTATATTATCCGGGGTGAGCTCTCCCGTCTCCCTGTAGAGGACCCTTCGCAGCCTGACCCATTTTGAACACGCAAAAAATGTGTGACAGGCATTGTCCTCCTCTCCTGGGCAAAACCGACAATCGGGAGACCGTGACTTACCGATCTTGTGCAGGTAAGACTGAAAACACCTGTGCCCGCTCAAAAGCTGGGTCAGATAGAAGTCAGTCTCACCATGCCTTCGATTTA
Source organism: Odontomyia ornata (assembly GCA_963969285.1). Taxonomy (NCBI): domain Eukaryota; kingdom Metazoa; phylum Arthropoda; class Insecta; order Diptera; family Stratiomyidae; genus Odontomyia; species Odontomyia ornata. The sequence goes on along the minus strand of CAXAJY010000023.1, from coordinate 103,254 downwards.
CCCACGGTCTCACATCCGGGATGAGGCGCGCAGTCCACCTTCCCTTCATGCAATTCACCCAAGACTGCTGCCAATCGTTGAGCGAGCGCTGTCTCTCCTCGCGGACAACTATCTCCCTCGCATCCTCGTTTCGGTGCAGGTAAATAGCGCGGCGCTCTCTAGCAAGGAGGGCGACAGGTATCACGCCTGCAATCACTCTCACCGCCGAGTCGGAGACTGTTGGATACGAAGATGCAATTCTCAGTGCTCCTCTTCTCTGTACCTGTGCCAAACGTTTTCGGTATACCTCCTTGCTGAGAGCGTCGCCCCATACCTCTGCTCCATACAGTAGCACTGACCCTACAGCACTCATCAAGAGGCGTCTTCTTGATGGGCTGGGTCCCCCTACGTATTCCCGAAGAAGCCTTCTCAGCCGTTGCCCTGATTTGCTCAGAGAAACTCATCTTCGAGTCGATCAGTAGCCCCAGGTACTTCACCGATGGCTTCGATTCGATTTGTATATCTCCAATACTGATCATCCTTACTCTAGAGATTCTCCAGTGCTAAAATCAGCCCGCGAGCAGTCATCCAGTCTCCCACTCGGCGCATTAGCATACCTAGCCTAAGTTGCGCTTGTTCAACGGTGCGTCCAGCGACCAGAGCCGCAACATCATCCGCATAGCTGACCAAGCGCGACTCATCTGGCATCTCAAGTCTCAGTAGCCCGTCGTAAGACACGTTCCACAGGTCCGGACAAAGAATAGATCCCTGGGCAACACCCGATGTAATTTCCATCCTTGGTTGGCCCTGTGTCGTGTCGTAGAGCAGGCTTCGGTCCTTTAGGTAGTTCCTCAAAAGCCGCATTAGATATTCTGGAACTTGAAAAGGGTTTTCCAGCGTATCCAGAATATCCACCCATCGAGGAGAGTTGAAGGCGTTCTTGACGTCGAGTGTCACCAACAGAACGATCCGTCGCTTGGTGTGACTATATGCCTCTGCCTTTTGGACCGCGTTCACCACCTCTGCAATCGCATCAATGGTAGAACGTCCTGCTCTAAAGCCGTACTGCCGAGGAGATAGGTCCCCAGCAGCATGAATCGCGTCAGTGAGTCTTCCCTTGATGAGTTTCTCTAGCACTTTCCCAGCCGTGTCTAGCATGCATAACGGGCGGTATGCAGACGGCGATTCGAGATTTCCTTTCCCCTTGCTGATCAGCACGAGCCTCGCCACCTTCCATCGTACCGGGAAAATCCCGTCCCGTAGGCAAGCGTGGAATGTGCTGAGCAGCAAGTCAGGACAATGGTGATAGACGAACCGCAACACCTCAGCTGGAACACCATCTGGACCTGGAGCCTTCCTCGCTTTCAAGGAGAGGACTGCCTCCTCCAGTTCCAGCTGTGTGAAGAGTGGGCACTCTACTGCTGTTTCACCATGGACAGCGTCAACACGGACGGGATGGGCGGGGAAGAGTCCCCGCACCATCGCGTCCATCTTTTTCGCGTCATGTATACAAGGCTTCCATAGGGCACCGAGTTTCCCCATGACCAGCTTGTAGCCAAGGCCCCACGGATCCTTGTTCACATTGTCCACTAGGTCTTGCCAGCAGCGAGCCTTGCTACTGTTGATCAGTTTGTGAAGGCATTTCCTGGCTGACTTATTTGCTGCCACCCAGTTGCATGCCTCATCACGGTTCCGCGCCCGTTGAGCCTCACGTCGAAGCTTGTGACACTCCCTCCGCTTTTCAGCGATTTCAGTTGACCACCAGTACACTGGGGGCTTGCCGTGCCGGGGTCTTCGACGGGGCATAGAAGCGCAATTATGCTCATAGTAGAGTTCACCACGTCTTGAGCTGCCAGTTCTTCCGTCCCCTCCGAAGCTCCCTGCAGCGGCTCACCTGCTGTGAGAACCTTGACGAACCTCTCGACGTCCATTCTTCCAATGTTCCATCCAGTTGTAGAAGGCCGAGACCACGGACGTCGGGAGACAGCATAACTTATCCCAAGCAGAATGCACAGATGATCACTGGCTGAGTAGTCCTCTAATACTTTCCCATTGTGTATCCTCCGTACTAAGGACTCCGAGGCAAATGTCACGTCCGGTATGGTTCCCTCACAGCCAATACGGCGGAAAGTCGGCGTGTTTCCGGAGTTTAGTACGACGAGGGTCGTCCTGGCCGCCATTTCCAGGATACGTTTTCCCCGCGGATCCGTCTGAGGCATGCCCCATTCGATTGCTTTAGCATTGAAGTCGCCCCCAACGAGCACTTTGCCCTCTGCGTTCGAGACAGCGCCCTCCAAAGCATTAAGCTTGGGTTGGAAAGATGATATCGACTCGTTAGGCGTTAGGTACACACTAAAGAAGGTGATCTCTGAGCACCGAACCCACACGAAACCATCCCCCGTCCACAACTCTCCGCTTGAAAGTCACTGTTCCGAACCCAGATAGCGGCAGTACCAGTTTCATCAGAGTACCATAATGCAGGACTTTTATTATGGTGTTGCTCACTCAGCAGCAAGAAGTCGGCTTTCATGTCCCTCGCAAACAGCTCAAGCAGATTTTGGGCGGTTGAACTGCGGTGTAGGTTTAGCTGCAGGATGCGGGTCATCGAAGCTCTGATTTTGCCTTGGCTAGGGCTTCCTGGAACACCCGGCATTTTCCTGATCCCAAGACGTGTCCAAAATCAGGTTTTGGATCAGCATTCTTGCAAAGAATACAGTGTGCCTCCTTCGTACACTCTTTTCTTTTATGTCCTATTTCACCGCATTTGTAACATAAGAAACTCCTATCGGGTCCTTTGCATACTTGTGTGGTGTGACCATAACCAAGGCATTTGAAACATTGAAGAGGCGTTGCTCTTCGCCGTATCCTACAGACAACCCACCCTATTCTAATTTTGCCCTTGTTCAGGAATTGTTCGGCGTCCTTTTTGGTCAAGTCAACTATGGCCATGCGTTGTCCCCTGTTGTTTTCTGGTGTCAGTCTCACTTTGATCCTTCCCACGCTTGACGGATGGCCTGTTCTACCTCGGCCAGATCCGTCACGCAGTCTATGTCTCGTATTTCAATCGTTGCCTTCGGCTCGAGCGGGGCTATAGTTGCGTTTTTGCCGAGGACTTTCTTTACTGCGTCACAGAATGCATCTTTATTGCCGGCCTCTGCTCCGAATTCGACCAGTATGTGGCCCGACCGTGTTGGTCGTACTACTTTAATGGTAGTATTGGTGTCTTCGGGCCTTACGTTTCCCCTGATGTCCCGCAGTACTTCCGTGTAGGATCGGCCATCTTGGGGCTTTACAAGCAGTGCCTGCTGCCGGGGTCTTCGTCGGGGCTTCTGCCTCTCCTGCTTTGCATCAGGTCCTTTTTGTAATTGGGCGTCCGTACGAACTTTACTTTCTGGCTTTTTTTGAAGGAGTTTCTTCGCAGCTTTCTTCGCTGCTTTTGTAAGCACTGTCTGGAACCCCTGATCTAGTGCTCCACGCCCTTCAAGTGCCTCTTCCTTCCTTCTTTTATCCCGATCTCCTACGATTGGGCTAGACGCCATTCTTTTATTGACGTTTAATGGTGGAGCTATCTGCGTGTCGCCTTTAGATTTCGCCCCAAGCGCCTCTTTAGCCTTCTCTTAGTCTTCGGCCCTTAACCAGCTTCTCCGATAATGCCCTATGCGATCTAGGAGCTCCTCTAGTTCAACGAGCCCTTCTTTTGCTGCTTTGCTGATTTTTGGGAAGTCGCATGCAGCTTGTACTCTTTTCAGAACATCTCCCGCTTTTCGGAGTAGTCTTTCTTCTTCGTATCGCTGGGCCGCAATTGTACCTTGCAACCATCCTTGGGAGAGGTTATCGCATTCCGTTTCTGAGTGCAGTACTTCCGCCACATTTTCAATTTTGGCGGTGCATTCACGCGGTGTCTGGTCACTCTTTGCTTTTAGTGCCGTAATCTCCTCGTTGGCTTCTGGATTTTTCGTTGCAATGTCGGGATTTGTGACCCTTGCATCGTTTGCTTCGGTAACGATCGCAGCAGTGACAATCGAATTTTCGGTGCTCTTTATGTTATCTCCCACCGCTCGAACACCTGAAGCGTCCTGCAGAGTTTCCCGTTTCTCCTTAATAGGACGCTCGGGCGTTCGCATCATTTTTTTTGCTGCGCCCGAACGCCGCAGGAATCTCAGTCTGTATTCTCCGTTTTTCATCCGTCTTCACTGTCGTTGTGTTAGTCTTCGTTTTTGTCGTTGTTAGTACCGCTTGCGATGTACTGTTGACATCGTGGCTGCAACCGCTGGTTGCGTCGTCGTTATTATTCTTCGTTTCTTTTTCTGGGTATTTGTGGTCTTTTGATTTTGTTTGCTCCAGTTTTGTTGGGTCCCCCCTCGGAGCCGCTATCTCCATTCGTGTGTGTAGTCGCGTTTTTGGTCCCATGGTTATCTTTGCAGAGCAGGGAGGCCATGCGAGGGTTGGCACAAGCCCTTATGGGGACAAGTGCTCAGAGCCAGACCAGCGCTAATTGGGAGTCCGTCTCAACCGAACCTACACCACCAACTCAATGGTGCGAACTTCGAACGTACTCCGAGGCCTGCCAAGGTTCTACCGGGACGGAGACGGAATGATAGTTGAATTGGAGCCGTTGATACACGAGTTTCACCTCTGCGCTACTGTCCAAAGCAACTAGGTCCAAACCATCACATCCGCCAGCCAAAAGCGTCATTTCCAGTTCGTTGTCCAAAGCGTAGTCCAGATCCAATCAGAGTCGTTACCTGTCATCCCAGAAAAGAACCTCACGGCGCCCCCATATCCTCGGGTCCGTTGGGGCAGCGCTCCCCAAAGAATGCTAGCTTCCAAGAGTGCTCTTGTCGAACGGCATTCCCCCTGCGGGAATTTGCTCAGGTACGTGGAACTCCCCAAAGAATGCTAGCCTCCAAGAGTGCTCTTGTCGACCGGCATTCCCCCTGCGGACTTCCTATAGAACATTGGGAATAGGATTGGAATGCTACAAATGGACAATAACTTTTAGAAATTGGAGAAAGTTTTGTTTTATGTTTGTCAGATAAAAAATATTCGAAATCATGGCTTTCAGTTTTGTTTAATCGATAATTTACATGAGAATACGAATACAATATATGGGAATTAAGTAAGAATATTGTGCATTAAAATACCTTTATTTGAAAAAGTACTCAAAATATACATCGATTTGTTCAACCGATGCATCGAAAAACATCGATGTATACTTACGATGCATTGCATTGGGATAAGCATCGATGTATGCACACCTCTACTTGCAATGTGCCTTAAGTCCGAGGGCTGTTCAATAAATACTTAGCCTACAACAGAAAAACGATAATTTTGGAAGTGTCAATTAATGTTACAACATAATCTCCTCTTAGCTCGATACACCATACCAAGCAATGCTGTAACTTCTTTAACGTTTTTGAAAAATACGTTTTCTCGAGGCCACCGTGGCTGCGATGACCTCCTCATGCGACTCAAATTTCTACCCGGCGAGTGTCTTTACCAAGTTTGGAAACAAAAAAATCGCACGGGGCCAAATCTGGAGAATACGGTGGATGGAGTAGCAGTTCGTAGCAGTTCGTAGCCCAATTCAACCAATTTGGCCGTGACGACGGCGGTGGTGTCAGCCGGTGCGTTGCCATGGTAGCAGAGCACTTACTTCTTCGCCAAATGGGGACCTTTTTTCTCTAATTCGGCGTCGAACGACCCAAATAATTCGGCATAGTAGAGCCTTCTAACCGTTTTGCCCTTCACAGTGCAGGCAATGCAGATCACAACTTGTAAATCCCAGAAAACGGTGGCCATCACCTTTCCGGTCGATAAGAAAGTCTTTGCCTTCTTCGGAGCACGTTCGCCGGATGAAGTCCACTGTTTCGACTGTTTCATGGTCTCTGGTGTGTACTAGTGGAGCCATGTTTCGTCGACGGTCACGAAACGACGCAGAAATTCCTTCGGATAGCGCTTAAACAGCGTTAACTCTGCTCTCACGGTTGCGAAGTGAGCAAACGCGGCACTCATCGCGCCGACATAACTTCATGCAGGATATGATCCACGCGGTATTTTAAGATGCCTACTGTCTCAGCTATGTCGCGCACCTTCAATCGGCGGTCTGCATATACTAGGTCGTGGATGTTTTTCACGTTATTCTCCATGACAGCTACAGCTACGCTCTTTGATTTCGCTGCGCGATTTCCCTTCCAAAATCAAAAATCGAATGACCGACTGATATTGCTCTTTCTCAATTTCTTAAAATCCAAGGACTCGCCCGCTTCCACACGTGGTCAAAACAAAACTACTAGTGCAATTACGCTGAAATTTTTAACAGTAGCCGTCTACGCGAATGCACTACACGATAGCGAATCTTTCTTTCGATAGTGGCGCCATTGGACGGTGAGGCTTAGTACTTATAGGACTGCCCTTGTATATACGAGGGTCATTCAACAAGTACTTAGCCTACAGAAGAAAAACGAAAATTTTGGAAAGGTGGCAATTTATTTTTCCACATAATCTCCTTCAAGCTCGATACACTTGGCCCAGCGATGCTCTAACTTTTTCAACCCGTCCAAAAAACACGTTTTCTCGAGGGCTGTAAAATAGGCTTCCGTGGCGGCAATGACCTCCTCATTTGACCCAAATCTATTCCCGACGAGTGATTTTTGGCCATGGCGACGGCGGAGGTGTGAGCCGGTGCGTTGTCGTGGTGGAACAGCACTTTTTTCTTCGCCAAGCGGGGCCGCTTTTTCTTCAATTTGACGTCAAATCGGCCCAATGAGTCTGCATAGTAGCGCCCCGTGATTGTTTTACCCTTCTCGAGGTAATCGATGTGGATCACACCTTGTGAATCCCAGAAAACGGTGGCCATCACCTTTCCGGCCGATCGAACAGTCTTCGCCTTCTTCGGAGCACGTTCGCCGGGTGAAGTCCACTATTTCGACTGTTCCTTGGTATCTGGTGTGTACCAATGAATCCATGTTTCGTCGGCGGTCACGAAACGACGCAAGAACTCCGCCGGATTGCGCTGAAACAGCGCCAAATACGTCGGCGACGTGGTCTCACGGTTGCGCTTGTTTTCCGGTGTGAGCAAACGCGGCACCCATCGCGCCGACAGCTTTCTCATGCCCTGTTCTTCGTGTAGAATATGATGCACCGTTCCTTCTGCAATGCCTACAGTCTCTGCTATCTCGCGAATATTCAATCGACGGTCTGCCAACACGAGATCGTGGATTTTTTTAACGTTTTCCTCCGTAGCAGCCGTTTTCGGGGCACCTGGGCATGGCTCATCAAAAACCGACGTGCGGCCACGAACAAACTCGTTGAACCAATTCTTGACAGTCGCCATGGAAGGAGAAGAGTCACCGTACACAGCATCCAAGCGATCTTTGATTTCGCTGCGCGTTTTCCCTTCCAAAAACAAGAATCTAATCACTGAACGATATTGTTCTTTTTCCATTTTTGTACAACCGACCGACACGCTCGCTTCCAAAGGCTATCAAAACAAAACGAAAAAAGGAAATTGACTGAAACTTTGACAGCTACTAAAAGAATGTACTGCACAATGGTAAAACTCTTTTGTAATAGCAGCGCCATCGGGCGGTGAGGCTAAGTACTTGTTGAATGACCCCCGTACGGAGGACAGATTGCATGGCAAAACAGTATCCTTTGCCTTGGTAAAAAGTAAATAGGACTGGATTCTTTAAAGAGTGGAATGACCCAATCGTTAGCAAATAGAACCAACATAGTCTGATCAACATGTTGTGTAGACCTATGCGCAATTTCAGACTATTATCTGTTTTAAATTTATATAAAGCCTTAATATAACCGAAACTTCAAAATGGAATTACCACCCTTGCAAATGCACCCAAATGTTTTTGGTAGAATCGACTCCGTCAAAGCGAAAGTCCTAAAGCTCTGTCTTGGACTACCTCGTAGCACCGCCAATGTTCATGCACTCGGAAGTCGCTGGAGAGCTTATAACGAAAGACAGAGCTCAGTCGCTTAACGCAAGAGAGCTAAGCAAATCCATATTTAACAACTTCCTCGAATCTTGAGTTGGCTGACTTCAAGGATATAGCTTGCATCCATGCCCACCTATATCATAAATTCAAGGCCTCTTTTGGCAGTTTAGTTCCTAGGGTCGCGGTTAGTAGACCGCCCAATCTAAAGGTAATTCTAGAAGCTGGCAATCCGGTGTGCAACATACACAATGACTTCAGTGGCACTGAACTCAATAACAAATTCATCTATGTTGAGAATTCAAGAACAAAGTCACAGCTCATTTTTATTTCGTACAGAGCTAAGAATATAGCTGGTGTAGGTGAAGCCTTTATCTATCTCACAAATCACGAGGCTTCCTTTTTCAAGTTGACGAGTACGTCTCTGCACTCAACGCTAAATGGGATGCCTGCACATAGAACTCTTTTCACGTAATTCGTGCATTAGCTATGTTGACTTAGTAAGCCCAGCTAATAACCTGCCGCCTAATAAGCGCTAGATGACTCTCACAAGTGATCGTAATATTTATATTCGATATAACTAGCAAATCCAAAAATCAAATGTAATTGACTTAAATAAAAATTAAAAAGGTATGAACATTACTTAACATCTAAATTGAGAATCGAAGTCAGAGTCAGTATCTGATGAGTACTTCGATGACGAAATCTCAAAAATAATTTTTCATGCATTTCTCCCAGTAAAGGTTACAATAAATTGAGACTGTTCAAAGCGAAATGCGTAGATTCAGAGATGTGCATGCACTGCAACGAAGTGGACAATCTACACCATTAATTCCTTAGATGTGACATATATAAAATAAAAAGAGACGAGTTTGGTTTTTTCAGCAAATTTAACAGTTAAGGGACATCCTGGATAAGAATGGTAGAAATTTAATCATTGAGATTGCAGCCTATATAGGTATTGCAAAAGTCAAGATTTAAAATTGTATGGTAGTGGGTCGAAGACCCATCCATCATACTTATTTTAAGAAGAGTATTTGATATTGTTGTACTCAAAAGAACCTACTATCGCAATTTTGTCACCTATAAAATGTACGCTTCCATGGAGTGTCTATAGCCTGTATCTACTTCATATTTTGGAAATGGGGAGAAATTATACAAATTTACTAAATATGCTCATTTAAAACAACCTCCAATTTGTTTTACGAGTACTAATGTCACTCGTTGAATAAATTCTCGAAGATATCCATGATATAAATCCTTTCTGAGTTATTCATGTAAATCCCAACAAGCCTTACTTCGTTTAATATTATTCGATCCTTCTGAAATTTTCATAGTTGATGAGTCTTATAAATTACTTATTTCTATAATGATTTGATTTTGTTTATTTGTAATTTTCAAGCACTGTTTGGAACTAAAACAGAAAAAGAACAAAATTCTTTACAACAAACTCTTACTCTTTTAACTTTCAATCTCAATAAAACATAAACCGACGTATCAGCTGAAACATAATTCACTACATAAGGAGCGCTATGTTGTTCTCCGCAGGCCATCTGCATTTCACCATTGAAATTGTAGTGTTTGATGCTATTTGTCCGTAAAGGACTGCAGCGACAGCTGCCTCAGCGATCGAAGGTTTTGGTGCTCGCCTGCGCTTGCAGGCTAGCATTGCGGTGTCGCGGGACGGGTTCTTTTCCCCAGCACAAGGGCCCACTACAAAAAATTTCGCATTCACGAATTTTTCGAACATACTCGTAATAATTGGTTCGACGGTGTCGAGGCCGAGGTACCCAAGGGATGAACTATGAAAATCGCGGCTGACCGGACTCGTAAAAACATTATGATTTTATTGTTAAAAACACTTCTTAATTAGTTAGGAATCGGTCGCACTCAAGTTACTCGTAAACGTTACTCCACTCAATACGACATTCCACTTGCAACATGTACGCTATATGTCTTTCAAACATGTCACTAAGTAACTCTTTTGCGAAACCTTCAATCTTCAATCAATTACAAAACTTCATATGCAGTTTGACACTAGAACAAGCCACATCATAAAAAAACCTTTTCACGACGTTCATTCACAACAAAATCATGCGTTCGTTTTAATTTAATTGCTTTTTCTGTCCGCACTCACAGCGAAAAGAAAAGATTCTCAAAAGTTGCCCAAAATGGCTGATAAGTACAATAGTTTACCGATTTTCTGTTAATGCCGCTTAACTTTTTCACAGCTCCGCTAAGACTCACTGTTCACTCAAGACTGTTTAGTATAAAAAGGTTGAATTAATTCGAACTGGACTCATGCAGTTGAATCGATTAAAATTCAACTGTTCAAGAAATAACACACGAAAACTGATCATTCGTACTTGCTCGTGACGACAGAGGGACAAGGATCGCTTCCAAAAATCAAGAGTAATTAATAGCGCGACAGAAAACGCACAATTTTAATTATCTAGGTCTACCATCATCAGAACACAGGAACAATTTTTCTATATTTTCTATATTTAATATTATTTATTAACGGAACCATCACACATTCGTATTTTAAATTTCTTCAAATTTTGGGAAGACAAATAGATCCGGAAGTCGTTTCTATTGTCGTTTAAAATAAAATGTCGTTTGATATATCATATGATATGAATGTTTAATTATTTTTTCTGGCAATGCACATATTCTCGCGTCAGCGTTAACACCACACGCCGTTACGATCTCGTTCACGGATCGCGCACACAATCACTTGGAAAACTCTTAGCCTCTGAATTTAGCTTTTAATCAATGGAATTCGAACGTTCGTAATAAGATTTAAGGTAGTTCATTGGCAATGATGTACAATACCAAATACTTCATTTCACAATTTCTAACAAAGTCACGACCACGACGAGACGGCCGTTTTCGTTTTATTCCTGCACAAGAATCTCGTACCGCAACAAATTTTCCTCCACACTTGCAAACTGAATCCAAGAAATGCACCTCAGATAATATTTTCCAATGTTTTACACAACGTCATTGGGAACACGGAGCACAAATTAAAAATCAGCAAAAGAAAATTAATGAATAACTCAACCGCACCAAAGTGACGGGCACGACGAGACAGCTGTTTTCGTTTTCTCTCCCCGCACAACAATAGCGTTCCGCCACGAAAACCTTTCATGATCTCATGGTTGCTAGCTTTCTCGTCGTGGCGGTAGTGGTTGATTCGGTTGCAAGTGGAATGTGGGAATTACTTCGGTCATTCGCGTAGCACTTGTGTTGCCATCCCCAATTGTTTGGTCATATCGTTATTTATTTATTCTCGAGTCGTGATTTTTGAGAAATTCGATTGGTATTGCATGAGATAAAATTTGTAATATTCGTTGGTCTATTTAATTTGTAGTTACCCATTGAGCGTAAATATGTTTGTATGGTATTTGTTTTCCCTGATTCAAAAATTGTACGAAATATTGAAATCGCAGACTTTTCAGTTATGTTATTTTGATGAGAAATGATTATTTTTTCTTGTTTTTCAATCAATTCCCGCATTTTAGTTAACTCACTTCGATGTACCAGCGCTTCCCTAGCTTCTTCTTCTCAATCTGATTTGGATATTTTGTTAACGATTTTCTGAACTGATGTAAAAATTTAATTCCAAGTTTATTTTGATCGCTTTTAAAACTAACTGGGACTAGTCAATTTGTGATTTTGTCGATCTCAACATTATTGTTAGTTAATTGAAGCTTTCTTTTATGTTCATTGAGTAATGATCGGAGAAGCTTTTCATCGATGGTGGTAGTGGTGACAATAGCGGTGTTTATTTCGGGTTAGTACTACTAATATTATGTTGTGTATTAGATTGTTCAGCACTTATTCCGTTACTATTATAATGAATCGAATTTATCATCTTTTGAACAAGCTTCTTTTCGTGAAGGTCCTTCGAGCAGTTTGCCTAGGAGGGCTGCTCAATGTCTACAAAATCAGCCTTAAAACCACAGAAAACCTCGATTTTCATGGACACTTCCAAATTTCTTCATATACCGCCTTATAAATATGCACAAAATTTCAGCCTACATGGGGTCATGTAGTAGAGCTTTCATGTACATGGCTTGTAGCTGTAGGTTTTGTTCATTAACTCTGGGCTCGTTATCTCCAACCGGCTTTTTGTTTATTTTTGCAGTCCAATTTTTAGGGTATTGTAAATCAATTTCACAATACCCTACTAAAATCGCGACTTGTCTGTGCGTCTATTAGTCCGTCCGTCCATGTGTCACAGCAAGCTTTCTCGCAAACCACATAAGCTAGAAACATGAAATTTCGTTGATAGGCGTAAAGTGGTGTTCTCTTCAAACTTTCATTACAAAGTAAATTTTATAAGGAATTTAAGGGGGTCTTCCTATATAGGGGAGTGACCCTTGACAAAAAATGCTCACCAACGGCAGCCAATATGGATATCAAATAAAAGGTCTTCATGGGAACTTTTTAAGGCATGTATGGGAAGCGGAAATGTACAAAAATTTTGTCTGTGTGTCCCCCCTCGTGCTTGGAGACCTTTGATATCAAAAATCCAATAAATGACAGCACTAGTTCTTTATGAAGGGCAATAAATACCTCAGAAGTCAAAATTCGATTAACTTTGTTAACAATGGAACATACGAGGGTGAATAAAATGTAAACGGTAATTTAGCTATTCTGCTTAGAACGCACTTCAGAACTAGATGATATAGTATGGCGGTTGGTAGTTCATTTATAAGGAGTGGAGGAACCAGCTTAGTTAGTGGCCACGCTCGGTTCTGTCCTCAGTACAGCCATGACTGAACAAGAGGTACATCCGTCTCTTGCGCAGCGCGTCATCATTAAGTTTTTAACCAATGAAGGTATTAAACCTTCGGAAATTTTTACTCGTATAAAGGCACAGTTTAAGTATACGTGGGCCATCGAATTTAAGGGTGGACGAAAACGTGTCGAAAATGAAAGTCATGATTTACGTCCAAGGAAAAGTCTTATAGCTGACGCAATTCGTGCCGTTCGAGAGCATATTAAACTCATTGATTTGCTCCACGATCAACAAACAGTGAATGGGGCCTACTATTGCCAGTTGTTACAGTGAGCGAAAACCTCCTACAAAACACCCATTAGAGGAGGTCATCCTTTCCCATGAAAACAATAGGCCGAACACCGCGGCTTTGTCAAGGGATAAACTGCAAAAAATGGGCTGGGAAACACTCAAACACCCTCCTTATAGTCCAGACTTATCCCCCTGTGACTAGTTTTTGTTCGCGCCCTTGAAGAAATCACTTGGAGGTAAACGATTCGAAAGCAAAGAAGTCGGGGAGCACGTGTACAATTGGCTGAAAACTCGTCCTCAAAACATTTTATGAACAAGCAATATTCAAGCTGCGTAAACGGTGGCGAATGTGTGTAGACAACGCAGGAGACTGCATCGAAAAAAGTTGATATTGTTTGCGCGTAATATTATTCAATAAGTTTATAAAAAAAATTACCGTTTATATTTGATTCATCCTCGTTTTATGAGTTTTATGATTTTGGCTTTTGGCCTTGAACTTGCCAGAAACGTGTGTGTTTCCTAGTAATGATTGTACGTGCGCTGAAAATATCGAAAGAATCGAGTAATAAACAGCTAAATTACAGCCGGTTAAATTCACCATTTATACGAACAACAACACGCGATACTGCGGACCTAGACCCTATAATCTGATCTAAACACTACAGACATGTAGGAATTGTGTTGAAAATTTTTGGAACGATTTGTAACGTTGATGTATTATCAAGACTACTCAAACAAAGGTGACTACAAAATGGCAGCGAATTTAAATACATAATAACCTGGATTCAGTGTTCCGAGGTCAATTTATGGAATCTGTGTATGAATCAAGTTTTGATACTCAGATGATATTGTTTGAGTTACTAATAAGTTTACAATTCTCTTCTGACAAGAGTATTCTCCTTCTACTTCGGCTTGTTTCCTATGCATGCCATTTTTAAATATATGAAGTATACGAGTATTGTGGAAGAAAAATTTTTTTTGAATATTTAGCAAAAGGAAATGAATGTCAAATTCGTTAAAATAAAATCTTCAATAAATAAAATAAATGAACTTTAAACTTATTATCACATGCTCTTGAATCCCTCCCTTTAAAAAGAATCAAACAAAACAAAAGTTGATTATCCCTTCACGAGAGTCCAAGTACTCAATTATATTATTCGAAAAGAACCGTAAGAAATATTAAAAACTGAAAACTTCTTGTAATTTTAAACGGTTAATTTATCTGTGTTTCCTACTGCTATAATGAGAAACACTGGTCACTAAGCACTTTCCTGTCCTCAAAAACTATTCGAATAATCACCAAATTCAAATTCTTAATTTTCCTTAAGAGCTGGAAAGAATATTAACTTGCCACATCGATGTCACTTTGAAAATATCAATTTACAAGAAATTCCCCAATTATTGTTGTATCAAGCTTCAAATGTAATTTTACTCTCTACAAATGCATGAAAACATTTTATTTTGTTTGTAAATTAAGTGTAAAACATTTGTTAAGGTTAATTTTTTTCTTAAAAATCCAATGGTATTTTTCTCAAGTCCATAAGCAAATTCTCAAATGTATTTAGTAGTTGAAAGTTTCAATAATTGAATCTATATATGAACGCTAATATTAGGTAAAGGGTATTCATTATGAATGGCGTTATATAGATTGACACGAAGTATATTGCTTAGTACTATATTTGCATTTGCAAAAAAAAAACAAGGAAGAAACAAAAAACTAACCAATAAATAATGAGTTGCTAAGGAAAAACGCGGTCTTCTTATTTTTCAGAATAGAGGGCTGGGCTGCCCGGTCGGCAGGGTGCACAAAGGAAGTGTATTATAAATATTATTAAATTATATATTTCATTATACTATATTAAATTATAGAGTATTACACTTTATATTATATTATAGTACATTATATAATGTCTAATTATATTAGATTATATTATGCTGTACTATATTATAGTATATTACATTATATTCTTCTTCTTCGTAGCACTAAAGCACCTCTTCGGCCTTCGCTTTCTGCAAAAAGCGCCTCCAACTGGTCTGGTCCATTGACCGTGTCCTTCAATTTTGAAATCCAAGCAGCGCTGAACTGCCTTCGTCGACCGAGTCAGACCAGCGTTTCCTCGGTTTCCCCATAGGTACCCGGCCTTCAGTTCTCCCAACGAATACCTTCTTTCCGTTGTTCGTCCATAAAATTCATGTGGCCAGCACATTGCAGCTTCCGCAGTCTGACAATCTTATATATTATTATATTAAATTATATACGAGCAATATTACATTGTCATTGGATTGTCCGATAATTAATGCCGATCTTTATCATATTTTTCAAACTTAATTTATTTATATTAACAACAAACATTAATCAATGATCGATTGACCATTTTGTTGGGTGACCTTTTCCCATCTTTCGGTAGGGTAAAAAATTTCACGCTCTAAGAAGCCTTGGTTTTTAGAAGCATAGAACTGGCCCAACTTATTTTTAACAGCCTGATCGGAATCGAAAGCTTTACCATTCAAATGGAGGGAAACAAATGATAGTCTGATGGTGCTAAGTCAGAACTATAGGGTGGATGTGGCAGCAGTTTCTAATTGAGCTCCGTTAATTTTTAACGGGTTATCAAAGGGGTGTTGGGTCTGGCGTTATCATAATGGAATATGACGCCTTTGCGATTGGTCAGTTCAGGGCGTTTTTTCTTGATTTCTTTTTTCAATATCGATAGTTGACAACAGTAGACATTCGAATCAATAATTTGGTTTCTTGAAAACAGCTTAAAGTAGATTTTACCCTTGTAATCCCACCACACAGAAAGCATAATCTTCTTTTGCTGAATATTGGCTTTGGATGTCGGCTGCTCTTTGTCATCGATGGGGGTCATCTTGCTTGGTCCATGATCTTTTTCGGAGTACGTTATCGCAAGCAATCCATTTTTCATGACACATTATGATTCTTTTTAGAAATGGAACGTTTTGGTTACGATTCAGCTGTATCGCATATGTTAATGCGTTTGGTGAAGCGGATTTTCTTTAATTCGTGAGGAACCCAAACATTCAGTTTGTTTACGCAACGAAGCGGTTGTAAGTGCAATTTAAAGATTGAATTCGATATGTCAAGCTTCTCTGCTATCTCCCAAATTGTCATACGCCAGTTAGTTTCGATTAACGCCATTATTTTGTCGTCAACTGTGGTGGTTGGACGACCAGTATGTGGTGCATCTTGCACATCAAAATTTCTAGAACGAAAGCAAGTAAACCAACCTTGACACTGGCGTTAAGTAAGACAGTCCTCACCATAAACTTCGCACGATTTCTTTCGAATTTGCACCGTATTTTTGCCCCTTCGGAAGTAAAACAATAAAAAAAATATGCCGATACTGCTCTCTTTGATTGTCCATTTTCAAGTTTATTTTTAACTAACTTGTTGTTTACTAATGACGCTCAGTTTTTGACTGAAGATAGTCTAAAGTCTAATCTTTAAAATAGTATATAATAAGAATCGCCACGCAATCACTATTACATGAAATATGCAGTTCACGTCATTTGTGAGAGAAAAACGATATGAATTATCGAACAACCCAATATATTATATACTAAACTCTGAGATAGGACTTTACCATTTGTTTTTAATCAATTAGTTTCCATGCAACTAAGACGCTTGCCTCTTTCCCCCTGAAAGAGGCAACTACAATAATTATGTAAGAGGCCTCTATTGTTTTTGTTTGTTTTCTTGTGTAGAGTTAGCCAATAGTGTTCACCTGACCTAATACTTCTTTTAATAAAAATTTTTAAAGATACAAATTGAATTGGAGCATTGTTAAAATACAGTCTATGTGAAACAAATTTTGTAGTTAGCTTCGTAGCGCAAACAAGAACCTGCCCCATGTGATTCCACAGTTAGCTAGCTGACAAACAGGGACTTAAAAGAATCGATACATATTTTAATTGGGAGCCAGGAAAGGGTATAATCTTTCATTTCGGAATATTCAGAAGTCTGTAAATGATTTAAAGCTATTTAATGCACACTGCTGTTTAAGGCGTTGTATTTCATCCTTTCTTCGACATTAATGTATTTTTAATTTAATGTTTACTTTCGTTACTATATGCGTTGTACATTGTTAGCGCCTTATACAACCTTCTTTATCACAGTAGGGTTTTCGCATACTAAACGTCTAATCACAATGGACCGTCATAAGAGGGCAAACAACGATTGGAAATCATGGATGAACATACTACCCGTTACCATGTTTCACGAAAAAGTCCTATATTATTTCTTAAAGTAAAGCTAGGCTAAGTTTTAACAATAAAATATATTTAACGACACTAAAAACATTTTTTTCATTCGCATTGTCCAAAAGAAACGCTCCATTTTTGTAGTAGGGAGGTGAACACTATTTATAGCCTAAGTGTGGGACTCTCAGGTGCGCAAGGCATCCGGATTACCCACGAAATACTTTCCTGCCAACCTAAGAACCTAGCCTGGAACCGGTTGCCACATTACTTTTGCACCATGAGGCGCCATCAAGTTAGAGGGAAGGGCGGGAGAGATATTGCTAGAAAAGTAAAACCCTCAACTCCGACGCTCCCGGGGCTCAAGTAAGATCTTTTTAACTGGTAGGACTGCTCGAACGTAATGTGTTACATGGTTCTAAACATCTCTCCGTTTAAACTATCTTTATGACGGTCCCTGCGCTGCCTGCCTCATCTTTTACACACAAAAAGTATCTTCCGCTCCTGCACAGTACGTACAGTCAGGAGTCAGGAGAACGTGACTTACCAGTATTGTGTCTAACCATGCTTCGATTGAGCCAGGGGATCAGGGATGGGGCGCCTACTCCATTTTGTCCTCACGTCATTCACTCAGAAAAGCTGCCAACCATTGAGTGAACGTTATCTCTTGAAGGGAACTGTCTATTTAATGCGTTCGTTCGACGCAGACAGATTTCACTGCACTCTAGCAAAAAGGGTGATGGGTATCATCCCTGCAATGACCAGTAATGCCGACTCAGTCTTTGTCCCTGTGCCAGGCGTTTTCTGTGCGGCACCTTGCTGAGAGCGTCGCCCCATATTTCCGCTCTGTACAGACTGTACGGCATTCATCAAAAGTTGCCTTCTTGATAGATTGGGTCGCCCTACGTTAGCTATAAGTCTCATAAGACTCAGGGCTGATACGTCTGAGGCAGCCTTATTGTTATTAATATGGCAATGTTTATTTGAAAATGTTTAAGTTCGCAATAAAACAAATATATGGTGTTCAAATGTCTATGTTGGTATAAGATTTTCTTTGTATCACTTCCGTTCTACTCTTCTAAAAATCAACACGTTGTATCAGTGAATTAAATAAAAGACTAGTGTGTTCATCACAAAAGTGCTTTCTTTTTATTTCAAACACTGCTGCTTGATGTTATTTACGGTGGCAGCAAAATCGGCGAGAAGGAAAAAGTGAGGTTAATTCACTACAGTTTGCGGCATCGTGATCAAGCTCGGGCACTGTGTAACATCGTCGATGATGGAGGGAAATAACAATAACGTCAATGCGATCAAGTTAGAAGAAGCTAGAAATTGGAATATATGGAAATTCCAAACAACAGTACAGTTGAGGAGCCATGGATGGTTAAACATTGTGGAGAGAAAACAAGTGAAGCCCGAAGTGGCCAGTGAGATATCTGCATGGGAATCTAAAGATGCCAAAGCGCAGACGTTATTGGTAACACGAATGTCGGAAGAGGCAATGTTACATATTATTACATGTACGAGTTCTGCCAAGATGTGGCGAAAACTCCACAGTGGATATGAACAGAAAACTGAGACCAGTGTGCACATTATACAACAGAGATTTTTCCAATACAAGTTCGAAAGAGGTATCGACATGTCTGTTTTCTTATCTAAGATACAAGAACTACAAAACCAATTGAAACAAATGGGTGAAGAAATCTCAGATAAATTTGTAATCACGAAAGTGCTAATGTCGTTACCAGACGATTATAAACATTTTATTTCGGCTTGGGAGTCGGCGCCTGATGACAAACAAACGTTTGATAATCTAGTGGCAAGACTACTGATTGAAGAAGAGCGAGTAAAAGAGAAGAACGAAGGGGCACAGGAAGCAACACCTTCTGCATTCTTTGTGAAAAATAAAGGATCATCAAAAGTTTTCAAATGTAAAAGTGGACAGTATCAAACCGAGAGTAAAAGTAACAATAAAACTAACAGTGAAGGGAACGTGAGAAATAATAATAACTGTTTCTATTGTGGCAAGTTCGGACATTTTAAAGCTCAGTGTCGTTTTCGAAAACAAAAAATGTTAAGAAGTGAAAATAAAACGAATAGTAACGCGTTCGTGGTATCTAATCTGTCGCATCAACTACAAAAATCTAAGTGGCTAGTCGATTCTGGCGCTACTGAACATATGTGTCGAGACCGTGCATTGTTTACATCATTCTCAAATACTTCGGCAAAACCTGTAATCATCGAATGGAGCAGTGATAAATGCGATTGGTTATGGACAGATGGCAGTTCAAGTATCGAATGGAAAGGAGTGGATTGACACAGTTATAGACAGAGTGTTGTATGTTCCTGAGTTAAAAGCGAATCTGTTTTCGGTCAATTGCGCCACAGATAAAGGTTATGTCATAGTGACAGATGATAGCTCATGCAAATTCTTCAAGGCAAATAAAATTTGCGCGGCTGCGGAAAGAATTGGAAATTCGTTTTATTTGGATTTACGCTATAATACGAGTAATAATTGTGAAATTGCGAGTACTAGCGTCGAACGATTTAAACGAGTGGCACATAAGATTGGCGCACCAAAACTTGACCTACGTCAAAGATACTTTGGGGAAAAACAACATTGAGGTTAAACAAACATCCAACCCGGTGTGTAAGCGTTGCTTGATTGGGAAAATACACAGATTGCCATTCAATAGAAGCGAATACAAGAGTACCAGGACATGTGAATTATAATTCATGCTGATACATGCGGTCCCATGGAAGAATTGTCAGTTGGTGGGTCAAGAATGGACGATCTCCAATTGAGGTATGGACTGGGAAAACATAATATCCATGAGTTAAGAGCCTTTGGTACAATAGTATATGTACACATTCCAAAAGAGAAGAGACTGGAGTGGGATCCGAAAGGAGAGAAGGGATTGATGGTCGGATATGAGGAAGATGTGAAAGGTTATCGTATTTACTATCCTGAAAAGAATGTGGTGGAAACAAAAAGAGACATTGCATTCTTACAGCAAGAAGAGAACAAAAAACATCAAGTGAAGGAAGGTGAAGAGCAAACTGTTGTGTCCTAAATCTTGAAGAGGAGACAGTGCAAAAGAATAGTCCCGAGACAGATATTGATGAAATAACAACCCTTGACCACAATGAGATAGAGACAACCCACATAAGTAATATCTTAGGAGATAACTCGGAAGATGACAGTGATCACCTGCCATGCAGCGAAGAAGAACATCTATTGGACGGAATTGATTCACCCATAGAAAGGGAAAGGTGTAAGCGTGTGCGTAAACAAATTGATTTCTACAAGTGTAACAATGTGCAGTCGGACCAAAGTGAATGTGATCCCATCACATATGATGATGCCATGAGCCGAAGTGATGCCGGTAAGTGGAGTGCAGCTATTGCCAGGGAACTTAAGACTCTGAATGACAAAAATACGTGGGAATTTTGTAAATTACCTGTAAGTGCAAAGCCTGTTGCATTGGTAAACTACTGCAATTAGTAATTAGTTGCGAGCGAACACATAAAACATGCTCGGATATATTCCCGCCTCATAACTGCAATAGTAGCGAGCAAACAAAACCTATGTACTCGCACTTCGCCAATGAAAATTAGCCATGGAAACACATGCGCAAGTAAATAAGCGAGCAGTTAAGTGAACGAGAAAGTTCAACCCGTAACAATATTTACATCATGAACAAACGGGGTGCTTCGAAGTGAGGTAAGCGGAGAGGAAAACCGAGAGTTCCGACATAAACACTCTTTCGCTCAATATTCCCACTTTCGCTATTTCACCACGAGCGATCGTGGGAAAGCCGAAAGTTCTGGCTAAAACACTCTGTCGCTCAATGTCCCCAGTTTCGCTATTTCACCTCAGGAGATAGTGAGAAAGCCGAAAGCTTAACCCGAAAGTACTCTTTCGAAGTCGTAAGCTTAAGCGAGAAACACTCTTTCGCTCAATTTCCCCAGTTTCGCAAATTCACTAGTCGAGCAAGCGAGACGAAGCGGGGAGGAAAAACGTTCGTGGAACGAGAGCGCACGTGTTTGACTACTCAGCGCATTTTAAGAGAATTTAGGTCAAAGAATAGTACTTAAACTTCTTGAGCGAGGTGGAAAAGTCAGTTGGAAGCCGAATGCGCAACAGCGCGCATCCACGGAAAGCGTCTACGGAAAGCAGTACCGAAACGAAGAATCAAATGGTGAGGTGTTGGCATTACTAGCCGCGTTCCTCAATGCCTTATAGCGTAACCGCTGCTGGCTACCATTGGTAATCTTCTCAATAATTGCAGGCATCACAGGAGCGTCACCGCGGCAGGGCAGCCGACGCAGCAGCGAGCAGTACGAAGTCAATAGGAGCTGGATTAAACAGCGTCTGCGTGCCGCTCTATCCCCTGTCGGCCAGTGGCACCAGACAGGTGGCGGAATCGAAGCGACCGCAGCAGGCTCCCACTCGGAGTTTAGAGCAGGTGCTCAAAGAAGAACCCCGAGCCGGCCCGCGTCCCATTAGCAAGGACGAATATCTGCGCAGGTCGAAGGCGCCTTTGGACACCAGGGATAACACCGCCAAACAGAGACGTCCACGAGGAGGCCGGCGGGAGCGTCAACGGCACGAGCTCTACGAGCTGAGGCGGTTAGCCCGTTTAGCCGTCACACCCACGGAGCGGGCCTTCTTTCGCCGCCAAGCACGGGAGTTACGTCGAGGGATTCGTCGGGAGATCGCGACCCGTCACCGCACGGCAGCAAGTCCTGGTGCTCCAACCACAGACGACATCGCAGCGCCCGCCGACGATCAACTTATTATAAGCAGAGATTCACAAAGGAATAAATAAAGAAAAAACTGAGAACATAACACTTGCGTTTCCATTTCAAGGAAGACAATTCAGGCTTTACAGGTGCGTAGGTGAGTGCAGGTGCTGGCAGTATCGCGGGGCTCCCCGGAAGAGGCCGGCAGGACCCCCGATAGGTAAAGCATAATATTACATAATATTACAAGGGTTTCTCCTTCCCCAAAAGGGCTTGACAAAGTGAGCTTACGACTAACATCTATTGGACAAGTATCACGTATTGCCGATTTGCTAATTATGCTAACCTCTGCACCTGTATCTATGGTAAATTTCGTTTTCCCCTGTTTCCCAATATCTAAAGGCAATGTAGCGGTCATGAGGTTTGATTCCCTGTAACTGTTATCTACTGCGTCAGACCCGCCGGCCACTTCCTGTGACTCCCTACTGAGATATTGGCTTCCTGGTTGCACCGTCTTTATTGTAGCCGAGCCGGGGATTTTCGACTCGACTGTGTCTCGTTTCCCTGCTGCTTGGCTTCCCATCTTTTCTTTTGGAAACACGTACCCGCGCCATGACCCCTTCGGCCACAAAAATCACATTTCACCTGAACACTAAAAACCCTTGGACCCTCATTAACAACTGGTGTTGCTGTAGCTGGCCTTGCCTTACAATCCCTCTGATCGTGGCCATACTCCTTACATTCTGGACAATAAGGAGTATTTTTGCGACTATAGCAGTCCGCATAAGTGTGGCCTCGCTTATGACAAAAGTTACACGTGATTTTCAGACTCTTTGCAAATTTAGACGGCTTCGAGCCTGAACCTGGATCGAGCGCCATTGCTACCTGTGGCTGGAAAGAAACAGCACACGGATTAGGTGTGTAACTAGCTTGTTGAGGCGTAAATGCATGTTGACCAGGCAACCAAGTACCGAAAGTGGGTTGTACCTGTGATATTTGTGGGTATAACTGCATTGGATTACCCTGAAGGAGGAAAGCCCCCTGCTGCAATTTTTCCATATTTAATCCTTTTGTAACTAAATCCTCGAAGGTAGACGTTTCCTGCGTCAACAAATACTGACAAAGATGGGGATTGTTAACACCACCCCTAAAGGCATTCTTAGCGAAATCCTCCAGCTGTGCGTTTGCAATTTTACTTACCTCTGAGCCATACTTAACCACAGCAGCCTCCTGGCATCGCTTAAGCATTTGCCTCAGACGTGATGTGTAGGACAATACTGATTCCGTGGGGCTTTGTTTGGCTGAGATGAGTCCACTCACCAATTCCTGGTAGGTTTCCCTTGGCAAGTAGACGCGGTTTAAGAGCTCCTCAGCCGCCTCTAGAGTTGAAGGGAACTTTGATGATATCAGCTGGTAAGCTTCCCCTCGAAGACGAGTCGGAAAGATCTGCATGAAAGCTACCTGCTCCTGGCTATTCAAACATTTCCAAACTTGCCTGCTACATCCAATAAAGGTCTGCAGGTCTAAAACTATTGACGGGCTTGGGGCTCCCGAAAACAAAGGGATCATTTGCCCCATTAACTTAGCTACCTTAGCATAATCGGCCATATTGACTGCAAAATTCTTAACCTCTACCCCCTTACCAGTCATACAAACAGGACTAGAATGATTGGCTTGATCAATTGAAGCGTTTGTGGATGGGCCTGCCTCAAACGATAAATTCCAATCGTGAGACGTAATCAGCGTCTTTAGCGATTGCGATAAATCGAAAGAACTGGTCTGGTTTAGCGAGACTCCGCCGAAGTGTTTGATCTCTTCTTTAAACTGCTTCGTTTGTTCGCGGAACTGACTAATTCGCTCTAAACGATGCACATGCAAATTATCAACCGTATTCGTTAATTCAATAATTGTATCCAATTCAACGGGCTCGGTTTCTCGCTTCACCTGTTGATTTGAGGTAGAACAAGAAGATTCAGACTTACTTTTTGGAGTTGAGATTGCTCTACCGCTTCGTAACACGAATCCGTCGCTTTCTTCTAGAGTTGTCCGCTGAATTCATCCTACTGCCTGATTCCTATCACTCATTCGCGCGATTTAACAATTAATAATGACCGTGTCTTCGGGTTAACGTACAAGTCGCTAACGACACACCTCCTTCTGTGGTTGGTAAGGACTACAGTTTCTATAATACCAACTGGGTGGTACTTGCTACCATTCCAAGGATATGAAGCCCAAGCAATCAGGATGCGTGGATGAGTGCGTTTATATCGAGAGTGTAAGTGTAAGATTCCAGTTTCGAACGTTTCACCAATTTAGTCTGTACCAAATTGATCACTCTACAGCGAGTCGCCGTACTAGAGCTGTTCGGTAACTAAAACCGGCTGCGCCAATGTAATATTATGCTTTACCTATCGGGGGTCCTGCCGGCCTCTTCCGGGGAGCCCCGCGATACTGCCAGCACCTGCACTCACCTACGCACCTGTAAAGCCTGAATTGTCTTCCTTGAAATGGAAACGCAAGTGTTATGTTCTCAGTTTTTTCTTTATTTATTCCTTTGTGAATCTCTGCTTATAATAAGTTGATCGTCGGCGGGCGCTGCGATGTCGTCTGTGGTTGGAGCACCAGGACTTGCTGCCGTGCGGTGACGGGTCGCGATCTCCCGACGAATCCCTCGACGTAACTCCCGTGCTTGGCGGCGAAAGAAGGCCCGCTCCGTGGGTGTGACGGCTAAACGGGCTAACCGCCTCAGCTCGTAGAGCTCGTGCCGTTGACGCTCCCGCCGGCCTCCTCGTGGACGTCTCTGTTTGGCGGTGTTATCCCTGGTGTCCAAAGGCGCCTTCAACCTGCGCAGATATTCGTCCTTGCTAATGGGACGCGGGCCGGCTCGGGGTTCTTCTTTGAGCACCTGCTCTAAACTCCGAGTGGGAGCCTGCTGCGGTCGCTTCGATTCCGCCGCCTGTCTGGTGCCACTGGCCGACAGGGGATAGAGCGGCACGCAGACGCTGTTTAATCCAGCTCCTGTTGACTTCGTACTGCTCGCTGCTGCGTCGGCTGCCCTGCCGCGGTGACGCTCCTGTGATGCCTGCAATTATTGAGAAGATTACCAATGGTAGCCAGCAGCGGTTACGCTATAAGGCATTGAGGAACGCGGCTAGTAATGCCAACACCTCACCATTTGATTCTTCGTTTCGGTACTGCTTTCCGTAGACGCTTTCCGTGGATGCGCGTTGTTGCGCATTCGGCTTCCAACTGACTTTTCCACCTCGCTCAAGAAGTTTAAGTACTTTTCTTTGACCTAAATTCTCTTAAAATGCGCTGAGTAGTCAAACACGTGCGCTCTCGTTCCACGAACGTTTTTCCTCCCCGCTTCGTCTCGCTTGCTCGACTGGTGAATTTGCGAAACTGGGGAAATTGAGCGAAAGAGTGTTTCTCGCTTAAGCTTACGACTTCGAAAGAGTACTTTCGGGTTAAGCTTTCGGCTTTCTCACTATCTCCTGAGGTGAAATAGCGAAACTGGGGACATTGAGCGACAGAGTGTTTTAGCCAGAACTTTCGGCTCTCCCACGATCGCTCGTGGTGAAATAGCGAAAGTGGGAATATTGAGCGAAAGAGTGTTTATGTCGGAACTCTCGGTTTTCCTCTCCGCTTACCTCACTTCGAAGCACCCCGTTTGTTCATGATGTAAATATTGTTACGGGTTGAACTTTCTCGTTCACTTAACTGCTCGCTTATTTACTTGCGCATGTGTTTCCATGGCTAATTTTCATTGGCGAAGTGCGAGTACATAGGTTTTGTTTGCTCGCTACTATTGCAGTTATGAGGCGGGAATATATCCGAGCATGTTTTATGTGTTCGCTCGCAACTAATTACTAATTGCAGTAGTTTACCAATGCAACAAGCCCATAAGCAGCAAATGGGTTTTTAAAATAAAAAATATAAATAATGTCAAGGAGTATAAGCCTAGGCTAGTTGCTAGGGGGTTTGAACAACAAGATATAATCAACTTAAGTGACATTTATGCCCCAGTTGCTAATCTAGCACCTTTCAGGTTGTTTGTAATAATTGCAACAAAATATAATTTACCTATATACCAGATGGATGTCACTGGGGCTTTTCTATATGGTGATATTAAAGAAAATGTATATGTAAGTTTACCAGAAGGGGCCTACAAAGGAAAGAATAATATTGTAAAGTTAAACAAGTCATTGTACGGGTTGAAAAGTTCACCTAAATCCTGGAATATTAAAGTTAATTCTGTATTAACTAGAGAAGGCTTTATAAGGTCTAAATGTGATCCATGTTTGTATAAAAAGTATAGTGGTAAAGATAAAGCATTTGTATTAATATATGTAGATGACTTGCTAATCTTTGGAAGTAATGAAAGTTAAGTCACTAGCCTTAAAACAATGTTAAACAAAAAATTCAAATAGAAAGCAAGTAGAGAATTAATAATGTCTCCAGTCATATGTTGATGTTCATTTAGATTAATTTGTTTAAAATGCATAAACATTGAGAAGGGGTGTTATTAATATGACAATGTTTATTTGAAAATGTTTAAGTTGGCAACAATACAAATATTATATGTTGTTCAAATGTCTATGTTGGTATAAGATTTTCTAAAAATCAACACGTTGTATCAGTGAATTAAATAAAAGACTAGTGTGTTCATCACAAAAGTGCTTTCTTTTTATTTCAAACATCACTTATCAGCCGTTGCCCCGATAACTCATCTCCGAGTCGATCAGCAGCCCCAGTTATTATACTGCTGGTTTCGATTCAACTAGTACCTCTCCAATCTGATCGTCCTTACTCTTGAAATTCCCTTCTTTAATAAGAATGACAAGTTCGGTTTTTCCCAGTGTTACGTTGAACCAATGACCAGTCATCCAGTCTCTCAGTCGGTGCATTAGCATACCTAGTCTAAGTTGCCAATGTTCAACTGTGTGTGCAGTGACTTGCGCCGCAACATCATCCGCACAGCCAATTAGGCGCAAATCTTCTCAAAATCTGCGTCAGATATTCTGGCACTTAAAAAGTATTTTACAGCGTGTCCAGGATGCCTATGCATACCAATTGTCTCCAATAAACGATTTGTCTTTGATTCTACAGTTCTTCTCAATCGTCGAAATAATCAGATTGATTCATATTAAACCCAATTTTCAATAACTAGATGCTTATAAAATTTTTAAATAAAATTCAAATAATTGAAATTTATGTAAAATAGGAATATCATTCAAATAATTTATCTTCTTTTGAAAGTCTTCCAGAGCAAACCGAATCCTCACCACCGACAAAAGAACGAGAACGAGAAGCTGGCATAATAAAAACATCATTTTTCTCACGGAGATCAAAGAAGAAAGAGGACATTAAACAATCAATAGCATTTCGCTTTAATTCTCCACATAAAGAAAATAGCATTGTCACCGGCCAACAAGTGGATCCGTTAGATTCTGCAATACATTCGAAAAATATTGGGAATTCCATATCAACTGATGATGAAATTTTGATAGATGGCAAAGAAAGGCTACACGCAAAAATTAAGCAGCTAGGATTGGACTTTTTCACGGAGGATTTTGAAGGTGTAACCGTTTCAACCACTAAATGTTTAAGTTGTGAAACAGTAACCGAGCAAAAAGAAACAATGATAGATATTGCCGTTCCAATATCAGGTTACGAAAACATGGATACCAGTGACAAATCTAATTTATTTATACAAGTAAGTACGGTGATTTTCATCTAAATATTTTTGAAATAAACAAAATTGTTCGTATTTTGATTGTGACACTAAATTTTTAAGATAATTTGAACCTGATTCTGGAATCAATTTTTACGTATCTATCCATGAAAAAATAGGATTATATTTTTAGTGGTAAAATAATTGACTAGTGGCTTCTAGCAAAAAACATGCTGGAAAGTTTAGAAAAGGGATTGCTAGACATTCCTGCTCGGACACGGGGTAGTTCCTCTGGGCCGAGTTCAACTTACTTGACATGAAGCCTATTGGAGCTTCTTCCCCGTCTTCAGTTAGTTGCATTAGCACAGCCCTGATTCCATGTTGACATGTGTCACAATAAATGAAAAAAGGCTTAGTGAAGTCTGGGCTGTGCAAAACAGGGGCAGATGTCAAAGCTAGTTAAAGCTCTTCGAATACTTTCCGGCTGAGCTCGAACCAGACGAACCTACCCTCTGCAGCGTGTCTGACAGGTGCGCTGAAACTGTCGCACAGTTCCGAACGAACCTTCTGTACCACTCGCATGCTCCCAAGAACCGTCGCAACTGCTTAATAGTTTCGCGGCTACCGCAAACTCGTCTGGCTCATCGGCGGTATCTTTCAGGTCGGGGGTGATTAGCCCCTGCACCTCTTCCGAAATCCCGCGCCGTGGATCAGGCCTTGTCAGCAGGTATGGTTGTTCCCACAAGTCATCTTCAACTCCTTCCTGTCTGCTGACGGTTTGCAAAGGCGAAGCGATGTCCTGAGGGTTCGAGTTTGCAACGTGGCAGCGAAGCTCAGGCCATAAGTTGCGCTTCAACACTCATAATAATTGAGTTTGGGTCAACGGATCTGTCAGCCGGTCGTTGAGCCGTAAAATGTCAGCTCTAAATTTGCTGAACGGTTCATCTGATCGTTGCCATCTGGCCTGGATTTTTTGAAGTATCCTCTCATCCATATTGACGGTAGAATACTCCATAACTAATACTTCCTTCAACCGTGACCAGCGCTGGGGTGGAGGAGTGGCATGTGTGCGCCAGTAGGTTTCGAGCGTTGCTCCTTGCAACAACATCGGCAGGAAGCCGGCAAGCGCCGTGTGGTCTCCCGCCAGCATCTGATCAATCAATGATTCCGACCGAACAATAAAGACCTCGATCGTGATGAACTGTGGTTCTCCACTTAAGTGGAGATTCTAGCCTTGTATGCTGCCAGGGATTTGAGTCGGCTTTAATTTGCATGGGAGGTGTTGAGATCCGTGTTGCTCCGGAGGAGCCACCGGACCTGATGTCGGTGGTTGAACCTGGCTGAGTCGTGGCTGGTATATCGTGTTCATAGAGGAACTGGGCACCTTCTTCTCGGGTTCGGGTCTCTAACCTACAGGAAAACCCCAAGGATTCGGGTCCAAGTTCCACAGCGAGGCGTTCAGGGACGTGCTTGGGAAGCAGCCTCTGGCCTACGCTCCATGGCGTTGACCCGGGTGGTCAGGTTCTGCATCATAGCATACATTTCTTGTAAGGCCGTCGCATCCACTGATACGGTAGACCGCTATCCTCCAAGGGGTGGAATCGCTCCAGCTCCCCCCGTAGTGTCAAAATCTGTCAAAAGCGGTGGTGATCGGTCCCGATGACTTGGACCTTTTGGTAGCACCTCCTGCGCAGCAGATATCGTGTCGCTGGAACGGTGGGTTGTATGGGCTGCCTGCAAAGTAGGCGATCCGTTTTGGTCTGTAGGTGACGTTGCAGACAGTTCCGATGGAACCGATGTCCGCACTGCACAGTTGATGTCGGGCCCGTGTCCGAGCGTAGATGACGCTTGCCTGGAGTGCGCCTTGCCGGCATTTTAACAGAAGATGCTTGTGATGGATTTTAGATAGCTAAAAAGACGAGATTAGACTAAATATAGAAAAAGTTAGAACTATAAGTATATACGAGTATGGTTTTAAAAAAGTATGGATATAGCTAAAAATGAAAATTTTTTGAGTGGCCGTCAGTGGCGAACTATTCAAGTCCTAAAAAGAATACACACACACATATATTTATATATATATATATATATATATATATATATATATATATATATATATATATATATATATATATATATATATATATATATATATATATATATATAACTTCTCGCAGGCAGAGATACCAATGGCTTCGCTTTCTCCAAGAAATTGACAGGGTCTACTCATGTTTAGGCATCGTAAATATTAGTGTTCGGAAAGGGTGTTTTGTTCACTTGCGTTAACCAAGGACAGTTTGTCGACCCACGGCTGATTCCGATCCGCAAGTAGCGCGTGTCTTATGGATAGTCACGGACTAGCTGAGTAGCCAATTACGTGAAATATAGAATCCATGTACTACTGGAAGACACTAAGGCACCGGTTTGGCACCGGTTTGGTTTGGGATGCAGAATAGAATCCGCCGCAAAATGATGTTAGGTAACAACTTCCAAATACATAAAGGGACTCTAATATCATTTGGCTTTGCTAGTCGTACAATGGTGGTAAACAACCAATGTATAAATCAAAATAAAGTCCAAACGATGTTGATGTCCGAGGACAACACAAAGTCCAACAGCTGTTATGGATGCTGGGGCAAGTTTAGTGCAATATCCTTTAGTAGTTACCTACCCGCCAAAAATTTGGACACATAGTAGGGTAACCTAGAGACGATGGTCTGTCTCATGCTCTCGACTGTTGATACAGCCGGGCTTTTCGCGCCATTTGTAGTGATTTCACATGTTCTAAATGTCCGTAAAGGACTGTAGTGATGGTCTGCTGCCTCAGCGAGCGAAGATATTAATGCTCCCCGGAATTGGCCTTCTCTGAGGACGCGTGAGTGCCCTTGCAGGCTAGCGTTCCGGTGTCGTGGGGCGGGTTCTTTTCCCCAGCACAAAGGCCCACTGCAGAAAAATTTCGCATTCACGAATTTTTCGAACATAATATATAGGTTTGATGGTGTCGAACCCGAGGTAACCTACCGAAGGAATGAACTATAGAAAACGCGGCTGACAGAGCTCGATTAACGCGTGTGGGATTCGGGACGATTTCGTCCTTACTCCGAACGCTTACCAACCGCCACTAAGAGTGGGACATCCAGGTGGAAGCGGTGCACCCTCGCACGCCCTATCTGGATCAATATCCATTGTAGACGTGGCCATTTATTTTTCATTTAAATGAAAAATTCATACGAGTGCAAAAGTAATTTATATAAAATTTTCCGTTAAATTAAAAAATAAAATGTTTTAGATTATATTAAAGTTTTATATGATGGAATCATATAAGACTTTAACATAAAAAAGAAACCCGTGTGGAACGCCACTTTCCCCGCAAAAGCCCCTGTAACGTCCGAGGAAAGAAGGAGCTACAGCCCGATGCCTAGCTCAGGATAGGAGTGCCCAGATAACGTGGCGGGTCCCATACCCGGTGGAAATATCCGAAATGAGAAGACCGTGCTTAACGTTTATCAACTCATTTTTAATTGAAAATGATTTTAACAATTATTTTTACAGTAACAACATTTTGTCTTTTAATGTTTTTTTCATTTATATTTATGATTTTCTAATTTTTATTATTAAAGATTCAAGTATTAAGATTACTGATGATTTTTCTTTAATTTTCTGAACGCTTTGAATTGCAATATTTCATTTAGATTTATTTCATGCATTTTATCTTAGTTTTAATTTTGCTTCATTATTTAAGTGGACTAAGTTGAAGCCATTTAAACGTCTTCAACACATTGTTATATGAATGTAAATAAAATCCTTATTAGAATTTAACAATGTTAGAGGTGGTTTGAACGCAATTTGATGAAACTAAAATAAGAATATAAAATATATAATGCAGAAGGAAACAGAACTTACACATGTGGTTGAAGTTTTTTGTCATTTTTTTATAATTTAAAATTTAACAATAATAAAACGCTTTCGATATTTATATATTTAAAATGTTAGTATTGTAAACATAAATATAGAGAGTACTGGATCCGCAACCTGTCGCGAGAGCTGGAGCAATTAGCAACCTTCGCTAAAGTTGTGTGAAGTTGAGGTTTGAAATGATATCTTTTTGTTTTTGCACTTAATTCAATCCGAAACACGTTCACGTTTATAAAGTTTTTAGTTTTGAAGACCGCGTTTACGAAATCAGCACTTTAGTTCTCTTTTTTTTTTATTAAAAACTTACGAATTTTCCATCGGCTTTGACACATGAGTTTTCTGTGAGAAAACGTTTGTTGTGTTGTACTCAAACTATTGAACGAATGATAACGAGGGCGCGATCGTGTGCACGTGAAACGAAGTTTTGTAGGTGCTCGCGGGTGTCAATGGGGGAAGTGATTCTTCTGAAGAGAGGAAAGAAAAACCTGTCTGGAAACAAAGGGGAAGGAGAAGCAGAGTGTAAGTTATCTATATGTAAAATTTGCTTCCCTCATGGACGAGTACACAGATTCTCGTTGCTAATCGAATTTATTTATATGTCTTTGATTGTAAATGACTTTAGTGAATTTAAGGGAGGAAAATTCTACAAGCGGAAAATTTATACAATTTACTTTACAGCTACCGATTTTGTTACTTTATTATTAGTGATTTTGTTTATTTATTTTTTTTAACTTCCGAATGGTTACGAGATTTGTCAATGCCCATTAGGATACGGTTATATCGCGCTAAATTAAGTAACCTAAATTAAACCACAAGATAAATGGTTGTCGAAAATGTGTGACTTTGATATTTTTATCGTTTAATTTTATATTAAATCAAACATATAAAACCTTATTAACTAAGGGTTGTCTAGAAAACGTTCAATTATAGAATCCCAGGTTTAGTTGATTAAAACGAATAGTGCGATTACTACGAACTTCTCTTAATAAAATCATTATTTTACAAAAAAATTTTCTTTTTCATGAAATCTTTTCTGAATTGCATATTTTGCTAATTATAATTAATTCTAAATGGCTTTATCTAGTTTTTTGTAGATTTTGTTTAGTTTGTAGATTTTACTTTTGTATTTTTTTCATCTTAGTTTACCGCCGTGCGTGGTGTAATGATTTAGTTATTTTAGATCCGAACGCGGAACCGACCTCTCATCGGTTCTAGACGTTAAGTCTGAGTAGTGCCAACGGACGGTACCAACCGGTCAACCAATCCGTGCACCGTAACCCATTCACGCGGTGGCTGCTTGTCGGCCAGCTAGTTCGGAGAGGATTTCGGTCGCGGGTCTCCGAATGGGTTACGCTCATTTACATAATTCAGCCACCTATACACGCCCGTTTTCAAACGCGTTACAAGCAAAACCATACGGAGAGGAAACCTATTCTACGTTACTCCGTATTTCTTCTCATAACCAGTCAAAAAGAACACAATCTAACTTTCATTTCGCGTTCCCGAATTCCCGACGCGGTACCGAAAAGTATACTACGTTAACTCAACCCGACGAATGCTACGTTAAGGAAAAACCAAAAACAACTAAGGTACCGCGTACCGCGCACGACGCTAAACCGACCTCAGCGGATTTTTTCCAAACCCTACCCTCGCGACGGCATACCTACCCTGCACTTCATTCCCCCTGAAAAAGAAGAACCACTGAAAAGGAAAATCCGTTTTTGTTAGCAATTCATTTTAATTGTTTGTTCTATTGTATTTTATCATATACGTAATCAATTTACTAATATAGGATGTTTCTACGAACAGGATTCATTAAATGATTATAATTCTAATGCTTTCTTCTACTATATTCTAGAGGAAATTAATGGCGTTCTTGAAAATTAATTTTCCAATTGAAATTATAAGATACATGTTAGGATATACAAGTACATTTATGTGATAGAAAAAAAAATAAATTTGAAACATCAACTTGGCTCGTTATACCTTGGTATTTGGAATGGAACTTATCAAAGTATTTTTCAGCATTCGAATAATTTGTACAAACATAAGTTTTCGTTCTAAACTTAATTTAAAAAAAAAAAGTTTTCACACTTTCCATTCAAGAGTCAATCGGCATATTCCCGAGGATATTTTATTAAGTATTTCTAGATCTGAATTCTCTCAGAGCCTTTTAACGAAGAAAGTTTTCTTATTCTAATCAGTCTCAGTTCTTTTTAGTAATTCCATCTTATTAATGTATATAATCTTCGGTTTAACATATCCCTGAAGCGTTTAAGACTTTTTTTCCAGTCATGTTATAAAACGCGAATGAAAATAGTGATGAAATGGTAAAATTCGTTTTAAACGCGAGATAATTTATGATTATCAACAGAGATTTCGGCCTTCATTTTTTTCTAGAGACTTTCTTTTATTATCCTCCTAGAGCTTAATGGATGAAATGAACTTAAATTTATGATAACCTTAGCGTAAAGCAGTCTTTTCCGAAAATCACTCTTTTCAACGATTCGTTTTATGTTATTTTTCTAACGCAAAAGCTTTTTTTTTTCTTGAAAATACTTATTGTAGTTTCGTTTACATACTACAACGACATTTAGCAATTTTAAAACTTAATAGATCCCTTTCAATGGCCTACTTTTTCTTTTTCATAGACTATATCTAGCTCGATATGGGTTTTGGCTGAGGCAAACAAATTCCGATACAACATTTATAATGATTATTGGGGAAGGAATCACTCTTCATTTATATTGCATTGTAGTCTCAGCGAATTAAAATTTTTAAAATCGTTTTGTTAGCACCGTTTATTTTATTCAGAAGCAAAAGAACTTTAGTAAATTTCTCACTGAACACCGAAGTATATTGTTAAAACTACACTTACTAAATTATTCAGAAAAGATCTGTTTTAAACTTATTGGAGCCAGGTTATTAGAAAAAAGTTGTTTTTTTTTTCTATAAAATGTAAACATTTATAACGATATGAGCCCAAATTTGGATTTGTTCTACCTCATTAGCCGGAAGAAAACTACAATATTAAAAAGGTTAGTCACGATATTTTTAAATATTGAAAACTTCTTGCAACTTCAAAGGAGACTAAATATGTAATGAATAGTAAAGAAAACAGCCATTCTCGTTTTCACCCTATTTCGATTAAGTTTCGTATAACCAAAATTGAATCACATGCATGGATGCATATGCGCGTATATATGAATAAGACTATTAGATCATTGGGCCTTTGGTTGTTTAAATTTTTTTTTATTTCGGTTGGCAAATGTTTTCAAAACCTTTTGGTCATATTAATATGTCTCAACTTAACTGTTGGTTTTTGTCTTGTAACTCGAAGGGGACAAGAGGAAGGAAGTCTAAGGTTCTAGTTGGGATGGGGAGATATTGGTTGATTGTCTTCAATTTTTTTTGTATTTTAACTATGCGTTCCGTTTTGTTTGTAGTAAGTATGTAACTTCTTTTTAAAGCAATCTATTTTCTTTTTGTATTAATCAGTTCGTCTGATCCATATGCAATTTAATTTTGGCTTATCCTTCCAATCATTTTGATTTTATTATGCATAGTTATCCTAGGTTTTAATTGAGAACCTACATTTGTAAAATTCCAGTCAATATATTCGTCTACTAGAATGTTCCTTACAAAAAATGCTTAATAGGAGTTCATAATTTTGCTCCAGGTCGTTTTGGAATTGTGTCTGTGGTCCATCAATTTTGAATTATTTTGGACACGATAAGGAAAGTAAAATGAACATACAAGTGAATAAATATTTGCTAAGTTGACGCGGATCTGCCTTTTGTAGGTATTAATGTTGTACTTTAATTTCTGTTGTTTTACAGGGACTTTCCTTATTCTACTACTTTAAAACTGAACGTGGCGAAGCAAAAAAAACAGACTGGCACGGATAATGTATCACTAGTTCCATAAAGTACTCACATTGGCACTGTATACCGCCCTGTTTCGCACGGCCCAACACGCCTGTTGTTTCATTTAGTTTTGTTGTCGCTTGCCCAAGTAATTGTTGGATCTGTACCAACAACTGTACAGTGAATAGTTAGCTTCTCGCCTTCCACAGCACCTGTATTTGACGGAACTCCCACAGCCACGACAGCGAAAACAATGAAAATAACACCTTGCTTCAAACTTTCTATTTTTTTCATTTATGAATTTCCTTTCTTCAGCTATAAGAGTATGTTGGCCCTTAAGCGATTTCACTCGATCGACGTCTGTTCCATTCTTTCGCCACTTAAGTTCAGGAAAGCCAGGTCCCATGAAATTACAGCTTAGTGTCAGTGGAAACCAAATTGCAAAAGATTGAAGTTTATGTTCTGCGTTATCGTAGTGCCCAATGACATCGCCCGCCCACATACTCGTACTATCAAGCAACTTATGCTTCAATCGAAAAGATGATGTCATGCCGCCTAGAACACTTCGTCATAGTGTGGAATCGATAAAATTGATCCATCGGGCAAGTAGTGACGTGATCCAACGTACGTAGGGAAGGCATCGATACATCTACTTCCAACATTATGGTCCAAACTCTTCAAAAAGGATTAGAAACATGCAATACCATTAAAGACTCATTAAAAGTAGATTTGATTGCTCCTACGTACCTTCATTAATTTTCATTAATTGTTCAAGTCGTGAAGACAGAAGAGGATCATTTGACTCAATGCTTGCTGTGTGTATAACATAAACAAGTGCAAAGTAACAGGTGTGTCAAATTACCGTTATGCGGCACAAGCTACAACCACATTTGCATAAGCCTTTTAACTGCACAAAAAATGGGAATCCTGAAGCAGGTTACGTGGAGCACGTAAAAACAATGCAAATGTCACCGCACTATTTATTGTACCAAGTCTCGCACTGAATTTAAAATCACACGGAACACTCGTCCCCGGTTGCTATTCCGAA
Organism: Odontomyia ornata; assembly: GCA_963969285.1. NCBI lineage: Eukaryota > Metazoa > Arthropoda > Insecta > Diptera > Stratiomyidae > Odontomyia > Odontomyia ornata. The sequence goes on along the minus strand of CAXAJY010000023.1, from coordinate 66,821 downwards.
TTTCTCAGCTCGACTCTTTGAAGGTTATATCAAGAATGACACTTCCAACCAGTTTCCACGTTTCTGTCTATTCGACGTTTTGACGGCAACTGTGGGAGGCATTGCCAGATAGATATGCTTCGAAATGTATCGGTGTTTAATTAATATTATTTTTCAAATATTTATATCCACAGATATAAATATTTAAAAAAAAATATTTTCTGCGCAGTGATATCCGCACGAAAGATGAAGTCTGCTTGCACTTCGAAGTCATACATATCTGGCCGGTCGCCAGGGTTCGGGATCGGAATCACTTCGATTCCCGGACGTAGGCATCACATTACAAAATCCCCCCCCCCCCCCCCCCCCCCAAAATCGAAGTAACTTCGATCCCGCCTCCTATGTAAAAGGTCTTGGTTAGGGCCGTGGCGGGTCGAAGGTCGATTTCGAGGAATAGGCTACAACAATTTCAGTGAAGACTCGATAGTGGCTATACAGTAGGGAGTCAGGTGTTACTCGGAGGTCTTCGACCAGGCAGAGATTTAGGTAAGCCATATTTTTTTCTCGCGTGAAATAGTTGCACTTCATCGTCGAAGGTCTTTTGCATGGTAAATTCCCAGGGTTTTACCAGCCATGTCCGCGATGAGGTATCGTGTGGGGCTTATTACTTGTAGGACTCGACACTTCACGAATTTCTTGTCTAGTTTGGCATTGTAATATCGGGTGGCATCGCTCTGCCAGAAGTTTCGACGATATATTTCGTCGCCTGCCTTAAAGCCAGAAGGATGGGATCGCAAATTGTACCGCTCCTCTCCCATCCGTCTACTTTCTTCAATCTTCTCCCGCAGATGAGCTCGCAGAAGGTCGAGCTTTTCGTGCGGTTCCAGAACCACGATTGGGTCCTCTAGCGATTTCAGCTGCCGCAATAGCCGGTAAGCGCTTCCATGACAGATCATGTACTGGCCGAACAATGCGAAATACGGCGAAATGCCGGTAGTGGCGTGGTACGACGAGCGCAGAGCACTAGTGATGGCGGACAACTTGCGATCCCAGTCCTTCTGATTCGGGTGGACATAGGCGCGAATGGCCGCTATGAGCGTACGGTTCAGTCGTTCGGATGCGTTGGCTTGTGGTGAATAGACGGCGGTTCGTTGGTGGATGATGCCGTATTTGGACATTAGGTCTCGGAACTTGCTTGAGGTGAACTGGGCCCCGTTGTCGGAGACAAGTTTCTCCGGAACTCCAAACATGTGAAAGACTCGGTTCTCCAAGAAGCTGAGTATAGGTCCAGTGTGCATATTACGTAGTGGTTCTATGATAGGGAATTTAGAGAGCTGGTCCAGGACCACGACAGCTCCCGTGTGACCAGAAGCAGATCGAGGGTAAGGACCGATAAGATCAATGTACAAGCGCTGGAACACGCGTTCGGGGACCTCAACCTTACCCATGGGAGGCCGAAGAATGGTGTTGGGCGCTTAAGTGCACTTGCATAGCTCACAGGAGGCTACGTACGCTTTTATCTGTTGTGCCATCTTAGGCCAAAAGAAACAGGTTTTCAACCGCCTAAGTGTACGACCGTATCCGCCGTGCGCACTGGATGGGTGGTCATGAGCCCGTCTGGTAAGATCAGTGGTTAATTCTTCGGGCACCCACAACTTCCACTGTTCTTCTTCTTGTATGGGGTCTCCGGATGCGTGTCCCATCCGCTTATAAATAAATCCATCCGTCAACCGCAGTTCCGGAAGCTGGGACAGTTGATTCTGGATAGTGTGAATCAGTTGGGTGTAGCTGGCTGACTTGAAGGCAGGATGGTCCAGATCGATCAATTGGGGACTGTCGTCCTCCTGGACCAACTCGGCTCCTTCAGGAGCGAACATTCTGGATAAGGTGTCTGGGACTACATGCTGGCTTCCTTTTCGGTGGCGAATTGTGAAGTCAAATGCCTGTAATTTCAGTGCCCACCTGGCCAATCTGCCGTTGAGATCAGTCTGGCTCATTAGCCATTTCAGAGAAGCGTGGTCCGTAACGATTTCAAAGGTGTGTCCCTCCACATAGGCTCGGAAGCGTTTCACTGCCAACACCGCAGCTAGACATTCCTGCTCGGAGACCGTGTAATTTCGCTGGGCTGGGTTCAACTTGTGAGACATGAAGGCTATAGGTCTCTCCTCGCCGTCTTGTGCAACCTGGACTAAGACTGCTCCCACCCCATGTTGACTCGCGTCACAATGGATTGAGAACGGTTTGTCAAAGTCCGGGCTGTGCAGTACGGGGGCTGTAGTCAGCCTCTTCTTTAGCTCTTCAAAGGCTCGCAAGCTGGGCTCTTCCCAGACGAACTTACGTCCCTTACGCAGCATGTCGGTCAAAGGAGTGGTAATGGTGGCATAGTCACGTACAAAACGCTGGTACCATCCGCATAAGCCTAAGAATCGGCGTAATTGCTTGGTGGTCTTGGATAATGGAAAAACGTCAATCGCTTGAGTCTTGTCCGGATCGGTCTTGATATGGGCATGCCCAATGATGTGACCTAAATACTTCACTTCCGTCATCACGAACTGACTCTTCTGTATGTTGATGGTTAACCTTGCCCTCCGTATGTGCAGAGCCACCTCCTGAAGCAGGTCGATGTGTTCGTTAAAGGTCTCGGTTATAAGCAGCAGATCATCCAAGTAAACGAAAACTTGGTGCCGCAAATGAGGTGGTATCACCTTATCCATAAGGCGCGTCATTGTTTGGGGGGCATTGCACAATCCGAATGGCATGGTCACGCATTGATACAGGGGCCGACCTGGGACTGTGAAGGCTATTTTCTCCTTTGAACCAGGGTCTAAAGGAATTTGCCAGAAGGCGTCCTTGAGGTCTAAGCTCGTGATGAAGTGGGCTTTAGGCAACCGACTCAAAATGCCTTCAATCAACGGTAGAGGGTATGCGTCCTTGACAGTGACGGCGTTCAAGCGTCTGGCATCTAAGCATAGCCGGACCTTGTTCGGCTTGACAACTAAGGTGACTGGGGAAGCCCACGCGCTCTGTGATTCTTCGATTACGCCTAACGCTAGCATTCGATCCACTTCGGCATATAACGACTTTTCCTTCGCCGGAGATATGGCAAAATGTCTCTGTTTTATGGGTTTAGCATCCCCCACATCTATAGTGTGGAACACCAGTGCAGTCCGCCCGAGACCTTCCTTCTCATGTGGTGGAAAAGCCGATATAGCCGAGTCAAGTCGCAGTTGCTGATTTACATCCAGTGTATGTCGTAATAAGTGAGTGGTTTGAGATGGGTCAGGAACTGTGGTGACGGACTCCAGGGTCGTACCGGAAAACAGTGCCGGGGCCAAGTTAAATTTTCGAACGAAATCCACTCCTAGATAAAGATTCTGGGTTAATTGAGGTATGATGTAAAATTCCAGAGGTTTAGTTACTCCTTTAAAGGTGACATCCGTCGTAATTTTTCCCACTACAGAGTGACGAGTTCCATCCGCCGTGCTTAACCAGGAGGTAAAATGGTGAATTTGATCCGCGTGCATTGCCAGTACCTCCCCTGCAAAATCGGCGGATATGCAATTCACGCTGGCTCCCGTATCGACTAAGCCTGACACTCGTTTTTGCAGGAGGTGTACTGACGCATATGGCCGAACGTCATCCCTCAATAATTCGTCTAAGTGTATGTCCTTCAGCACCTTCCTCGACTGCCTGACTTTTCTCCAGAAGCTCCGCATCCGACGCGTGGCTCGCTTTCTTCGCGGTGGGACATTTGTAGCCAACTCCTCATGGAAGATGCGCTGTCGAGTAGCCACATAATTCCGCAGCCTGACGTGGAAAGGTTTGACATGCCAAGGAACTTTCGCCTCGCTATCATTTCCTTGCGCGTTGGCCTCGGCGAAGGATGGCGTCGGTTGTGGAACTTCGAGAGAACTGGGTTTAGCGGTGCGAGTCAGCAGAATTGGAGTCATGTCGGGAGCTTGGTCATAGCTAGTGATGGGGTCAGGATTGGTTCGTCCGGGGTTTAGGAGTGCCGACGGGTGGTCGCGGCACTCGGTGGCAAGTTTTTTCGCAGTTTGCAATTTGCGCAGTCAGGTGCGTATGTGTCGGCCTTCCCGCATCGGTAACAGAAAAGCGTCGGCTCCGCTGGACATGCATAGAACCGATGCCCTGTTTGTCGGCAGTTCCAACAGACCGTCGGGCTGGTAATTGCTTCAAGCGAGGGTTTATCAATCCTGGCTGTGTCCTCAAGCTCCTGTGGTGCTCCGCTCCTCGGTACTGGTACTGGATCAGCAAGTAGGTTGTCCGCTGCCATCAACTCCGCGGTATGATGATTTCGGGGATTTGGTCCCGTTATGCGAGGTTGTGGACGGAAGGTGCCTCGCCGCTCATCCAATTGTTCTTGCCTATGGGCATGGAGGCGCAATCCCTGTATGGTGTTGATGGGAAAATGCAGAAGGCTGTTCTGAAGATCCCAACGCATATTCTCTCTGATAATTTCTACCAGTTCGTCCTCGGGCATGGTTGTTCGCAAGCGAGTGCTCAATCTCACTATACTTGTGTAGTACTGGTCGAACGGTTCGTGAGCGCCTTGTTTCCGTTTCTTTAATTGTTCCCTTAGTTCTCTCTCAGTGAAGCCATCCTCAAATCGGTTGCGGAAGGCTGCACTGAAAGAGTTCCAAGTGGGACGTGGCGTCGATTCCTTAAAACTCCAGTACCAGTCGGCAGCGTCACCGCTGAACAAAAGATGTGCATGCCGGAGGAAGGCCGAGGAATCACCTCCCAGGGTGCTGGATACTAACGCCTGAATCCGGAAAAGGAACCGGTCCGCCGATATCATATCTGGAACCCCTTTCGCCACTGCCCCACGCGTTGGGACGGGCGTTCCGAGGGGGACGTCTAGGGCGGTCCGCTCGATGGGTCGCCGGCATAACGGGCAAAGATCGGACGTGAGGAGGAGCTGTTGGACACAGGCACGATGGAATAGATGTCCACAATCCAATCGCACGCTGTGTATCCCCTCCACTACGTCCTCGAAGCAGATCCCGCAGTTAGCTGGTTGGACCGTTTTGGATCTGGTCCAAAGCTTATCTGGGGTCCGCTTCGTTGCCTTCTTTGATTATTAATGTGTGTTGGCAATGGGTATTCCTAAAAAAAACAGAAAGGTAGATTACTCCTACTACTAACTTAATATATATGGAAGCTTAGAAATATATATTAGTGGCCGATAGTGGCGAGCTATTTCTATAAAATAGGAAAAAAAAATTCTTTGAATACACATTTTCCTTTCCAGTAGTCGACTCCTCCAACGGGAAATGAGAGTGCGTGGTACTCTGCCGAAGAAAGGGTGCTTTCGGTCGATTTACAAAATTTATCCCCTAAACCCACATACATTACAAAACCGTCTCTAAACTACGTTAAATGACTCGACGAGACAAGTGGAATAGCTACCGTAACAGCTTAGTACGCGGTCAAAATTCCCGACGCGTGGAAGCATTCCGGGCTCCGCAATTCCAGCATACGCCACCGAACGTTGAACCGATACCACTCGTCTATCACGCATACGAAATAAGTAGAATCCTTCCGCGACATAAAGGCAAGGTAGCCTTCTATTTTCTTGAGAGTCCATGCTGATAGGTAAACCCATCAGGCTGCCAGTTCCATCAAGAAAATAGAAGGTCCTTACAGGGGTTAGCCTGGGAAAACACATCGGAAGGATTCTGTCGCGAAAACAAAATCAAACAAAGGAGAGCGGAAGCTACAACTCACGTGAAGCGACTGCTAGAGTGTATCACACAACTCCACTGCTCCTGATAGTGGGACTCGAGTACCAAAGTACCTTACATCCTCCGTAAAGGACCAACTCGTCAGAAGACGCAAATTTCTTTCCCCCTTAGGATGTTTTAGGCCCCACGTTGGGCGCCATTTGTAATGATTTAGTTATTTTAGATCCGAACGCGGAACCGACCTCTCATCGGTTCTAGACGTTAAGTCTGAGTAGTGCCAACGGACGGTACCAACCGGTCAACCAATCCGTGCACCGTAACCCATTCACGCGGTGGCTGCTTGTCGGCCAGCTAGTTCGGAGAGGATTTCGGTCGCGGGTCTCCGAATGGGTTACGCTCATTTACATAATTCAGCCACCTATACACGCCCGTTTTCAAACGCGTTACAAGCAAAACCATACGGAGAGGAAACCTATTCTACGTTACTCTGTATTTCTTCTCATAACCAGTCAAAAAGAACACAATCTAACTTTTATTTCGCGTTCCCGAATTCCCGACGCGGTACCGAAAAGTATACTACGTTAACTCAACCCGACGAATGCTACGTTAAGGAAAAACCAAAAACAACTAAGGTACCGCGTACCGCGCACGACGCTAAACCGACCTCAGCGGATTTTTTCCAAACCCTACCCTCGCGACGGCATACCTACCCTGCACTTCATTCCCCCTGAAAAAGAAGAACCACTGAAAAGGAAAATCCGTTTTTGTTAGCAATTCATTTTAATTGTTTGTTCTATTGTATTTTATCATATACGTAATCAATTTACTAATATAGGATGTTTCTACGAACAGGATTCATTAAATGATTATAATTCTAATGCTTTCTTCTACTATATTCTAGAGGAAATTAATGGCGTTCTTGAAAATTAATTTTCCAATTGAAATTATAAGATACATGTTAGGATATACAAGTACATTTATGTGATAGAAAAAAAAATAAATTTGAAACATCAACTTGGCTCGTTATACCTTGGTATTTGGAATGGAACTTATCAAAGTATTTTTCAGCATTCGAATAATTTGTACAAACATAAGTTTTTGTTCTAAACTTAATTTTAAAAAAAAAAGTTTCCACACTTTCCATTCAAGAGTCAATCGGCATATTCCCGAGGATATTTTATTAAGTATTTCTAGATCTGAATTCTCTCAGAGCCTTTTAACGAAGAAAGTTTTCTTATTCTAATCAGTCTCAGTTCTTTTTAGTAATTCCATCTTATTAATGTATATAATCTTCGGTTTAACATATCCCTGAAGCGTTTAAGACTTTTTTTTTCCAGTCAGTGGTGTGGCTTTTACATGTTATAAAACGCGAATGAAAATAGTGGTGAAATGGTAAAATTCGTTTTAAACGCGAGATAACTTATGATTATCAACAGAGATTTCGGCCTTCATTTTTTTCTAGAGATTTTCTTTTATTATCCTCCTAGAGCTTAATGGATGAAATGAACTTAAATTTATGATAACGATTCGTTTTATGTTATTTTTCTAACGCAAAAGCTTTTTTTTTTCTTGAAAATACTTATTGTAGTTTCGTTTACATACTACAACGACATTTAGCAATTTTAAAACTTAATAGATCCCTTTCAATGGCCTACTTTTTCTTTTTCATAGACTATATCTAGCTCGATATGGGTTTTGGCTGAGGCAAACAAATTCCGATACAACATTTATAATGATTATTGGGGAAGGAATCACTCTTCATTTATATTGCATTGTAGTCTCAGCGAATTAAAATTTTTAAAATCGTTTTGTTAGCACCGTTTATTTTATTCAGAAGCAAAAGAACTTTAGTAAATTTCTCACTGAACACCGAAGTATATTGTTAAAACTACACTTACTAAATTATTCAGAAAAGATCTGTTTTAAACTTATTGGAGCCAGGTTATTAGAAAAAAGTTGTTTTTTTTTTCTATAAAATGTAAACATTTATAACGATATGAGCCCAAATTTGGATTTGTTCTACCTCATTAGCCGGAAGAAAACTACAATATTAAAAAGGTTAGTCACGATATTTTTAAATATTGAAAACTTCTTGCAACTTCAAAGGAGACTAAATATGTAATGAATAGTAAAGAAAACAGCCATTCTCGTTTTCACCCTATTTCGATTAAGTTTCGTATAACCAAAATTGAATCACATGCATGGATGCATATGCGCGTATATATGAATAAGACTATTAGATCATTGGGCCTTTGGTTGTTTAAATTTTTTTTTATTTCGGTTGGCAAATGTTTTCAAAACCTTTTGGTCATATTAATATGTCTCAACTTAACTGTTGGTTTTTGTCTTGTAACTCGAAGGGGACAAGAGGAAGGAAGTCTAAGGTTCTAGTTGGGATGGGGAGATATTGGTTGATTGTCTTCAATTTTTTTTGTATTTTAACTATGCGTTCCGTTTTGTTTGTAGTAAGTATGTAACTTCTTTTTAAAGCAATCTATTTTCTTTTTGTATTAATCAGTTCGTCTGATCCATATGCAATTTAATTTTGGCTTATCCTTCCAATCATTTTGATTTTATTATGCATAGTTATCCTAGGTTTTAATTGAGAACCTACATTTGTAAAATTCCAGTCAATATATTCGTCTACTAGAATGTTCCTTACAAAAAATGCTTAATAGGAGTTCATAATTTTGCTCCAGGTCGTTTTGGAATTGTGTCTGTGGTCCATCAATTTTGAATTATTTTGGACACGATAAGGAAAGTAAAATGAACATACAAGTGAATAAATATTTGCTAAGTTGACGCGGATCTGCCTTTTGTAGGTATTAATGTTGTACTTTAATTTCTGTTGTTTTACAGGGACTTTCCTTATTCTACTACTTTAAAACTGAACGTGGCGAAGCAAAAAAAAACAGACTGGCACGGATAATGTATCACAAGTTCCATAAAGTACTCACATTGGCACTGTATACCGCCCTGTTTCGCACGGCCCAACACGCCTGTTGTTTCATTTAGTTTTATTGTCGCTTGCCCAAGTAATTGTTGGATCTGTACCAACAACTGTACAGTGAATAGTTAGCTTCTCGCCTTCCACAGCACCTGTATTTGACGGAACTCCCACAGCCACGACAGCGAAAACAATGAAAATAACACCTTGCTTCAAACTTTCTACTTTTTTCATTTATGAATTTCCTTTCTTCAGCTATAAGAGTATGTTGGCCCTTAAGCGATTTCACTCGATCGACGTCTGTTCCATTCTTTCGCCACTTAAGTTCAGGAAAGCCAGGTCCCATGAAATTACAGCTTAGTGTAAGTGGAAACCAAATTGCAAAAGATTGAAGTTTATGTTCTGCGTTATCGTAGTGCCCAATGACATCGCCCGCGCACATACTCGTACTATCAAGCAACTTATGCTTCAATCGAAAAGATGATGTCATGCCGCCTAGAACACTTCGTCATAGTCTGGAATCGATAAAATTGATCCATCGGGCAAGTAGTGACGTGATCCAACGTACGTAGTGAAGGCATCGATACACCTACTTCCAACATTATGGTCCAAACTCTTCAAAAAGGATTAGAAACATGCAATACCATTAAAGACTCATTAAAAGTAGATTTGATTGCTCCTACGTACCTTCATTAATTTTCATTAATTGTTCAAGTCGTGAAGACAGAAGAGGATCATTTGATTGCTCCTACGTACCTTCATTAATTTTCATTAATTGTTCAAGTCGTGAAGACAGAAGAGGATCATTTGACTCAATGCTTGCTGTGTGTATAACATAAACAAGTGCAAAGTAACAGGTGTGTCAAATTACCGCTATGCGGCACAAGCTACAACCACATTTGCATAAGCCTTTTAACTGCACAAAAAATGGGAATCCTGAAGCAGGTTACGTGGAGCACGTAAAAACAATGCAAATGTCACCGCACTATTTATTGTACCAAGTCTCGCACTGAATTTAAAATCACACGGAACACTCGCCCCCGGTTGCTATTCCGAATTTCTCAGCTCGACTCTTTGAAGGTTATATCAAGAATGACACTTCCAACCAGTTTCCACGTTTCTGTCTATTCGACGTTTTGACGGCAACTGTGGGAGGCATTGCCAGATAGATATGCTTCGAAATGTATCGGTGTTTAATTAATATTATTTTTCAAATATTTATATCCACAGATATAAATATTTAAAAAAAAATATTTTCTGCGCAGTGATATCCGCACGAAAGATGAAGTCTGCTTGCACTTCGAAGTCATACATATCTGGCCGGTCGCCAGGGTTCGGGATCGGAATCACTTCGATTCCCGGGCGTAGGCGTCACATTACAGTGGAACGGTATATCATAAAGAATTATAGCAAAAAAATTTAAAGGTACCCTATCTGAAAAGGTATATGTTAAGCAATATGTTTCTTTTAGTTGATATCAACCAAATATTTTGCTTTTCAAAATATATGAATTAAAAATAAGTAAACATCTCGAAGTCCATATCAACTTTTAAATATATACTAGGATTTGAAACAAAATGCTTAATTGCAAATATGCTCAAAAGGACAGTTTTACTATAGACAGCTTAGCGAGAACGCGTTTAGTGTACATACACATCAACAAATTTCGCATTTTTAAACGGACTATCTGGATATTGTCTCACGACTTAACCTCTCCCATTCACGAACACCCGATCGCGTTCCTTATTCAAGTTTTGCTCTCAATTTACAATGTCATTCGGTTCTTCGTGGAAGCTATATCCTCTTGTCGTTCCCCGATGAGATAGCTCATTGCTAACTTTAGCGTTGAAATCACTCAGAATTTATTTTTGTGTCGTTTGTAGGCAATGAGTGGACTAGTCCGTCTAGATGATTGTAGAACCTTTCCTTAATTTTTTCGTGAAAAATTACTGAGATTTTCATAATGTTCTAACCAAATAAATTGTTTGTGAAATCGTGTATATGTGATAGAGGATAGTTAACTGTGATTACAGATGACCTAATGCTGTTAGGTCATCTGTAATCACCCCATCACTTCCGTTCACTATTGTTTTTCTTAACCAGGTGAAGAGGCGAGGACCATGGGCTTTTTCAAGGAGACAAATCCCAGCAGCTGGCATTTTATCTTTTTTTGTCATCAGATAACCTTTCACCACATAAACGCCTGACTTTTAATGTAATAGATGACCGGAAGTGATCATTTTATGTGTGATCGAGTGTTTAATAGATTTTAAAGAACCATCATTGATGAGAGTTTTGCTGAATTTTTTTAGTAATAATTCCTAATTAAAATTATTAGCTGTATTTACTAAAATGGCCAAAGATTCTGAATTCGAATTTGAAATTTTGGCTTTGCAAAAAGTTATAGAGAGTGGATCTATTAATCATATCTTTTTAACATGAACAGTTAGCCCGAAATGTTTAAGGAAATCGGCACCAATAATTGATTTGATTACGTCGGCAATAATAAAGTTCCATTGAAATTTGCGACGTAAATCGATGCTAACATTTAATGCCTTAAAACCGTAAGTTTTAATCTTGGTAGCATTGGAAAATGTAAGATAAACGTTGCAATCTTTCGTAATCAGTCTGGTTTTGGTAGTGATAGCCGAGACTTCTGAGCCTGTGTCGATCAAAAATGTTAATCTAGATAGGGGATCAAAAATGTCTAGATGACTTTTTCGACTTCCACACGGCCGTCTGCATGTGTATGCCCATTAGTTTAAAGAGGGTTTATTAAGCTCTGTATCAAAAAATTTGCTTGGCTCAATGCATTTATGGGCCTTCTTGCCAAATTTTCTATGATAGCAAATTTTAGAATCTCTGTTTTTTTATGGAGTTCTATTGCTGGAATGGTTATTATAACGATTATTCCTAGTAGAACTTCTAGAGCGATTGATACTCTAAATGTCAGATTTAAGTGATTGAACTACAATAGATCGATTAGTTACTAGTTGTGTTAGTTCTTTCATCAGGTCGACATTTGTCTGACTAATGGCGTAGTTGCGACAGGGTTGTTGTTACTTAATAACGAGGAACTAGATGAAGTCATTGAATATACTGAACTTGCCCTTGGAATTTCATTAATTCTATCGGCGCAGGTTGCCATTCATCGAATGAACCAGAGTAGCAAGCTAAAACTGCTTGCATGTGACGAAGTAATCCTTGAAGCCATATAGTTTTAATAACAGATTCACTTAACCTTCCTTGATTTTTTGAGCGCATATCACGCAATAATTGTGAAGGTTGATCGCCGCCTAATGAGAGTTCTGTTAGGACTTTTTTCAACTTCTCACTCTCAGATATAGAAAGTCTATCTATTAACACTTTTTTAAAACAGCTATATTGGTTTGATGGAGAGGGTGATGTGATAAAATCACTAAGGACCCTGACCAGTTCCTGATCCAATGCTTCTAACAAATAGCTGAACTTAGTTTGTTCAGTTGTTATTCCTGCTTGCTCCGATTAAGCCTTGAACTCTAGAAACCATGTCTCTGGAACCTTTTTCCAAAATGGACACGGCTTAATGGAAACACCATTTATATGTTGTAGTCTAATCGCGTTATAAGACGTTATATCCTGTCGGATTGCTGGGGAAATTGTTGTATTGTCGCCGTTTCCCACTGTAGTAATCCAGTAGTCGCCTAGGCAAACTGCTCGAAAACCAACATAATGCTTGATCGAATTTTAATTGTACATTTACAAAAAAAAAAAAATATTTAAATTTAAAATTAAAATTCGATAACGGCAATCCCTTTGTATCGCAACTTGCCAACGAATAGCGTTGTCCCACAATGCGACGGCATGAGTGAGCTCGATAAGAAACCTCCGTTGCGACACGAGAAGTCTTTAACGAATCGCCACACATGGCGCACGCCGCGAGAACCGCGCCTGCAACGAAGTGGAATAGGAGAAAACATAAGTACGATCTGAGCCAGTGACCTATGGATAGCTCGGCATCTCTCTGGGGTTGTTAAAGTTTTCTCCGAATATGCGGGGACTTTCTGCGTCTAGCTTTCTCATAGCGATTCTAACCATTATCGCCTCCCAATGTTCTGTGTTCAGCCTCGATACCATCGGACCGAGCCGTGTCATTCATGAATTCGTGAATGCGAAATTTTTTTGTAGTGGCCCATTGTGCTGGGGAAAAGGACCCGCCCCAAATCACCGCAATGCTAGCCTGCCAGCGCAGTCACGCGTCATCAGATAAGGCCAATCTCGGCGAGCACCAACATCCTCGCTCGCTGAGGCAGCAGATCATCGCTGAAGTCCTTCACGGACATTTATATATACTCAATTCACTAGACCATGTTGGAGGCAGCTAGGGTGTCTCGGAACAAGTGGTCTTCTGATATGATAATTCCATAAGTTTTATTAATAAAAAAAATATATAGCTCTAAGGATTGTTAGAAGTGATTGTAATATTGCTGAATAATTAAATTAAATATTTCAGCAAAATTATTAATTGTATGAGGAAATAAAAACGATGCAAAGGAGCAACCTTTACATTTGTTTAAAATTTTTAAAAATATGAACAATCGGTTCACCTATGAATGGGGCTCCGCAGTGATAAATGTACTTTATCGCAAAAAACTTTAAAACTTCAAATAATTGGTGATTAATCCAGATTGATTCTCCTATCACTACGTGGGGTGGAAGCCCTATTCCCGTTGTGGAGGTGACAGCTCTAATAGTTGATGTTGGATTGTCGGCAAAGTTTACTGTTCTTCATCACGTAGAGGTCACCAATTTGGTATTAAGACGGAGAGGAGGTTGCTTGGACTGCACAAATCTTCAAACAACCGTTTTACTCCAATTCACTTGAAAAGTTATCCTGAACAAATTCGACAAATCCTCTCAATTCAATCTTCAAAATTCGACATCTCATGCTCATGTCCATACAATCAAAATTCCGTACTATCTTGAAAGCTTGTATTGTTCTGATCCAATACAAACAATCAGTAAAATTTGCTGGATAATAATTTCTTTGCTCCAATTCAAACAATCGGCAATTACTATAAATCATATAGCAAATTAAATAGTTCCTCTTTAACAATCCCTTTTATTGATAAATTAATTTATTTTATATTTGTTCACTTGACAAATTACTTCTCGAAGGACCATTGGTTTTTTATATCAATTTAAAATTTTCAAAACAGATTGCTCCTTTGGTAAACCGGAAAAAATATCTAAGTGTTTTCGATATTAAGGCTTGAGTAAAAATCTAAAGATCAATAATTTAAAAAAAAATGTTTCACTTTAAAATAGTAAGATGGAGAAAGTATTTATAGCATAAATAGTCAAAACTGTTAACCTAATGGGTAATAAGTAAATTTCAACGTGTAATCTACTTCTCCATTTCGAAATCTGAGCAGCGATGAACTGTCTTCGTCGACCAAGTCAGGCCAGCGTTTCCTTGGTTTTTCCACTGGTCTTAGCCTTTCAGTTCTCCCAACGAATACCTTTTTGGGTATCCGTTGTTCGTCCATACGATTCACATGGCCAGCTGATTGCAGCTTCCCCAGTCTTACTATCGTTGACACCTCCGGCTCGCCGAAAATTTCATACAGCTCATGGTTGTATCGATTTCGTCATTGGTCGCAGTCTAGTTTCGCTAATATTATCCGCCTCAGGACCCATCACTCAAAGACGTTCAACACAACAACAACACAAGACAAGCATACAAAGTAGTGAAAAGCCTGAAACGCCCAAAAAACACGCTCTGTCGTGATGACATTGGCAATATTATCGCTGATGATCTAAGTTTAGCCAATAACAACACAAGACAAGCAAGCCTGAAACCGAGTTATCAGCCAAAAATCATGCTCTGTCGTGATGAAGTCAGCAACATCATTGCTGATGAAACCAGGATTAAGGAAAGATGGGCATCATATTTCAAGAACCTCCTTAATCCTCCGCACAGCTCAAGAACGTCAGAGCCTATAGATGTTACCGGAGAGCTTCCATTGGCCCTACCAACTCTGGATGAAATTTGTTCCACCATCAAAGCCAAAAAGAGTAATAAAGCGCCGGGCATCGATGAGACTCCAGTGGAGCTCATTAAATATGGCGGCAGCGGTGCTCAGAAAGCTATTCACAAAGTCATACAGCATATTTAGCAACAAGAACATATGACGAAAGAGTGGACCCAATCAATTATTTTCCCGATCCGCAAAAAAGTTGACAAGCTACAGTGCCAAAACCATAGATGTCAGAGACAATGGATACGAAATGCACCGCGAGAATTGAAGCACTTTATGATGTCGCGTGATGTTGGCATGTTATCAGCTGTTGATTCGAATTTCTAATAAATTTGACGTGACGTCTCCCACTTATTTTCGCTCGCATCTGGAACTAAATCAATTTTCCGTGCGGGTATTCTAACTTGGGCGATATAAAAGATTCAACATGACCCTCTACGAAGGATACTTCCCTGACATGGTTCCTATAGCTGTTTTTACAATCCCACACACATCACTACATTTTTCGTTTTTCGTCACAAAAACACTCGCGATCCGTAACAAACTTTTCAGTTTGATTAATTATCACTTTGTCAACGCTTTTGTACTAGATTCAACACGGTTTATCTTTAAAAAATTGTTTTGTGTACAATTTCAAATTCAACTTGATTAGACGTTTCCCATCATTGTTGAATTTTTACGAATCATATATTTTCAATCATATGGTTGATATTTCGTTGACTCGGGAGTTAAAGTACAAGTGGAGTGGGATTTTCATGAAGGCAACTAGAGAGCCACTTGAGTGTGTGGATACTCTAGCGGCGTGAAAGGCGGGGGATTTCGATTTGTATGGGAGAGGAAGGCATGCATGTAGTAAAAGTCCTTCACTCACGTATGGATGAAAATAAGCTCATTTCGCGTCCATTACTTTAAATGTCTTTGGCCAAAACTATAGAGGCATATCAATGTTTTGTATGGCGTACAAAATATTTTCAAAGACCTTAGAAAATAAAATTGGATCATACGCCAACAGTATTATTGGGGAGTATCAAGGTGGTTTTAGAGCACGTAGCTCGACAATAGACCAATTTTCACTGTCAAGCAGGTACTTGAAAAATGCTGTGAGTTCAACATAGACGAAAACCAAATTTTCGTTGACGTTAAGCAAGCAAACGACGGTTGATAGTAACGTACTGCACCAAATAATGCTTTGCTTCGGCATCCCAACCAAATTAGTCCGTGTTACCAAAATTACAATGACTTCGACTACCTCCCAAGTCCGCATCAATAACCAAATCATCGATGCCTTTGACATCAAATATCGGACTAAAGCAGGGAGATGGGCTGGCCCGTTAATTTGGCGCTGGAATATGTCACGAGAAAGCTACCTGTCGATACACGAGGTAGATTATTATACAAATCGAGCCAAGTTGTAGCCAATGCGGACGACATCAACATTTTGTCACTGTCATTAACAACTGCCACTGTCATTATCAACTGCCAAAAAACTCTTCCTGAATCTCCACAGTGAAGCAAAACTAGTAGAAATACAAACCAATGAGAATGAAACGAAGTCCGTGACGCTATCGAGGAAAAATACCTCAAGTACACAAAATATCCCACTTGGTGAATATAATATCGAAAATGGTAGCGAATTCGTGTATTTAGGCGCCGAAATAACCGCTAATGAAAGATACGAAATACGCCGAAGAATACAGCTCGCAAATGAAATATTTTATTCAGTTTTGGCGATCTTGAAGTCCAGCTGAATACATAGGAAAACAAAACTTCAAGTATACAAATCTGTGATAAGACCTATGTTATACTAAGGGTGTGAAACATGGACCCTAACACAAGCATCCGCAAATATCTTGAACGCCTTCGAGCGACGGATCCTGAGGCGAATAATCGGAGTGAAGCTAGACGGGGACCAATGGTGAATTCGATACAACTATGGGCTGTATGAAATTTTTGACGAGCTGAAGCTCTCAACGATTGTGAGACTGCGGAAGCTGCAATGGGCTGGCCACGTGAATCGTATGGACGAACAACGGATATCCAAAAAGGTGTGCGCTGGGAGAACTGGAGGCCAGATACCAGTGGGGAAAGCGAGGAAACGCTGGTCTGACTCGGCAAACGAAAACAGGTCATTGCTGCTTGGATTTCAAAATTGCAGAACGCGATCAATGGATCGAGACAGTTGGAGGCGCTATTTGCAGGTTTTGATTGGTCAACCGCAGTGTTGCCCGAAACAAAATCGTTGCGCAGTTACTTATATTCGCCAATTGTTCGTGTAGGCCTTCCTATCGTTGGTCGTTTTCTGAAGGTTCCTTTGAACAACTGACGCCTTTCGGTCTACCGTATAAATTATCAGATTATCAGCAAATGCCACTAATGATAGTGTTGGTGACACGTTAAAATCAAAGTTACTCAATACGTTGTGGCTGAATATGGAGAAGAGTAGAGGTGAAGTAACTGTTCCTTGCTGTAGACCATTCAATACCTAAAAATCGCTCATCGTCGTCAGGTTTCTATCAGTTACAAGAAACAATTTTCCATACAACATATTGCACATCATAAAGATAGGGTGTCTGGGGAGCTCATCCTGAAGGAGCTTAAATATTATTTCGTCTAAACAAACCCTATGGAAGACTTTCTCCATATCAATGAGACGCACTCCAACACATTTTCTATTGTTTAGTTTCCAACAGATGTCTGAGATTAGTGTTGTCATTGCATAAATGTCCGAATGCCTGGCATGAAGCCAAACTGGCAATTTGGCATCAACTCATATTTCTCAATGTGGGCGTTTAACGTTTGTTTCAGAATCACTTCAAACACCTTACTGATGTTAGGCAGCAAGCTGATTGGCCGATGGCTTTTGGGTACGGAGATTGCTTTCCTTTCTTCAACATCAGAAAGACCTTGGCCTTTGTAGTCAATAATTTTGTTTATTTGATCTCCGCCTTGGCCTTTTTCCACTAATTTGGGAAATATAAATTGTTCGCCATGATGCTCAACAGTATGGAGTAATTGTATTAATTGAGCAGTCACGCAAGCAAACTGCACGAAAACCTTCCTATCCCCCCTACTTGTGACTTAATGTGCCAGATTTAGAAAAATAATTAATTATTTCCATTCATAATCGACATTTGTAAAATAGTTTTCTTTCTTATTATTATTATTAAATGTAATTTTATAACAATTTTCCTGTATATCAAACGTAATTTTATATCAATTTCCCTCTATTATTAAATGTAACTTATATCAATTTTCCTCTATATTAAAGTTAAACGTTTCCATTTAATTATATTTTTCATGAGATTTAATTTCTATTACTATTTAAAATTTTCTTCATTCTTCTTTACTTCAGTTAAATTTTGTTTTTAAAAAAATTACATTTGTCACAGAGAATTTCGAGTATGGGAACGCTGATACAATACAGTATTCCACGGATTGCATTGCATTGCCAAATGCAATATACAGTGGCTGAGCAAGGGGCTCGTCGCCGTAACGGCGTGACGATACGGTAGACGACGGACAAGCGAGAGAGTCTACTTTTGAACGTCCCGGGAAGAACGTCGGGAAAACGCCATGCGCAAGAAGAAAATAATGAAATTGAAAGATTGGGTAATAAAAATTAAATGAGAAGGATAATCTCAAGTTTTGGGCAGTGCACTTTTTTCCTTTTGCTCTGTTCTTGCAAATACTTTCGAGTGTTGAACACACAATAAACGCACTTGATCAATCTGTTTCGCTAGTTTTCAAGACATATTTTCAATTTGCTCGGTTGAGTTGAGTTTGTTAAGAATCCGTAAACTTGGCTTCTAGAAAAGTTTTCTCATGTGAATCAGTGGAGTTTCGTTCCAGGAAATTCGAAAATGGAAAGAACATTGTTGGCGGTGCAGCTAAGAAGATTTTTCGCGAGCGAAGAAATGGTAACTGAGAAAGCTGTCGAACAAGAGCAATTTCTCGTCCATTTGTAAATTGTGGCGATTAGATCCACTTCTGTGCTGCATTCGCGATTTGGTGACGATAAGTGAATTGTGGCGATTAGATCCACTTCTGTGCTGCATTTGCGATTTGGTAACGATAAGCAAAACGGGTGTCGCTGGAAAGTTATGAGATCCGGACATTGTGGGAGTAATTTCGCGTGTTGAATTTCTCGGTTAGAGTGGAACCCTCCGAGTCCCTGAAAAGATACGGTTGTTCGGATTGAATCACTTCGAGTTAGTACGCCTGCACCCAGTCCAAGACTCCTCTGTCATTGCATGGAAAAATCCAAAATCTGATTTTGGAAAAAAGTCGGAAAATTGGTGTTACGGTGAAAGCTTTATGTGTGCCTGCGTTTTGTGGCCCGAAAGGTTTCCGTGTTAAGCGTATTAAAACTTGCATTTTGAGGTGCAGAAAGTAGAGGGATCTTATTTGTTGCAAAATAAGTAGGGGAGCGGATGAGCGGTTTCCAAACAATTGAATCGATTTTGTGTGGTGATTTGATCGATGCACATAACAATTTCCGCGAAAGACTCGCTGCCTGTATTACTTCCAACTTGCGAACTCCTCGAGAAATTTCACGGGATGTATCCAATCCAACCACAGATAAGAACGATCGTACAACAATATGCAATGAAATATGATTATCTTCAAACTGCTGCCGTTCATGAAATTGGTTTGTTCTATGCAATACTATGAAGTAATGGTATGAGTATTTGAAGAGCTGCTGGAAATGCAGTTTGTTGTCGGGTAACAAGCGTATGAAATGTTGAATCCATTTGCACGTAAAGTAAGCTTTGTTTCACGAATAAATTAGATGTTTCGGTTTTTCAAAATCTGAACGAGTTGAACGCTGAGCTTAAAAACAATTGTTGTGGACGATATGTTGCTAGACTGCCTTGAAACTATTGTAAATTAAGAACGGTTCAGTTTTTATTGTAGTTTAAAAGTAATGTTAGTGAATAATATATCGTCTAGCGGTGAATGGAAACCAATAGATTCATTCAAATCGGCTCAATTTTAGCGCGTACGCAAATTGCTTTTATTTTAAGAATATTCTTATTTCCGCTTTGAAACGTTCTAGGAGCATTTTTGCATGTTTTAAAAATTAGTTCATGATAAAACGATAACCAGGCGGCATGGAACTTTAAATGGTTTACAGACAAGTCGCCTCCCAGTAACAATAATACTACTGAACAAGAATTGCATGCAAACCGAAATTTTTCTAATGACCTAAATGATATGATGGGAGGCGGGTACATATTTCTTAATAAGAGGTTTAACGTTTATGACATATCTTTTCTCCAAATGCAAGCATACAATTATGAAATGATGCGTCTGGTATGAGTCGAATTCTGAAATAAATATTAGTTTTTTCATCTACAACTCTGACTAGAACATCGGTTCCACTATTTGAAAAACAAGCTGTAACACGTTTTTGGCAAGTTCCATATCGCCAATCGTTAGGAAGTACAAAATATTGTGAACCTGTCATCTGTGTACATTACAAAATTATTTATAACATCCCGTAAATTCTAGCTAAAATGTTGCATATAATTTTATTTACATCTTTGATATAAAATATTAGTTTGCATTTCTGTTGATAGAAAATAAAAACTAAACAAATTTAAATCGTAATTTTATAAAAATCAACATTTTATAAAAATATGTATCATATGTTTGTAGTTAAATTTTCATCATAATTATTCTGTTTGACAGTTAAATAACATGTATTACACTTAAATTAATTAAATTAGTAACTTTTTAGGCTATTTCCGTTTCAAAAGGAGTTTCTCTTTTAGAAATGATTTGCTTTCTTGCTATAAAGCAACAATTGGGGAATACTTGTACAAGAATAAATGCATTTATTCTTCCTAAAATTTTTGCAATAGTAAACCTTAAAAATATTTAAATTTTTTTAATTTCTGCTCTACTTAGCAATTTAACTTATAACTGATGATGCTTATTCTTATCCTACAAATTATAGTTTTTTTTCCTATAATTCGAAGTACTAAATAAATGGATTGTTAAAGTTAACAACTCGGTTTTCCCCATTTCGGTTTACCTGACCGGGTATAGGACCCGCAACGATGGCAGACTCCTACGCTCATATGGACTAGCCATCGGGTGCGCTCTTCCGTTTTTTGTTGCTTAACAGGGGCTCTTGCCGGGTAGAGTGGTCTTTCGCTCGCGTGTCCTTTTATGATATAGGGTTATGTGATTTCATTACATAACGCTATAGCATAAATTGGTTACGTTTGTGCTTCTCATTTGAGGGAAAGAGTCATACAAAGTGTTTTTGTATGTTTTTCACTCAAATGGGAAACACATGGCCACGACTACATTTGGATCTTGATCCGGTTGGGAGGGTGCGAGGGGGCACCACCTCCATATGGATGCCCCACTCTTATTTATGGGCCATAAAGTCTCTCGGCAAGTCCGTCCGTTTTTGCTCGACACAATTTGTTTTTCGAACAAACTTAGCAACCCTTAGTAGGTTACCTCGGCCTCGACACCAGTCGATTGGCATTCGACCCTTTCTAAATCGTGAATGCGATATATTTTTGTAGTGGGTGCTTGCGGGAATGAACCCGCCCTACGACACCGCAGCGCTAGCGTATTCACGCGTCCCCAGACAAGGCCAATCTCGGCGGATACTACCATCCTCTTCCGCCGAGACAGCAGACCATCGCTGCAATCCTTTACGGACAATAATCTACCTACGTTCACTACATAATTTCTAAAAGCTATCTCAGGCAAATCTTGTAGTACTATATTGGAAATACCGTCAATACCACATGATTTCTTGTTGTTTATTCTGCCAAATATGAAACACAAGTCTGCATAACTGACGAAATAATCAGGAAGATTACCACTCGGTATGAGCTCGGGCGTCAAAGACTCATTGAAATTTCAAGTGGATTCGCCGTTCAGGCTTGATTTAAAATCGAAAAATTTTGCTTTAACAACAAAGTATTTGGCTGCCTCGTTCAGGGCGTGGTTGATGGACCAATTCAAAATATGTTCCAAACATAGCATTCACTCTTCATACAACCGGAACTGGAAGACGTAGTCCTTTCACTAAAAGCGTCCAGATAGTGTTCCAGCTGAGGTGTTGCAACTTGTCTATCACCATTGTCCTGACGCTGCTTAGCAAATTCAACGCTTGCCTACGGGACGGGGTTTTCTCGGTACGATGGAAGGTGGCGAGGCTCGTGCTGAACAACAAGGTGAAGGAAAATCTTGAATCGCCGTCTGTATACTGCCTATCATGCATGCTAGACACTGCGTGGAAAGTTATAGAGAAACTCATCAAGGGAAGACTCACTGACGCGATTCGTGCCACTGAGAACCAATCTACTCGGCTGTACGGCTTTAGAGCAGGATGCTCAACCATTGATGCGATTGTACAGGTAGTGAGTGCGGTCCAATAGGCAGAGGCATATAGGCTCGCCCTATTGATGACACAACGTTAGGAATGCCTTCAACTCTGCTAGATGGGTGGTTGTTCTGGATACGCTGGAAAACCCTTTTCAAGTTACAGAATACCTTATGTGGCATCTGAGGGAATACCTGAAGGACAGAAGTCTGCTTCCGACACAGGGCTAACGGAGGATGGAAGTTACATCGGGTGTTGCCCAGGGATCTATCCTTGGTCCAGACCCGCAGAACGTGTCTTACGACGGGCTGCTGAGACTGGAGATGCCAGACGAGTTGCGTTTGATCGGCTATGCGGATCATCAGTGTATAGTAATGATTATCTTTAGATGTTATCTTTCTGGCTATGGTTTTTATCCAATCTTCTAATTTTATGTTTATTATTAATCATCTCATATAATACAATTTAATGGATAATTTGTTATTCTGGTTCATATACAGATACATGTATGATATACATATGCAAATTTACCAACACATTGATAGAAAAAACATATTTTCTATATTGAATTTACGTATGAAAATGACTATGCTAAACAAATTAAAGTAGCTTTAAACAAATTAAAGTAGCTTCATGAAAATACGGTTCAAAAAGATTACATTGACTAAATCCAAGAAATTCATGTTTGAATTATTGGTATTTTAAATGGCATGGAGTTTTGAAAAGATGTGATAGATGCCTTTTTTTATCGAAGAAATCGAGCTGTATGGCGCTTGCTTGGAAATAAATTCAAAAGAGGTGCTTATGTTAGTTCTTCTTCTTCTTCTTAGAACTACAGCCCCTTTTGGGCCTTCACTTCCTACAAACAGCGCGTCCAGCTGTCTCGGCCCGTTGACCGCGTCTTCCAATTCCGAAATCCGAGCAGCGATGAACTGTCTTCGTCGACCGAGTCAGACTAGCGTTTCCTCGGTTTCCCCACTGGCCGCCGGCCTTCAGTTCTCCCAAAGAATACCTTCTTGGGTATCCGTTGTTCATCCATACGATTCATGTGTCCAGCCCATTGCAGCTTCCGCAGTCTTACAATCCTTGAGACCTCCTGTTCGTCAAAAATTTCATACAGCTCATGGTTGTATCGAATTCGCCATTGGTCCCCGTCTAGCTTCACTCCGATTATTCGCCTCAGGACCCGTCGCTCAAAGGAGTTCAATATATTTGCGGATGCTTGGGTTAGGGTCCATGTTTCACACCCATAGCATAACACAGGTCTTATCACAGATTTGTATACTTGGAGCTTTGTTCTCCTGTGTATGCAGCTGGTCTTCACGATCGTCAATACGGAATAGAATATTTTATTTGCGAGCTGTATTCTTCGGCGTATTTTGTCTCTTTCATTGCCCGTTTTCGTTATTTTGGCGCCTAAATACACAAATTCGCTAACATTCTCGATACTGTATTCGCCAAGTGTGATATTTTGAGTATTTTTCCTCGACTGCGTCATTGCTTTGTTTTATTTTCGTTGATTTGTAGCCCTACTAGTTTTGCTTCGCTGCCAAGTTTCAGGAAGAGTTCTTTGGCAGTGGTTAATGACCGTGACAGAATGTTGTTGTCGTCCGCATAGGCCACTACTTGGCTCGACTTGTATAGTAATGTACCTCGCGTATCGACAGGTAGCTTGCGTGTGATGTACTCCAGAGCCAAATTGAAGAGCAATGGGGCCAGCCCCTCTCCCTGCTTTAGCCCGATATTTGTGTCAAAGGCATCGGTGAGTTGCTTGTGTTAGTTACTAGGAAAAATTCCCTTTTTATATTTTTACAAATGTAAACCATTTATCACTAAATAAATTCTACGATATAAAAGCTATACATTTAAAAACAACTTTTAGCACAAATCTACCAATATACGAATAAGTCCGAAAATTACACAAAAAAAAAAAACATTAAATATACGAATTAGTCAAAGTCGCATAGATATTGTATAGATGTCGCTACACTAGCATTCTATATGAGAGGTTCACCTCGTTTCCATGTATGTAAAATACCTAGATTGGAAATTTTGACAGTAGTGTGCAGCTATTTAATGGTATGCATAGATAGCACACCAATACATACACAAGAAATACGATTTTTGGATAGCTAAATTCATAGGGAACAGATACATTAAGAGGCCATTTTATTCGCTTAAACTATTCCTAAACTCATACATTTTTTCTCAAAAAACATTGAAATCTATTTGTAGTCCCAATTTCAACAAAAATTGTACTTTAAATTCAAGAATTTTTGGGGTTACATTCTGGTTCATAGATGCGATATTTTCTCATAAATATATTCGACGAGATAGGTAGAAAAAATTGCGCTGAGAGTAAGAAGAATTGTAAATTTGATGTCCAGATGCATTTCCCACACTATAAGTAGAAAAACTTTCTCATTTAGAGAGAGGGAAACTTCGATTAACTACATTGCAGCGTCTTCTACATTTTGAATAAGTTTCATTTGAAGATGCCACATATTTCCTTTGCCTGTTTCCGTAAAAATGGAATGGAATGGATCCAACTCAAGTTAAACTAAACAAAATATATATATATATATATATATATATATATATATATATATATATATATATATATATATATATATATATAATATACATATATATATATATAATATACATATATATATATATATATATATATATATATAATATACATATATATATATAATATACATATATATATATATATATATAATATACATATATATATATATATATATATATATATATATATATATATATATATATATATATATATATATATATATATATTTATATATATTTTGTCGCGTGTTATGATTCGCGGCCAATAATTTTAATGGTTCGGGAAAGTGAAAACGCACTGTCTTTTAAATTAAGTTAAAAGAGTTTATTTACTAAGAATGCACAATCATTAGTCTCACTTTTTTTTTACAAAGGTTAATTAAAATGTTATTTTAATTTGTCTACAAATTTATATTCCAACTGTCAACACTATCGCCTTTAATTTGCACTCCACACTTATCGCAGTTTTACTATCGCGGTTTTACTATTCCTCCCCATTCATTCAGCTCGGCTTTATATAGGATCTGTAGGCATTCGATCCATTTCTCGTATATTGGCGAATGTTCTAGCGATAACTACCTGGAATATTCGAGCAATTCTGAATACCCCGCAGTGACGTCACTTTCAGATATTGATCATGCTTGATGGGTTCTGTGCTTTCGAGTACATTCGTGTCTTGATCATGATGTTCTTAATAGTTGCGAAAACAATTGCCACAGTAGCTCGCAGAATTATTTGCACATGTAACACTGCCCCCACCTCAGTTCTTTTCGCCCCGAAAAGATGTGTCGCCAGTTGTAGTCAATTCTCCCTGGATGTAATATTGGGCAAGATGGTCCAAGCGCACGATTTTCATTTTGGCTCTCGGCTTACGGTGTTCCTGTATGCGATATACGACTTCGTTGACTCGTTTTATAACTCGGTACGGTCCCTCCCAATTATGCTGCAACTTTGGAGACCTACCCTTCCGCCGTTGTGGGTTATATAGCCACACCAAGTCATCTTGCTGGAAGCCAGTAGAATTTGCCTTTAGATCATATCTGGTCCTCATGCGGTCAGTAGCCGATTCGAGGTGTTTTCGCAATGTCCAATGTATCTGGTTCAACCCTTGCCTTAGCTCACTTGCGTACTACGAGATCGTTTGGGGTTTCTCAGGGGGTGTTCCGAACTTTATATCAGCCGGCAGATGAATAGTCTTTTCAAAAATGACTTTGGCTGGGGCTTGGCCCCTCGATGCATGTTCGATAGCTCTGCACGCCAGCAAAAATAGTGGGATGTATCGTCCCAGTGCCTTTGGTTCTCGACAACCATCTTGGCCAGGTGTTTATTAAGTGTGCCGTTGAAACGTTCGACCATTCCATCGGATTGGGGATACAGCGGTGTTGTCCTCGTTTTCCGTATTCTCAGCAGCTCGCACATTTCGCCAAAAACCAGTGACTCAAAATTTCAGCCTTGATCCGAATGTAGTTCACAAGGTACGCCGTACCTACTGACCCAATTTAACACTAGCAGTTCGGCTACAGTAGTTGCTTCCTGGTTGGGAATGGGGTAGACCTCGGGCCATTTACTGAAATAATCAGCCACAACCAGCGTGTATCTATTTTGGACTCAGGAAAGGGTCCTGCGATATCAACAGCAATCCTTCCAAACGATACACCCACGTTATAGGCTTGCATTTGTCCTCTCAGTCGTCACTTTGGACCTTTGACAGAAGCGCAAATTGTACATCTGCGACACCAGTCCTCTACGTCTTCTCGAGCGTGGAGCCAGTAGAACCTTTCCCGCAATATCGCTAAGGTCTTGTTAACACCAAGGTGGCCTCCCGAGGATTCTTCGTGCATTTCCTTAACCACATCGTGGATTCGGCTTTTGGGAAGTATAGTTTGCATCCTATAGGAGCTGCCATCCGCCATTTTCTTCCGTGAAGGGAGTTCCATTGTGCCCAATAGCTTTTCAGGGTTGCGCCATGCATCGAAACGTCCTTCCACTCACGTCGCGCAGTTGTCTCCTTCCATACGAGCAATGGTCCGATGTCTTCATCGGCTAGCTGGGCGTTTCGAATCTCCTCCGATGACCAACCTTCATCGAATTCGGCCGTTATCACTCGCAGATCAACGCTCGGCTCCTTTTCCTCAATCCGTCGGCAATGCTTGCAGTCAGCTGGACATGGACGACGAGATAGGGCGTCAGCATTTCCATAAACTCCACCCTTCCGATGATGAATTTTGTAGTCGTATGACTGCAATCTTTCGATCCATCCCGCAACTTGTCCATCGGGGTTTTTGAAATTAAGCAGCCATCTCAGCGATGCTGAGGTACTTGTGGAACTGCTTGGTAGCCTCTATTATAGCCAATAGCTCCTTCCTGGTCACGCAGTAGTTCCTCTCACTTTTTGAGAGAACTCGACTGTAATACGAGAGGACTTTTTCTTCGCCATCGATCTGCTGGGAGATCGGTGTCAACTACAAAAATTTTTGGGGGGTTTTGAATATGCCAGCACAGGTGATTCACACAACTTCTCCTTCAAGGTCTCAAAGACTGCCTGGCATTGCTCATTCCAGATATATGGACGATTTTCTCGGTAAGCTGATGGAGACAATTAGCTATTTTGGCAAAGTCTTTGACGAATCTTCGATAGTAATCGCCAGACCCAGAAAACTTCGTAGTTGGCGCTTGTTGTTAGGTGTTGGCCAGCTTTTCACGGCTTCAATTTTCCGAGGGTCTGTTTTGACCCCTTCTGCTGATACAACGTGTCCCAGGTATTTGACTTCAGCTGCAAAAAGGGTACACTTGTCGGGACTAAGTTTCAGATTCGCCAGTCGCAATCGGGAGAAAACCTCTTCTAAGTTCCGCACATGCTCTCCGAACGTTCTCCCAATAATAATGATGTCATCTAGGTACACCTAGCAGGTCTTCCAGGTCAGGCCTCGTAGCACATATTCCATCAGGCGTTCGAAGGTGGCTGGAGCATTGCAAAGCCCAAATGGCCTCACCACGAATTGCCACAAACCGGTTCCAACTGAAAATGCGGTCTTCTCTCGGTCCTTCTTGTCGATTTCTACCTGCCAGTAGCCACTCTTGAGATCGAGTGTAGAAAACCATTTTGCGTCGGCTAAAGCGTCCATGATGCCGATGCGTGGAAGCGGGTAACTATCTTTCTTAGTGACGTCGTTAAGCTGCCTATAGTCGACACAAAAACGAGTGCTACCATCCTTTTTCTTTACTAGAACTACAGGCGCGGCCCATGGACTGACAGAAGGTTCGATAACACCTTGTTTTTCCATGTCTGAGATCAGTGCGCTCACTTCTCCTTGTTTGGTTATAGGAAGACGTCTCGGTGCTTGTCGAATCGGCTTGGCTCCCTGTGTACCTATGACGTGAGTTACCATACTCGTTCGGCCTTGATCATTCGGGCTTGTTGAGAAGATGTCACTGTACTTGGTGACCAGATCAGAGGCTCGCTTGAATTGCTGCACTGGCAATTTGACCTGCTTCAATATTGCAGACGTGGATTCCCGGGCTTTGTCCGTGTCTTGCCTCCTTTTCCAATGATGGTCGTGAGTAGCTTCCAAAGAGGTGATGGTGGAAATAGGCTGGCAGCTGCCGATGACTTCTCCCGCTTTGATGCTCGAGGTTGAGTCTGCGGTGTTAAGGATTCTAACCGACACATATCCGTTCCTTATAGATCTTACAAGGCTTCGTCCTACAATAAAATTGCGCAATGCGGACGTCTTCGTTGGCTCTATCAGATAAGATCGGTGGTATCCAGAATCACCATCAATGCTTTCGGAAGAATTCGGTACATCAGTTTCGGTACATACTACCACATTCATCTTGGGAATTTGGACGCTGGGTTCCTCCATCAATACTTCGACATTCTGCCATTTCAATACCCTTTTGCCCAAATCCAGCGTGATTCCATGTGGTCGCAGAAAATCCATTCCGAGAATGCAGTCATCCATAATGTTCGCGACCAGAAAATTATGTCGGAACGCAAACCATGAACCATGAACAGGTGCAGTTTCTCCCGTAGCTGTCCGTTGTGAGAAAATCCTGCCCTTTTGAAGTAGTGTTTGCTTCACTAGGTTTGGTCGGATAATCGATCGGGTTGCACCAGTGTCGATTGTTATGGTGCAATGCTCTCCGTCAAATTGATCGGATGGCATAAGTCTGCTCCTCCACAGTGTTGTCTTGACACGGTGATGGTGGTGCTGGGGACGTCGCTCCTCCTAGCCAACCTCTGCCACACGAAGTTGGCTCTTACGTGTTTCCCGACCCCTCAGTTTGAAGGGCTTCCATTCTGGGCTCCTGACTCGGTCTAGATCTTCTCCTAGCTGCACACCCAGGAGCATAGCTCGGTTTTCTTCGCTTCTTACAGGCTCTTTGCAGGTGCCCCTTCCCTCCGCAATTCCAGCATCTAGGCGCACCATTTACCTCCTGTCTCGCTCAATTTCCACGCGCTCACACCTGCACTAGTCTGCCACTACCTCGCGAACCCGGGCAGTGGTACGAGTCACATTTTTCGCTGCCTCAAAATTCAGACTATAAGCCAATGCATCCTTAACTGTTTGCTTTTGGGCTACATGCACGGCTTGTTGCAATTTCTGGTCCTTTAATGCGCTGATGAATACTTCTGTCGCTGCGTCATCTCGATGTTCTGGGTCAAAGCCAAAAGCGCCAGTCGCTCAATGTCTTGGGCTAGCCGCTGTAAGGTTTCGCCAGACTTCTGCATCCGATGCCGTAGCTGTGACCGATAAATCTGCTTTAGATGCTCGTCCCCATAACGCATGTCGAGCGCATTCATTATAGCAGCCGGGTTTGAATGCAACTCAACGGGGATAGTCTGCAAAAGCTCGACAGCTGGTCTTCTTAGAGCAGGAATTAATGCAGTTGCTCGTTCCTGCTCATTCCAGTGATTTGCCCAACGGCGGCTTCAAACTGGTTTTTGTAAATATTCCAAACCGTTTGCCCGCTTTGCGCTGTAGTTGTAAGCGGGGCTGGTGAGGTGGTTACTACTGCCTTCGCTGTTTCCAGTTCCTTCTTTACTTTTTCCATCTCATTGTTGATTCTCTCCTTGACCTGGCTGACTTTTTCCTCGACCTGGTAAACCTTTTCCTCGACGCATTTAATTTGTTTGTTTTTATTTCGGTTGACTGTTTTTGAAAATCTGCCTTGATTTAAATCGCTTGTTGGATCAGCTTCGCTGATTGTTCATTCAACTTCGCTGATTGTTTATTTAACTTCGCTGATTGTTAAACTTCGCAGTTGAACTGGATGACTGTTCATTTAGCTTCGCAGTTAAATTGGATGACAGTTGTCGTTGCTCTTCCTGCATCAATATCATTTGCATCAGCCCATTTTCTGGTTCTGTTGATTTTGATGTTTCTGCTTCTCCACTTTCTGTGCCTTTTTCTGCATCTGAGGGCTCACCCGAATCCAGATACGCGCCTTCCGATTCAACCGCGTCACGCAAGCATGCAATCAGTGTGGCCTTTGTACATTGCATACCCAGGTTTCGCTTTTCCATCTCTTCCGTAAGCTCCGACATGGTCAATTCATTAATTTTTAAGTTTAGGCTTCGTGGCATTTTTTTGTTATTTCGGCTCTTTTTTTTCAGTTTCCACTTTAAATTTCACTATTGTGCACTAAATGTTTAAAAGTTTTCACTTTCGAAATTTTCTATCCCACTTCTCGACACCACTGTCGCGTGTTATGATTCGCGGCCAATAATTTAAATGTTCCCGGAAAGTGAAAGCGCACTGTCTTTTAAATTAAGTTAAAAGAGTTTATTTACTAAGAATGCACAATCATTAATCTCACTATTTTTACAACGATTAAGTAAAATGTTATTTTAATTTGTCTACAAATTTATATTCCAACTGTCTTCACTATCGCCTTTAATTCGCACTCGCGTTTGATTCGCACTCCACACTTATCGCAGTTTTAATATCGCGGTTTTACTATTTCTCCCCATTCATTTAGCTCGGGTGAGCGGGGAACTTCCATTAACTATATTGCAGCAATTTTTAGATTTTGAATGAGTTTCCTTTGAAGGTGGCACATGTTTCCTTTGCATGTTTGCGTAAAAATTAATTTGCGAAATAGTAACTTATTTTGATCCAACTCAAGTTAAAATAATATATATATATATATATATATATATATATATATATATATATACATATATATATATATATATATATATATATATATATATATATATATATATATATATATATACGAGTATATATATATATATATATATATATATATATATATATATATATATATATATATATATATATATATATATATATATATATATATATATGTGTGTGTGTGTGTGTGTGTGTGTGTGTGTGTCTGTGTGTGTGTGTGTGTGTGTGTGTGTGTGTGTGTGTGTGTACTCGTATATATATTTATATATGTATGTATACTCGTGTACATATATATATATATATATATATATATATATATATATATATATATATATATATATATATATATATATATATATATATATATATATATATATATATATATACATATATATATATACATATATATATATATATATATATATATTGTTCATGTCAGTGAACTATTATAGCTTAAGCATCATAAATCCACAAATTCATGTCAGTGAACTACTATAGCTTAAGCATCATAAATTTTACCTTTATTTCATTAACTTAAAGTCATTCAACTGCAGTTCAATAAATTCATTCACTGTAAGCAAATTCCGCTAAAAATATTTATTAAACAAAATTCCGTCCAAACTTGTAACCAATTGAACTTTTCAAAGTTCAATTCAATCTTTCTGCAATCAAATAAGCGAAATTCACAAGAGGAGTGTCGAGTTGAACCAAAGCAAAAGAAAGCAAGATCAAACCCAGGCACCCTTGCGACCGTACTACTTTCAACCCTACTAACGCTAGGAACGTGTGTATCTCCAAGTTCAGCTACAGTCAGCATTTCCCCATTAAAAGGTGGACTATACATTGAGCACATTGGAGTGGCTAACCTGCTTCGAGGAGCTTTGCAACTTCATTTCAAACTACCTCTGGAGGATCTGAAGCTTGACGAGCAAAATATTAGAAAGGTCAATGAAAGCATACGAACGATGTGTACAGCCGCCAAGCAAGTTAACGACCAGATTCATTGTTGGGATCTCTATGAACATCTTTCCGAGCTGTGCCACGAATCCTTAGAGCGCATCAATACAATACATTTTTTGCATTCTCGAAAAACACGAGGGATTCTTGGGCAAATGCTAACATCATTATTCGGTGTGAACGATGAGGTTATTATGGACGTCAACAACCTTGGTGAAAATCAGGAAAAACTGAAACAGCTGGTGCTAAGACAAGGAAAAATTATGCTTAAAGCAACAAGTACCCTAAATACAACTGCTTCAAGAATCAACAACCAACTTACACGCTTTTCAGAACAACTCCACCGAGGATTGAGTGAGATCCAAAAATCAAAGGAATGGTTTTCGAAAATTGACCATAACCAGCTGAACATTCGGTTTTTGGCACTCTATCAACATGCCAGAAACTATATAAATGACTTATTCCACAAATACGACAGCATCTTGCGAACCATCTACACGAAATCTGGACTATGGGAATGCATAAAACTAGCGGAATTGGAGTCAGCCATCTATAACCTTCAACCTCTGTTATCCGCTCATCTTGAAATTTTACACGCCACAACATCAAGAGTCACAACCTCTTATGAAGGAGATCACCTACACATTAGTGGTCAACTACCGATAATCGACAATCGCAGATACGATCTAGTCAAGGCATCTGCGATTCCCATTCAAGAAAATAATAATATTTTCACTATATTCGAAATCAATTCATCCCTGCTCGGCATCAATTATGACGACGAGCTCTACTTTGAAACAAATGAAAATGAGGTATTCAACGCACAAAAAATCAATACCCACCAATACTTGCTTGGGATGACTACACTTATCGATATTAAAATGCGACCTAATTGTATAATTCGAGAAGTTTATAATTCTTATGCAGGTACACGGTGTCCTACAAAAACGTTTCAACTACATAAACCTGTGTGGAAGCAACTTACAAGTCCTAATTCTTGGCTCTTCGCTACTCCACACCCTGAACCTGCACAAACTGTCTGTCACGGCACGAGAAGTAATATTATTCTGAACGGCACTGGAATCCTGCGAGCAACACCTGATTGTACTATATCAGCAGCAGAGTACATCCTCGCTCCCCAATTATACAAAGATGTCGAGTTTCCAGTCTATGTTACACCATTCATCCCAACCCGCAATGTGACCGAACACTCAACGATTAAATTTCACCTAAACACCTCGTCTATCGTCCCGACAGCGAATGAATTTACTGCACTTATCAACGAACAAGAAAATCTTCTCTCATCCTTCGAAAGTTCTCATTGGAAGACGATACAACACCATGGGATAACCGCTGGCATCACTGTCACAACCACTTGTTTAGTTCTAGGCTCCGGTCTGATGATCTATCTAATCCGGAAGCGATCATCACGAACCATCAACGCAACAAACATCCCAACGAGCACCAACATCCAGACACGAAACACGTCATCGAAATCAACCTGGTTTGATGAACACCAATTATAAACCGGAAACAACTCGAGGGGCCCGGCAATGTTCATGTCAGTGAACTATTATAGCTTAAGCATCATAAATCCACAAATTCATGTCAGTGAACTACTATAGCTTAAGCATCATAAATTTTACCTTTATTTCATTAACTTAAAGTCATTCAACTGCAGTTCAATAAATTCATTCACTGTAAGCAAATTCCGCTAAAAATATTTATTAAACAAAATTCCGTCCAAACTTGTAACCAATTGAACTTTTCAAAGTTCAATTCAATCTTTCTGCAATCACGCAAAATTCCAATTGAAATTGCACAACACAAATGTTAACAAACTTTAAATCAATCACCTCATGATTATGCTTACTTGTAAATTAAAAATTGTATATATAGATTGTAAGACAATAAAGAAATTACTCCAGTTTTACGAGTTGCGTTCACCTTAAACAGTCGTTGTCTTCAACTTAAACATTTGGTCCGTCGAGCAAAAATATTACCTAAATTAATAGAATTATTTTCAGATTTACAAGCAGACAAGATGGCAAATAAAGCAGATAAAGTACAAAGCTTGAATTTGGCAGCAACAAAGCGGATAATTTCAAACTACAGGAAAGATAGCGAAAGCAGGCATGGTTTGGCGTACTTCGAGACGAGATTGGAGAAGCTGCGGGAACAATGGGGAATTTGTGAAGAGAAGCATGCTGAAGTACACCAAACATTGGAGAAGGATAAGGAAACATTGGCATTGTACGTCGAAGAATACGAAGCGTTGGAAAACTTGGTACTGGAATATATAACGCTATTTCGTAGCAAGATTTACGAGTACAAGGGAACGAGAGAATCAACGTCAGTAGATTCAGTGAAGTTGGAACGGATTCGAATCCCAACGTTCAACGGGCAGTATTCGTCATGGTTTGGGTTCCGGGATCTGTACAAAATTATGGTGCACGAGAATTCTCAACTGACTTCAGTGCAAAAGCTACAGTATCTCCGGAACGCAGTCACAGACGACGCAGAAAAGCTGATTAGCCATCTTAGTGTTACCGAGGCTAATTATAGCGTTGCATGGAAGTTGTTGTGTGAACGCTATGATAATCATCGAGCCATTGCACAGGAGGTATTGCAACGGTTCTGGGATATACAAAGGTGTGGTACCAACGACATCAATGGCTTCAAACGGGTGCTGGACGTAACGCATCAACTGGAGGCATGTTTACAAGCAATAGAAGGGGAATCGTTTGATATCATTACGATCTTCATACTAAATCAGAAGTTAGATGAAGACACCCGAAAAGAATGGCATAAAGAGATTAGTGGAATCACGAGTATGCCAACTCTTTCAACGTTTTTGGACTTCATACAGAAACGCCTTATAATGCTTGAAGCTCTATCGGGCAGCTCAAAGTCAACAGGCAAAAGAGTGGTTACCTTGCATACGGCACCAGTAGAGGTCAGGCAGTGCTGCCCAAAATGCAAGGCAGGACATCGACTTTTGAGTTGCGAATCTTTCAAAAAGCTGGAACTTTCGGCTAAGCGAAATCTTGTTTCAGCGAAACAACTGTGTTTCAACTGTCTTAGTGATAAGCACAAAGTCACTAGTTGCACATCCAAACACAAATGCAAGGTGTGTGGAAAGCGCCATCATACATTGCTCCACAGCGAAGAGGTTAAGAAAACAGCAAGTAACACCGTCGAAGTTAAGGCACAATGTGCGCAAGCCAATCATGCGCACAAGCATACGAATGTTCTGTTATCAACGGCAATTATTCGCGTACAAAGACGTTCTGGTGAGATAGTGACATTACGTGCTCTTCTCGACACTGGAGCACAACGATCGTTCATCACCGACTCAGCGGTAAGGTATCTTGGGATCCAGACTAAAAAAGTAAATGGTTCAATTCTGGGCGTAGGAGGAAAACAGAAAATTCCAACTAACGGGATGGCATCGGTCATTGCAGTGGTAGAAAACGAAGATGGGATACCAGAAAACATAAAATTCAAGCCACTTGTATTGGAAAAGATCACAGCGTCAATTCCTTCAGTTCGAGTGGCTCATATACTGCCAGACGGGGTGCAGCAATCAGATTTGGCAGATCCATCGTTTAACATTCCATCTGAGATCGATGTATTAATCGGTGCGGACGTGTATGGTCGCATTTTGTTACCAGACTTCCGTCCAGGAAACCCAAGTGCGCAAAGAACAAAGTTTGGCTGGGTTCTTTTTGGTCCAACTGCCTCTTCATCCTCAACAAAGTCTGTTAATGCTTTGGTTTCATTTGAAGAGTTTGACAACCACTTGAAGCAGTTCTGGGAGATCGAGGATGTAGCAGAGGAAAAATCGGTAACTACTGATGAGCTACGAGCCGAGAAACATTTCGCTGAGCATACAAAGCGTACAGATTGTGGACGATACGTAGTTAGTCTTCCGTTTAAAGCCCGGGAAGATTTGTCTCTCTGTGAAACAACTAAAATTGCTTACACGCAGTTTCGAAGATTGGAGCAAGCACTGATTCGAAATCCTGATTTGTACAGTCAATATAAGGAGTTTATGGCAGAATACCTAAAGCTGGGTCATATGCAAGTCGTACCGCCAGGGAATATTCATTCAAAGCCTTCCTACTACTTACCACATCATGCAGTCATGAAAAGCAGTAGTTCCACTACCAAACTGAGGGTTGTTTTTAATGCATCACAGAGAGGATTAGGAGGGAAGTCTTTAAATGACATATTGCTAACAGGACCATCCATTCAACAAAACATTCTTCATGTACTCATGCGATGGAGGCAGCACCGCTACGTCATGGCTGCAGACATCGAAAAAATGTACCGCCAAGTATGGATCAGGGAAGAAGATATGGACTTCCAGCGCATACTCTGGCGTTTCAAGCCAGAAGATCCTATTCAGCACTATCAATTAAAGACTGTCACATATGGAACATCGAGTGCACCATTCTTAGCCATCAGAACACTCCATCAGTTGGCAAAGGACGAACAGGCAAGGTATCCTGAAGCTACTGAAGTCATTCTAAGGGATTTTTACGTTGACGACGTACTGACAGGTGCAGGGGAGCTAGACACACTTATGAAGTTACAGAGTGATTTGCGACATGTCATGCAAACTGGAGGCTTTCATCTCCGCAAATGGACATCAAATCATCCTGACCTGTTAAAACATGTTCCACTTGAAGACCGAGAAACACAAACAGCATTTGACATCAGCCTCAAAGGAGCCGTGAAAACACTGGGACTGCAATGGCATCCTGAAGAAGACCAGTTTACCTTCTCAATCAATAGAAGCATTCCTCAGGAAACCACAAAACGTAACGTGCTTTCCGAAGTATTTAAACTTTTTGACCCATTAGGCTGGATTCAACCATCCATAATCATTGGAAAGATCACAGTACAGAAGTTATGGCTTATGAAGGTCGACTGGGATGAGACAATACGCGAAGAAGACATACAGGACTGGCTCACCGTACATAAACAACTACCAGCTTTAAACAAACTGAAGATTCCACGGTGGATCGGCTGCTCCAACCAAACCCAAATTGAGCTACATGGTTTCTGCGACGCATCGTCAAAAGCATACGCCGCTGTCATCTACATCAAGGCTAAATCCTCAACTACTACTGTCACGCTTGTCACATCCAAGGCAAAGGTGGCACCCGTTAAAACGTCAACCATTCCCCGTCTTGAGTTGTGCGGAGCCGAATTACTTGTAGATCTTATGGATCAAGTTGTTCAAGCACACGGTTGGAAACACGTTCCGAAATTTTATTGGACCGACTCATCAATTGTACTAGATTGGATTCGGAGTCCCGCGTCTAAGTGGAAGGTTTTTGTTGCCAATCGAGTTGGACGTATTCAACAAAAGAGCAACATGGAACAATGGCATCATGTTGCAACCAAAGATAATCCTGCAGATTTTGCGTCTCGGGGTGTCTTTCCAAAGGACCTACTAAACTTAACTCAATGGTGGAATGGGCCCAGCTGGCTCAAAGCCTTTACTGTAAATTCTTCTAGTCCCGTAAAAGCCCACGTCGTCACATTATCAATTGAAAAAACTACAGCGGAGCCAGAGATTCTACGACGGTTCTCATGCATTAAAAAATTGAAACGATTTGTTGCTTTATCACTACGTTTTAAGCACAATACACAAAAACCATCCCTCAAACGAACCGGAGATCTTACAAAAGAAGAATTGGAAAATGCAGAAACACTCTGCATTCGACTAGCCCAAGGTCACACATTTCACGAAGATATCCGACATCTACAACGATCGAACAGTGTATTAGCTACAAGTAGTCTACGAGCATTGGCGCCATGGATCGACACAGACGGTGTTCTACGAGTAGGTGGACGAATCTACCATGCACTTATTGGCGAAGAAGCCAAACATCCAGCCATAATCCCAAAAGGGACCTTAGCAGAGCTTCTCACAAAAAACGCCCATCAGCAAACACTTCATGGAGGAGTCCAGCTAACGTTAAGTACCCTACGTTTAAAATATTGGATTCTCTCTGGCTACACGTTGACACGTGGTATTCTTAAGAATTGCTTACCGTGCTTCAAGATGACGGCCAAACCAGTTGAACAGCTTATGGGTAATTTACCACCATCTCGAGTACGGTTTGAGAAACCCTTCATGGAGACAGGTGTCGATTACGCAGGCCCACTCAACCTACGTTGGAGTTCAGGACGTGGATCGAAGACCATTAAAGCGTATGTGGCCGTATTCGTCTGCATGGCTACCAAAGCTTTTCACCTCGAGCTGGCATCGGATTTGTCAACACCAACTTGCTTAGCGGCAATCCGGAGATTTATCGCCAGACGAGGGATATGTCGTACACTCTACAGCGACTGTGGCACAAACTTCCGTGGAGCACAAAAACACCTGCAAGATGAATATGTCAACGTAACACGAAAGGCAGGAGCAGAGCTGGCGCAAGAAGGTATCGAATGGAAGTTCATCCCTCCTGGCAGCCCACATTTTGGGGGTCTCTGGGAAGCCGGTGTTAAGTCGATGAAACGACACCTCTATAAAACAATTGGCCAGCAAATTTTAACAATGGAAGAATTCAACACGCTTCTCGCACAAATAGAAGCCTGCTTGAATTCTAGACCTCTGACTGACATAAGTTCTGATCCGTCTGATTTGAGCGCCTTAACACCAGGACATTTTCTTACTGGAAGCAACCTTTTTGAAATTAAAAGCGATCCCAGTGAGAGTAATGCTACGCTGCTCAAAAGATGGAAGCTGGTTCAATACATGAAACATTCGTTTTGGCATAGGTGGTCACGCGACTATTTGAACCGTCTACAACAACGACCGAAATGGCTCGCTCCCCAACCAAATATCAAAGAAGGCGACGTTGTGTTAGTAAAAACTGCTAACATACCATCCATGCGATGGCCTCTGGCAAAAGTAGTTGCAACTCATCCTGGAGAAGACGGTTTAGTGAGAGTGGTAACCTTGAACCTCAATGGGTACTTAACTAAACGTGCAATAGCCAAGGTGTGCAGTCTTCCCTTTAATCACGATAATAACCAAACATTGACTCCAGTAGCAGCTAAACCACCCTCACAACCTCATTTAAAAGCCACTACCACATCGACTAATTCTCCAAACGGGAAGGCAACCAACACCCCAAATAAGCGAAATTCACAAGAGGAGTGTCGAGTTGAACCAAAGCAAAAGAAAGCAAGATCAAACCCAGGCACCCTTGCGACCGTACTACTTTCAACCCTACTAACGCTAGGAACGTGTGTATCTCCAAGTTCAGCTACAGTCAGCATTTCCCCATTAAAAGGTGGACTATACATTGAGCACATTGGAGTGGCTAACCTGCTTCGAGGAGCTTTGCAACTTCATTTCAAACTACCTCTGGAGGATCTGAAGCTTGACGAGCAAAATATTAGAAAGGTCAATGAAAGCATACGAACGATGTGTACAGCCGCCAAGCAAGTTAACGACCAGATTCATTGTTGGGATCTCTATGAACATCTTTCCGAGCTGTGCCACGAATCCTTAGAGCGCATCAATACAATACATTTTTTGCATTCTCGAAAAACACGAGGGATTCTTGGGCAAATGCTAACATCATTA